>VYXB01008773.1:717527-768264 GCA_013397135.1 Pachyramphus minor
GGGGGGGGTGGCCGTCGGGGGGGGCTGGTGGCCATCTCAGGGGGCTGATGGCCATGTCAGGGGGCTGGTGGCCATCTCAGGGGCTGATGGCTGTGTCAGGGGGCTGGTGGCCATCTCAGGGGTTCTCGTCTCTGCAGCTGGTGTTGTGCACCGAGGACTCCAGGCAGGCTGAGCTCAGCCTGTTCCCTGCAGACCCTTGGGAGGCTGAGGAGCAGTGGAGCCTCCCCTGCCCCAGCACCCCCTGCCTGCTCCCCGTGTTCAGGGGTCTCACTGTTCTCCTTCCTCTGCTCCCTCTGGTCAGTGCTTGTGCCTCCTGCCTTCATGGCTCTGCAAGGGAAGTGTTTGAAGATCTCAGGACACTGCTCTGTTTTCGGCTCCCTCAGCTCTTCCCTTTCACACACACTTCTGCTTCCTCCCATTCTGCCCCAACAGAAGAAATCCGCAGTGGTTGCAGTCACACTGGGGGTGCTGAGGAGGAAGCACGTGGTATTGCTCTGAATTTGGAGTGTGTGAATGCTCTGTTCAGCTGCAGCCCCCCCAGGCACACCCCTCGGGGATGGGGGGCTGCAGAAGTGCCCCCAGGGCACAGCCTCACCTTCTGCCTGGGCGTGAGGGTGGGAGGGGATGCTGCAGTGCTGAGTGACAGGCTGCAGGCTCACACAAAGGTTATCAATAATGAAATGCCCAATCAGGGGTCGGTTCCCTGGGTGTGGAGCAGGCACTGTGTGACCACAGCTCTGCCCTGCTCTGGCAGAACCAGTGGATGAACCACAGTGCCCTCATCAGAGCATGGCTGGGACGGGTGACCCTCAGGCTGTGCCATAGTCAGGGAACTTAGAGACTCCAATTCCAAGGAGTAAATGCTGATCATTGTTCAGGGTTTAAGGTGTTAAAAGGGTTTGTTCTGATGAGAAGCGGCCACCACACTGCTGACTTCCCTTTGTCTGTTGAAAGGTTTATGGTTATTGAATTATTGAATTATTATGGAAGATAGCACTAAACTTCATAAATTTATTGTTTATGTGCTACTGATCTCTATCATTTATTGATCATGTATGTTGAATACATGCCTCTTCTGTGTGATTCCAGCTGTGTGTGAGGAGCAGGAGTGGTGCCAGGGCCCTGTCCGTGGGTTTCACTCTCCATACTCCCAGCTTTCCCAGAGGCAATTTCTTCTGGTCAGGTGCTCATAACACCTTCTGGTGTTACAGGTCTGTGTTGTCAGGTTCCCACATGTGTTCCTACAGCTGGTTGTGTGGCTGCTACAAAATGCCATTGTCGAGAGATGCCGGTTCTCTGTCAGAGGCTTCCTGGGCCGCAGATCCGAGCTCCAGCAGCTGCCGGTGCAGGAGGTGCCTGACGGAGCCCATCTCTTGCTCCCTCCTGTCTGGGCACTGGGATGGTACAGTACAAAATATAAACATGGCAATGTAAAGCTCCCCAGGTTGTTGTGGGAGGACAAGGGCATCGCTCTGGGTGACAAAGGGGTGCTCTGGGGCCACCCTGGGGGCTCTGTGTGGGCCCGGTGCCTGCACAGGCAGCGCCTGCAGAGGGGCCTGGGGAGCAGCTGCTCTTGGGAGGTTTGCAGCTGCTTCATTCAGCCTTGGGAGCTGCAGCAAATGACTTCAGAAAAGAAAATCATTGTGTATCTTCTGTCCTTTTTCTCAGCCATGCTAATTCCCTAATAAGTTTAGGAGTTGGCATTTATGTTTCTCTATTTATGTTTTGCCAGACAGGCTAGAGTTTCTGAGCCTGTTTGGGTAAAAACTGAGAACAAACGTGCCTTTTTTTTTCTTTTTTAAAACTTAGATCAGTGTCTACTCCAATTTGTATTGAATTGACAAGTTCCAGGTTTGATTCCTGAAGGGGCTAAGTGCATTAGCTCCTGGTGTTAGCCCATCACCCTCCCTGACAGCACTGGGGAAGGTTTTCCAGAGGAAGGTACTCCATGTTCCTCATCTGGGAAGTGCCAGCCAGTGGCTTAGTCTGGATCGATTAACGAGGTTTGTCTTGTTGCCAGTGCTCATTTTTATTATCCACACTTCCCTTTTGGGAATACCCTAAATAGATGGAATCAGTGCTTCTGTCTAAAGAGCGTGGCAGTTGGGATTTGAGGCTGTTTTTGCCAACCCTCTCTCCCTTGCTTTATGAGGTACATAAAGGTCTGTAAACACATGGGTTTGTGCCATGGTTCATGAGGACAGTGAACATGAACTCAGACCCTTCTACACAGGTTATACAATCAGCAGTTACCAAGTACATTAATTTAATCCCTTTTTAGCACTTGTCACTTGCCCTGTTCTCCTGACTGTAGCTGACACGTGCTGTTAGAGATCAACCATTACATGCTTTGCTGTTTCATTAGCACAAGTCATACTTGATTTAAGGAAGAAAACCCTCCTCTTGGGTTTAATTTCTCAAAGGTGCTCTTCACAACAACTGCTATCTTACAGGGGTGTTCATCAATGCATCCATGTGCAGAGTTGTTTTTATGATTTGGGGGGGCTGTAATAAAGAGTCTCATCCATTCTTTCCATGCAGCTCTTGGCAGACATGGCCTTGATGGGGGGGCTCAGCCTGGAGAAAAGGAGGTTCAGGGGGGACCTTCTCACCCTCTCCAGCTCCCTGACAGGAGGGTGGAGCCAGGTGGGGGTCGGGCTCTGCTCCCAGGGAACAAGGGACAGGAGGAGAGGAAATGGATATTTCAGATATTTAGAAATATTACATACTTTGGGTGTATCGATATTTTTAAATGATGTTGTGAAATTATTTAGTGGTAACTACTATTATTTTATATAGGGTTTTTTTGGCCTCTTGTGAGTCCCCACCTCCCTGCAGTGTCCTGCACACGCAGGTTGGTGAGTGCTGGGTTTCTGCCATGAGCTCAACCCCCACGCCCCAATCCAGGGCAGGGTTTTCTCTCACTGTAGAATCCCAGTTTCTGACACGGATGCTTCCCTTCACACACGGCTGGGCAGCAATTTCTGTGCTGATCACCATAGAAACCTGCAGATCCATCACTTGGGCCGACTGTTCCCGTGCTGTAGCAGGGAGCTGGCAGTGGGAAATGCAGATAAGGGGTGGGAGAGAGGCTTGGTGAAAACGCTTCCTTCTTTATTTGAGCAATGCTGGTCTTTATTCTAAGCTACCCATGTTCCTGTTTAACCCAAACTCAGCCTTTCTCCTCAATAACCTTTTTGTTGAGTCTCACCAGCTTCCCTGAGAGTTGTGCTGTCCCTGCTGCCTGTCTGGGATGGGGCTTTGGTCACACACCTCATCATGGGGGCAGTTTGATCTTTCCCAGGTCCATTCAGACCCCAGTGGGGTCTTTCTCAGCACCTTGTAGTGTCCTGGACCTACCAGCTCCTCTCCTGTGGGGTGGGGCTGGGGAATTTTCATAGCTTGTCTCAAGTGGCTGCACAGGATCACAGGTAATTCCATTACTGATCAGTAATTTTTTCAGTGCCACCCCGTTGACAGCTACAGCAATGAATGATTCTTGGGAATATTGGAAGAGGGATTGATTTTCTAAGAAAATGAAAAGGTGAGCAAAGGCTGATTTGCACTTGCATGGAGTGGATAAATAGTCATTACAGCTGGCCTGCACGTTAACACTGAGAGTTCAGCTGAGCCTGGATGTTCTGGTTTAAGGTCCCTTCCAACCCAAACCAACCTGTGATTCTGTGATTAAGGAGTCTGCCCAGCAGATTTTAGTCACACACACACACAAGCCCAACAACCAAACAAAACAGACCAGGAGCAACCAGGAATGCTGCTGGTTCCCAAGCCCAGGATGGCACATTTACACCAGCTCTGGAGCTCACCCTCCTGTGTGAACTTAAGCCAACATCAATAATATTAGAAACCTGGTGAACAGTAGGTCAGGCTATTTCAGCTGCCAGGGTAAATGGAGGAAAAAAGCTGGCACGTGTTACCTCCCTCTCCGACTGCTCCAGAGGTTCGAGTGCTGTGCCTGTTGTTCTGGCTGATGGTGTCTGTGTCTGTCAGGTGGTGGGAGAGCACACCTAAAAGTGGTAACTGAGAGATTTGCTTCTTGGGTTATGCAGCAAATCAGCCTGGGAAGAGCTGGAATAGGAAAAAGATGTGACTGTTCAGTGTGCCTGTAATTCCGAACAGCAGTGGGGTAAATAGCCAAGAAAAATACACCCTCTTAGCTTGTTTACTTCTGCTGTCATGCTCCTGCTGAGCTAAAGAGTTTCCAGTTGGGCTTTATAGACCTGAGTCGGTCTCACCGGGGATTTGAATAAAAATCGAACCTAAATGATACCATTGTAAAGCAAAGAGAAATGACAAGTGGGAATGACAGTGTTGCCAGTCTGCCATGTGTGCAGGCCCTTGCTGTAACCCACAGGGCTAGAGCTGGAGCTGATGGAATGGTTCAGTTCAGGCTCCTGCCTGGAGCCATGTGCTCAGCCATACAGTGCAGCCCGAGGGGAGGCTCTGGGGGTGGTTTGGAGTGGAGTTTTTGTTACTGGCAGGAAGAACAAGCACTTTTCAGCCACTCTGCTCTGCCCCAGGGTGCAGAGGAAGGTGCCTGTGACCACAGGCCCCCAGCAGGTCAGTCCTGTTTAAGCTGGGTCTGACAATAGGAAGTTCTCAAACATGATCCCTCACCCGGCATGTGGAAAAGTGGCTCCTGGGGGTGGGTGGCTTTCAATCATTCAAAAAAATGCAACACTGACTATGAAATAAAAATCTTGGTCACAGCTAACTGTTAAAGTTTGGTTGCTAGAGGTGATGTGCAGGTGGTTGGGCTGCCTTTCTTTGTAACAGAAATCTGTGAAAAGAGTACAAAGTTAAATACATGGAACCAGGTCCTCTTCAGGAGAACTCCTCCTGTTTCAGAGGGGGACCAGATGTGCCAAGATCTATCGTTTGCAGTGTCAGGTCCAGTGTTACAGGCTTTCAGCATGTTGTGACCCTTGCACAGCAGCTTTGTGGTTCCACAGGTTGGTTATTCTTTGCAAATGATGGACTAAATAGTGGGCTTCAGGGCTCCAGACATGGCTCATGGCAGTCTGCGCCTCTCAGTTCCTTAAGGGCAAGGTAAAGTCCAGGATTAGAAAACTGCTAAGATAAGGAGAAATCTTAGGGTGGTTTTCCTCCCCTGTGTTGCTCAAGCTTTGACTTAACAACCGCGGCAGCTTTTCAGAGATTCTGTGAAACGGTTGTGTGAGATGAGAACTCTAAATTTAGTTGCAGAGTGCTGGGTTCAGCACTGGCGCTGCCGAGCGAGCTGCCCGTGCCGGGGGTGTGGGACTTGGCCGGGCTTGCAGGAAGGAAGGGCGGATCCGCTGGAGGTTTCCTGTCCTGCCGCGGGTGCTGAGGCTGCTCTCGCCCTTCGCCGGCTGCTGCAGGCTCAGAAACCAGGCCCAGAGAGCAGGGCAGGAACTGTGGGGTTGTGCCACATTGAGCACATTCGCCATCAGCAAAGAGCAAGGCTTTCCTTTTCCAGGAGGAGTGAGGGAAAGGAGGCCACTGGGAGTTTGTCTGGGCTTCTTTTCTGATTTATTGCAAAAGTACAATGAATGAATAACCTGTTTCTCTGAACTCTCCCAGCCTTCCCTGTCCTGTTGTAGGATTGCTGGGCACTGGCCTTGCCTGGCTGATGCACCCAGCAGGGCCTGTGTTTGTAGGACTGGCTCACACGGGTTGTTTTTGGGTTCACATGCGTGTTGTGAGTTGCTGTGTGGGATGAAGCACAGAGGTGAGCATGGGAGCACCAGTGCAGCGGTGATGTGGGGATGCAGATCCCGCCAGGATTAGCTGCTCTGGTGAACCCGCCCAGGTGCCACCCCAGTGAGCACCTTCAGCCACCTCCCAGCAGAGCTGCTCCGTGAGCGCTCCCACTCCCCATCAAAGCACAGCTCTGCAGGGGCACTGGGCTCAGCCACGGGGGGCCAGGGACCCTCTCTCTGGGCAGCTGTTGGGAGCTGTCTGAGTGCAGAGATGTCCTGACATGGAAACCCACCTGCAGTGGGTGCTGGGTTATTGTTATGGGAAGTGAGAGCTGCACCCCACAGTGTATGATGTGCTTGTGTACCTCTGTGGCTGCACTGAGGGAAAACTGTGGAGCTGTTGGGGTTAAAAGCAGAAGGACACCACAGAAGTGGTGAGCCGGTTGTCTTGGTGCAGTTGCACGGGGAGGCTGTGCCAGAGCAGCTGGAGCAGGCCCGGCGGCTCTCTGGCAGTCGGCGTTGCTGACCCACACCACTGTGACACAGAGATTGTCATCTGGTTTAAATGCTGACGTGGCCCCACTGCCCACATCAAATCACTGAACTCCTGTGAGGATCACATGCTGCAGCTGCGATGGGAGAGCACGTCACTGGTGACCTGTGTGACCTCTGCAGCTGCCTCCGAGCCCCGTCTGCAGCCGCCCCCTCCCCGCGCTCCGACCCGGCAGCGCTGCCCGCGGCCTTCACAGAGCATCTTCTTCACACAGCTCCACTGCAGTGGGCAAGAGTGACTGGCAGGGCAGTTCCTGAATGGGAGCAGATTAAATCTGGCAGCTGGGACGGGGAGGTGGCAGCTGTTGGGTGGAAGTGGCGGGGAGAGGTGCGGTGGCCAGGAGTTCTCACCCAGTGAACCCAGCAGGAGCTTTCCAGCTCACAGGAAATCCTTTCAAAGGCTACAGGGGATATCAAATAGAGGGAAACCCTGAGACAGGTGAACTTTCCATTCACCATCATTGTCTTCCAGGTGCAAACTGGCCCCTTTGGCCACCCTGAGGTGGCTGGCAGGGACTGGGGTTTGGGCACCTGGAAGCAGGTGAGTCTACAGAGTTTTGGGCTTCTTGTGAGTCTCACCATTCAGTCTCTGCCAGCCTCCACATGGATTATCCCTGCAGTTGCCATGAGATCATTACAGTTTATGCTGATCTTGGTCTGGACCTAAAGATTACTTTCTAGATGTTCTCATGCTATTTGTGCTCCTGGTCTACTTATGATATGCAAGAAAATACTCAATGGTCAGTTCTTATTTTGCAGCTCTAAAATCAACACTGTAGAATTCAACCTCCCCTCATGTTTTCGTTTAGATAACGTTTTTCGTGCCCCTAATTTTTTTTTTTTGTCTACTACTAGAGAGATCTTTTAGTGCAAATGAATTATTAAAAATGTAACTGTCAGAATCAATTCCTGGAAGCATGCTTTGCTTTGGGGGATCTGAAGAAAGGCCTTTAATCCAAAGCTCTATCCGACTGTTCCCCCTCAACTCCAGCATTTCCTGCCTAACTGTCACAGACAGAACAATGCCAAAAGCCACACAGTCCATTGCTTTTTTCTTTCTTCCCATAAATAGTATTTTTTTTAATTTTCCTTTTGCAGCTGGCCAGTGGAAGGTGAAGACAGGCCAGCACTCCTGCTGATGGGCTGTAGGGAAAAGGCTTTGGTAGAGTAGAGTTAAGGAATCTAAACAGCCTCTGAACAGTGCTATGCCTTCGCCTCTTACCTGGCAGTTCCAGCTGCAGAATGAATGAATGGAACGTCCTCTGCTCTAATTAGCTGGTGTCTTTGCTAATTGTTCCTGTTCTGTTTCCTGGGTGATCCCAAGGATGGGGAGCCCCTGCCATCCTCAGGCCCAGGGGATGGCTGCTGGCTTTGCTGGCTGGGCTCCAAGCCTGCTTGACTAACACCGAACAGCATGTGGAGTGACGGCTGTGGACTCGGGCATTTTCAGATCTCATTTAATTTCTGAGGCTTAACAGGATTTGTCAGGCCAAGCCATTTTCACCGACCTGAGTGACAGTTGTGGAAGGTATAGAGAAGGGCTCATTAGAGCAGCAAATTCAGAATTATGCATAAAGCAGCAATAACTGGTCCCCTAAACTCCCTCGGCGCTTTGACACCAAACAACTCTCCTAATAGAATGTTGGAAGGGAGCATTTTCCCTCATCTTTCCAAGCAGAAAATGATCAAATGCCCACCAGCCAGGGCTGGGCAATTATTTCCAGACCCTACTAATGCAAGAGCTCTCTGTCTCCCAGTGCAAGGACAGAGTGCTCTGTCACCTTCACTCCCTGTGTAGGCTGGGGTGTTGTGTCTGTTTTTCTCAGCCTGATTGAAGGCTTTGGAAGGCAGTTACAGAAAATGAGACAGAGGATTGATGAGGATGCTCCTGGCTCTCAGAAGTACCCACCAGGCTGTGAACCATGGCAAACTTCACACTCCACAGAGCAGAAAGCACTCGCCCTGTGAGTCTTCCATCCTTCCTGGTTTTCACTGGGCATGAGAGGTAGACAGAATTTTTGTTTTTAAATCCACCTGGCATTTATAGCCCCTCTCCTTTCCTCCCCTCAGACATTCCAGTTGTGAGGATGCAAGTGGTATGTCTGATGTAAACCAAGATTATTGGGTGCTGATGAACTTCTTCACAAAGCAGACTGGGCTGTGAGGCAGCTGGACCACAGAGTCCTGTTCAGAGTTTGGCCAGGCTGTCATGATGCTTGATTTGTTTTTACACATTGTTTGCAATCTTAAACCTAGGAATCGTAACTAACTTCCAATTACATTTCTATTTTCTACCAGCTGAGTAATATTTGAAATAATATTGAATTTATTATTTGATGCACGTGCACCTTTCCATTATGGGCAGGATGAGCTGATGAAAGACCATCGATAAAACTCAGTGCTCTTCAGTTAAAAATATTCATTCCCTCTTTCCAGCAATGCAAACTCCAGTCTAATCACACAAGGAAAGGATCCTGACAGTTTGTTTCCATTTTTAAATCAGGCTGCTTGGCTTGCAGCACCTCTTCTAATTTTTTGCAATTTTCGACGAATGCAAACTAACATTAGAACAGGAAGAATGCCATCTGTCACCTCAAATTCCTTAAAATCAGATCTGTGGTTCGTTTTGGTTGAAGAACTCCCCCCTGAGCTTTATTTGTCAGCCCCTTTCATAAGCTGGAGACGTGCCTGTGAAAGGTGTACTTATGTGCAAGACTGTCAGGTCCCTGATGTCAATTTGACTGAAGTTTGTTGATTCAGAGAGTTAATAAATAGCTCACAATAATTGTACATGATCTTCATGACATGTCATTAGGTGAACCAAGGAGAAAGGTGGGAGCTGGAGTGCCACTATTGTCATTTGAAAGGCTAAAACCAAGGAACACCAGCAATAGTAGTAATTTTTGTTGAAGCACAGTTCCTTTGGCTGTAATACTTATTTCTATGGTGCTTATTTTTAAAAAAAAACCCTTCAACTTTCCCAATATTTGTTGGGTGAGCTGGATGGTTTCCCAGTGCATTTGGAAATAGCAAGAGATGCTGGAAGCTCCCTGTGGTGATCTGAACTCCTCATGTATGTCCTCTCGACACCTTTTTCTTTAACGTTGCTCTTTTGTTCCTGTTACACTGCTGCTAAACTCCCAGAAGTTGACAAATAACATGGTCTGTCTGGAATGGCACTGCTTTCCATTTGGGGAAAGCTGCTAATTAACCTGATGGTGCTTGTCCCAGCCCCAAAGCCACCTGCCCATAGACGCTGTCAGTGGTCTGTCACTTAGGTGACAGAGATTGGCTCCTTGTCACTCCCCATCAGGAGAGGTGGCACCCAAAGCGCTCGGGTGCCGGCTGCTCTCAGAGGTAGGAAGGACATGTGCATTTCTAATTTTTATTTCTTTTTATTTCAGCGTAGAACCCAGGTGAAACAGCTTTATGATTCAGTGCCATTTCCTGCTGTGTTCCAGCATTGCAGGATTTGGGGTTTGTTTTTGTCTGAGGGAGTCCGTGAAGCCAATGACTACTTGGTAATTAGAGACCCCATTTGGCTGCATATTAGACTGTTTGGAGGATGTAATTAGCTCTCAAGCCAGAATAAAGCTGTACATCTCCAATCATACTTCATCAAAATGGGCCTTGGTTGCTGCTCAGTTTTGGGGTTTAACTTGAAGTTGTCTGCAGGTTGCAATTTGAGTATCTGCAGGGGGTGTGTGTCATCCTGTTCCCCTACCCCATTCTCTTCAGTTCTTTTAAATCTCAGTTTTTCCTTTTGACAGCCATGCCACCCATGTTCCCTGAGAACTGCAGGGAAGCCTGCCACGACACAGAGGTGTCGTGCTTTTGCACTGGCTGTTGGGTTTTCAAATCCTCCTTGTCCAAGTCAACAGAACAGAATTGGGGAAAGCTGTATCCCTTGGAACATCCTTTCTGTCTGTTATTGCCAGCCATGTTAGTCAGGAATCTCACCAATTAGACAGCACTTGGAAACAGCCCTGGAGATCTGCCCACCTGTGATAGAGGTATCCATGTTTTATAAAACAGATGTGTTTCTGCTGATGGAAATCCAATGAATGTACCCTCAGTGTGCTCCTGGGAGAGCAAGACTGGATAGGAAATGTGTCACTGGCTGCAGCAGGAGCAGGTACCGGCTCCACAGTGGTGAGATTTGTCACAGAAAATACAGCTGAAAGATGCATTTTCCATGTTTAGAAAAAATCTATTTAGTTGAAGCTATCTTCCCAGGATTAGGTAAAACATGAAATGTTAGGTAGGCAAGCAGTGCTTTGCTGGTTCTCCAGCCCAAGCTGTTTGGTGTGTGGCAGGACCCCCTGTTAGCTGGGCACCATGTGTCTCTCCCTGCTGCTCTGTCAGTCGGGCTCTGGGGCCACTCCAGCAGCTCTGCCCCCCAGCTCCCTCTTTGGAAAAAACATATAAAGCAATTTCACATCTTACACTAGAATATAAAAAACATGGTGTTTCCTCCCTGTGGAACTCCCTGCTGAGTCCTCTCACTGCTCCCTTGAACTTCTCCACAATGTTACCTTATGGAATATTTAATTACAGGCATGTGTTTGCATTTTTTTTTTAACTTAACTTTTCATTTAATTGCACAGTCTGCTCATGATCAAGGATAATGCTGGTTTATCCTTGTGATGATGTTTCTGTAGATGACTCCTCTCCCCAGGATGCAGCTCCTGAGGTCTCTGTACAGCATCCTCATCCGCCCCTCTGTTGCAGCTTAATTCTTCTATCATTTATTTTCTTGATGCATTTTTAATCCCCTGATTTCCTCTCCTGTGAGCTGTCAGAGCCCGTTTCACACACAAATAACCCCTGTTAGGATCCTTCCATGGCTAATGCATGTCCCACATCAGCTGGCTGTGTTTTCTCCCCCATTCATGGTGCTGTACTTGTCCCTGCTTTAGTGAATGCTGGGATCTCTCCCCATTGTTTGCGATTTGTACATTGAAAAGAAGAAAGGATAAAAGTCAAAAAATCTCTTCTCTCACTGCTAATTCTTTCTTCAGTGTCTTTATCTCCGGGCCTCCTGGCTCAGGCCCTTGCCAACTGTGTGCAGAGCGTGCCCAGCATCCCTTTTCCAGAGCCCAGTGGGGATGTTCCCAGTGGCCTTCAGACACAAACAGGAAAACCTTCCTTCCGGCCGTGGTCGATAACATTACCTCATCTCTCATACTATTCTTTACAACAGTGCTGTATTAGAATGGGATGTTGGACACAATGCCAAGAGGTTAAGGAGCTCAATCCAAGGCCTGTGAGCCCTGGAGAATGGGAGGAGTATCCACCCATCCCTGCCCTGCAAGTGAGGAACCTGGCCACGGAACTTAAGGCTGAAAGTGTGAAGTGCTGGGCCTGGCAGAGAAGGTTCATCCTTTTTAAAGGAATGACAGCAGGGAATTAATGTTCTCCACCCAGTGGATCTATGGAATCACCTCATTATATTACTTTGAAAAAGTCTAGGATTTAGCAGTTTTAATAATTTAATTTTCTTAATCCTTATGGACTTCCCCTAAGGAGATTGCAAGTTTGCTTGTAGTAGTGTAAATGACAAATATTTTTTTAAACCTATAAAGTTCAATTTCTCCACATTAGTCCATTGTCAGCTCCAGAGCTAATCTGACAAGATGTTAAAAATACCAAGTGTCCAATGAAATAGAAATACCTGCTGGGTTTTGGAGTGATGCAGACTTCAGTGACCTAATCTCCACATCCTTGGTGTCACTCTGTCATACCTGTACTGCCAGTTGTCATGGCTCCATCCATCAGATCCTTTCCAGCTGAGCTGTCCCCAGGCACACCAGTTTCAATGGAAACATCTTGCCTAAACTGCCTTTGGAAGTCAGGTACTGAGCAACTGTCTCACTGGGGTCTTGTCTCTCACCCAGGCCTGGTGTGATGTCTGAGATGAAGGTGGCACCGTGGTGGGAGCTGTTCCTGGGCGCTGGGTCCTCCTCCCTACTGATGCCTTGTCCCTCCTTGTGGGTGGAGAAGCACATCCCAAATCCCTCCCTGTGCCGTGGTTTCCCTGGAGGATGAACCAGGCTGACTAACTGCACATCTAGGTGATTTCCAAGAGCTTTTCATCGCTAAATGGAAATTCCACGTCACCACTAAAACCTCTAGGACAGAATTACCATATTTATCTCTGAGATTATGCTGCTGTGACAGTGCTCTTTTGGAATTCTGTAGGACCAGATTTAAATGCTTTATGTTTTGCTTGAAGGAGGTAATGTCCTTTGATCCAGCCTAGATGGATGTTTATAACTAAACTTTAACAAAATGCTCTCATACATGGGGCAGGGCAGAAATAAGATGCTTGTTGGGAGGAAGGTGTGGTGGACTAAGGTCATGTTTGAGCCAAGGCCAGACCACAGAAAGGCCTGTGGGTTGCACAAGGGGTTACTGGCTGTGGTGTGGAACTTGGGGGACTGTTGTGCTACTCTAAACATCTCCGAAAGGGCTGAAGATGAAATTTGATAACTTTTGATAAAATTTGGTGCAGAGTATTATTCTGGCTGACAGCAACAGTTCAGTGGTAGAGAGACACAAACTTTGCACCTCTTTCTCCTCAGTGTGAATACTTAGAGATGAGAATACACTGTGCTTCCACCTTTTCCACCGTGCCTCCCCCACCTCTGAATGTGAGTCTATTCATGGCAAAAATCCTAAGAATCTGACTCTGGATAGACTGATGTGAACAGTTTGTGCAAAAAAAAAATTGGGTTTGGATTAAGTTGAATTAGCTGAAGAGTTTGGCTGAGAAATATTTTTAAGAACTAATATTTCATTTCAATGGTTTTCAATTCTATGTTTTGGGGGTTTTTTTTAGAGAATGAGCTGAAAATAATAAAATATTAAAACAGTAATATATTTGACAGAAAAAATGCTTGTTTTCCTGATTAACTAGGAGGGTTTATTGTGAATTTTTTGCTGCCTTTAATATCTCTCCGTCACACCTGTACTGGAACATATAGGCCAAGAACACAAGTATCATGGATGGCTGTCGTCCTGCCTAGGAGCAGCCACACTGGCTGAGGGTAGGGAGTCCAGGGTGTGCATGCATGGGTGTGTTACTTAATCTCCTTTTTTATCATTTTATTTTGCACATTTTTGCAAGACAGGAAATAAAAGGTAAGGCCTAACCAGCAAACAGAATCTTGCTGGTTCTTTGGAGGAAGGTCGAGAAGCCACAACAGAGAAGGGCATGGAACCAAAATAATTTTGCAGCTGCATTTGGGTGCACTAAAAGAGGAGAGATGATATGGCCAAGTTCCCATGGGAAGGGAGGTGCAGGGAATGCACACAGTGTGGATCGTTTTGGCAATGAAGTTTAGGAGGAAACATTTTTGAGAGATGATGTTAAAAAGTAAGGGTGGGGATGAGCTAATGCCTGGTGTAAAGAGAGGTGGAGAAAGCGGAGTCCTGGCTGACTGAGAGGTTAGGAAGTTAGGTCAGGAAAAGGACAGCGCGTGTGAGCCGGGACCAGGCGGGGGGAGCGGGAGAGGAGCAGGGACAAAGCGGGAGAGGAGCTGTGGGGCTGGGGGCAGCTGCATGGAGAACAAGCCATTCGAAAAAGGAAGTAAAAAAGATGATTACAATATAAATCTGGATCCTTTGGGGATCTGAGCAAGAAGTAGCACAAAGAGAAGTCAATTCAAGGAAGTAAAGAAATGTGGGAGGCACAGGAACACAGAGTGGGGCAGCCTGCAAGTGCTTCACAACGGGGTGAGCCACTGAGGCCTCACAGAAATGCATTCGACACGTGTTCTGTTTGTTAATTTTCAAAATCCCTTAATTCTACTTCATATTAAGTGGCAAAGGGATTCTCGATTTTTGTTCTGTTTTGTTTTGGTTGGGGTTTTTTGTTTGTTTATTTTTTGGTTTTGTTTGGTTTGTTTTGGGTTTGGGTTGATTTTTTTGGTTTTTTTTTGTTTTGGGAAGGTTTTGTGTCCAGATAAATAGCCTCAAAGCACAGAGAACAGGATCTGAAGAACTTTCATTTTGTGGGATGTTCCTGCTTAAGGGTGTGCTGAATGAGACCAAGAGGAGGAAGGTGGTTTATTCAGGCTTGTTCTGCACAGAGTTCTCCTGCACACCTGCCCTGTGAGAGTCTATGTTAACATGTGAAATATTTGGATCACTGATACTAATGTCACTGGTGTGGTAAGTGCAGAGAAAGCTGTTCTAAGGTCTTTGCAGAACTCATACTTAAGCAGGAGGTGGGACATGGAGCTGTGCTGCAAGTTCCTGAGAAAGGTACCCACAAAACACTTTGATTTTGTACTGAGTACTTTCCATCAGAGTTTCAATTAAAGATTAAAATGAAAGCACAAAGTCAATCATTAAATTTAATGCTCATCTATTTGCTTTACATTTTGAAAAGTATGAAATGCTTTAAATTTTGTAAAGTACATTGTGATCTCCCAGCATAGTCACTGCAGAAAGCAAATTCTGGAACATAGTTGTGGGAAGGGGCTAAAGGAAACACAGACTGGAGGAAATGGTTACTGTGACAGTCCCTGATACCCGAAACATTTGTTTTAGTGCAATGAAGATAAGCTTGCAGCAATAAAATCAATGATCCTGTGGTGAACTAATGAGGAAAAGTGTGAGAAGGCCTGCCTAATAAAAAATGGAAATTACATGTTGTGTGAAGAGCAGTTACCACTTCCAGATTGTGCAGGCGGCACTTTTCCGTGCAGTCATTAGTGGAGTGCATTGCTGCACTACCACTTTGGTGCTGCAGTTTATTGCTCCGCATCCCTTCCCTGTGCGGACTGAGGGCCGCGAGTCCCAGCCCAGATCCCGCACACGGAGCCGGGAGATGGCCACGCAAACCTGACTGCCCCGCACTCAGCAGCCAGATCTGTGCTGAGGAACAGTTGTTGCTAGATGTAATTAATGCGAGTTAGCTGCTTAACAGAGCAAGTTCATCAGAGTAAACAGATGTAAACGACACTGTTTGTCATTTACCAGTCTCAAGGAGGAAAGTTTTAACCACCAGAGGTAAATTCAAATAGATTTTTAGATGGCAATGTAACAAAACAATGATCTTGCTCTGTGAAATTTATTTTGCAGTATCTAGATGGCACCGGGAAGCTGAGGTGCATTAATGACCTTTATTCAGCTCGGTGTTGGTGACTTGTCGGATGCTGGCAGGGGCTGGCTGGCTCTGACAGATACCACACGGTTCAGACACAGGTGAACAGCAGGTCAGCCCTTAGCAACACTTGGTGCTCTGTGGTGACATTTTTAATGGTCAGAAACAGCTCTGGGGTTCCCTTTGGACCGTGGGGAAAGTTGGGCGCGGGGCGAGGCGTGGGCCTGAGGGGAGCAAACATGGCGGCTGGGCCTGAGGGAAGCAAAGATGGCGGCCGGGCCTGAGGGAAGCAAACATGGCGGCCAGGCCTGAGGGGAGCAAACATGGTGGCCGGGCCTGAGGGGAGCAAACATGGCGGCCAGGCCTGAGGGGAGCAAACATGGCGGCCGGGCCTGAGGGGAGCAAACATGGCGGCCAGGCCTGAGGGGATGGTGTCCAGCCTGGGAGGGGCCAGGACCCCTCAGCTGCCCGGCCAGACCCGCACCCGCCGCCCGTGGGTTCCCCCCACACCAGCACAGCTGCCCGCTCCTCTGCCCCTCTACAGCACCCGGGGTGTCAGGCTGTGAGCACACCAGCTCCCACAGCTGCCCCTGAGCTGCCACACAGAGCAGATGAGCTGTGTGGGGTGACACTCCCCTTCAGGTAAATGAACTCCTGTGTGTCCCCTGCCTGATTGTGAACACCTGTCTGTTGGATTCCTCATATTGGGGGTTATCTGAAGTGCTGCTGCTGTTTGCTTGATAAAAAGCTTTTACCAGATGCTGACCAACTCAAGAAAATCTATTTATATGTTATTCAAAATAATCCTGTAACAAATGTAGTTTTAGCTGTGTTCCTATTGCAGAAAAAGCATTTAACGTGAACACATCAACAGCAGAAGTAATATAAAAGGATCAAGCTTTCTTGAAAGCTCACAGTTTCTAATTATTTTGGAAAGAAGGAACTCCAGGAAATAGCTGACTCCTCCTCCTAGCAATTGTGAGAAATTTGAGCTTTTTAGGGGCAGGTGCAGATATTCTGTGATTTTATGAAAGCTGTATGGCTCTACCAATTTGTTCCCAGTGTTCATGGCTGCAGGTAGTCAGGAAGGTGCACAGTCATGTCATGCAATACTTCAGAATTTCACGTTCTTTGCATTTTTTACATTAATATTCTGAGTTATTCCACCAAGCAATATATGAAACTAGGCTATTACAACAAGATGTAAAAGCTGTGCTGGATCATGAGCTGTTATATTTATATTATTCTATTTAATATCATTTAATTACTAGAAGAAAATTACCCCCCTCTCAAAACCTCACTGCTTAGAAAGAAATACAATTACAGAATGTTTATGCAGGGGTTCTAAAGTGAATGGCAAAGATTTTATCCCTTAAGTATGAATGCCTGCATACAATCTGAATACTTCTGTGGGAAGGCTTTAACTGCACCCTGATAACAGGGAGTCTTTGTGGGAACAATTATTCACTGGATCATGATCAAAAAGCAAAGGAATAGAATTATGGAGAGACCAACTTCCTCCTTGCTGTGTTCCCTTTGCTGCTTTTGGGGAAATTATGATGTGTTTCTGCATTCCAGAATTTAGGGAAAAGAAGATGGGGGTTGGAAGCGAAGCCCTTTGGTAGTTTTGACTCACAAGAAATGTGTATTTATGCACAGAGAGGTCTGTCGCTGTTACTATTCAGAGCCCCAACAATACCCTGCTCAGCAGCTGCAGTGAGCTGGGGACTGGCCCAGCAGATGCAGGGGGCAGAGGGACACTGGGTCATGTGTGTCTCAGCTGACCATGCTGATGATTGTTCTCAGCTGTGTCACTGTGCTTCAGTAATGAAATATGTGCTGAAGTAAAGGTGCTCATGGCTACCTAAAGACAAATCTCACTAGCAATCTCCTGAGTGTTGGTGATCTTGCATGACTTAAACTGTATCTTGTTGAGGCTTTTCCATCATGAGGGAAAAGCTGATCTATTATTCCAGTTTGATGGTGAGATACTAAAAAAGCCATTGTTTAGGCTGACAGCTCTATAAATGGTTGTGAGAATTGTTAACCTGATTCTTCTGGCCTGTGCTGGTAGAAACTAGTAGTTACTGAGTGCTACTGGGTGTCTTGTGGCCTGGGAAATGAAATTGTGGACAGTTTTTTATTAAAGCACATTTTCCATGTTCTTGTAGATGCATTTTTTTCCTAAGCTTACTTTACTCTATTCTTAAGTCTGTTTTACCCATCCTTGATCTGATGTATTGTTATCCAGATTCAAAATGTCTTTTCAGCACCATTGCATACCCAAGCACAGGCCAGAAGGAATGGGCAGGAGACCTTTTCCTTAAAGCTGGGGATCCCTGCAGGAGGCACTGGCCCTGGTCAGTGAGGAGTCCATGGTTTGTTCACTTGTGCCAGAGCCCTCGGGCTGTCAGACACTGAGCACCCTTTCATCCTTAGGACTTCAAAGTGCTGCTCAGAACTGGGCAGAAATGGGCTTTGAGTTAGATCTGTAATTGAAATGGATTTATTAGGCTGTTCTACCTCATCTTTTCAAAGCGTGTTGTGCATAACCTTACAGCAAATGGATGTGTGTTCAGGTAGAGCATGGTCTCGTGGAATTACTGCAGCTCTTTTTAGCTTTCTATAAATGCAACCTTCCTGGAATCCCATTTGAGAGGTGAATGAAACACTTCCTTATCTCCCATTACATAGAGTTCAAAAGTATTCAAGGTTCTCAAAGTCTGGGAAGCGAATTGTTTCATTACAAAGTTGGCCAGTGTTTTTGGCATGGCCTGCAGATTTCATTGCCTTCATCCAGAGGAGCTGAGAAAATTGTGATCAAAAAGCCAAACCTGGAGTTGCATTCAGGTGGTGCAGCTGCCTCGCTGACAAAGTTAAAAGCATGATTTGCTTCAGTCTGAGTTAAAAATCCAAGCAGTAGAACTCTTGCTGTGCTGGAGGGGCAGCCTCTGATGAGAGGCGAGATGTCGGGGGTTTGACCCTGTGCTGGGTGTGGTTGGGGTGGAGACCCGGTCAGGGCGTGTTTGGGATCCAAACCAGTGGCCCCCAGCACGGCAAGTGACACGCACCAGGGCTAATGTTCAAATCACATGTTGCTAGGAGCAGCTGGCTGAGTGCTCCAGGCTGGAACGTTCTGGTGGAAATAGTGTTTCTACACAAGTTGTTAAAATATAAGGGCACCTTGTTCCCCGAGGTTGGGAGGGAGGTGTGTGAGGGTCTGGGTTCTGTGCCTTGCAGTGAGCAGCCCCTCTTGGGTTTCGCCTGAGATCCTGAGGAATATGGAATAGAGGAAAATTGCAATTAGAAATAGTCAGGGTTGATCTTGAATATGTCAGGAAAGGAAGTGGCTAACAATGCCACAGGACTTGGGTTCTTTAAAAACCCTATGAAACAGCTTGGACATTTTCAGAATTTCAGCTGCTTGATACAGATACCTGTTAACCCCAGCCAGGCACTGGCTGAAATCACTGGCTATGGAATGGTGACAATCAGCTGCAGCCAGGGTGGAGCTCTGGCAAAATAGTCAAGAATTCCTCAAGCTGATGCTGAAGAAAAAAAAGGAAAAAAGAGAATCTGGGATCCATTACTTACAGGAAACTGGGAAAAGCATACATCTCATTGAGAAGCCAGGAAGCAAGTATGCATATGTATGTTCTTCCTGCTGAATTTTCTTAGCATTCCCAATCCATGAGAAGGTCTGAAAAACATTGATTTGACTCCAGTTCAGACACAGTTTCTCTCAAGCAAAAAATGCTGCTCTTCTGCCAGATGTGTGAGCAGAGTCCCACCAGGAGCTAAGACAGTTCCTGCTGGTGATGTTTGGTCAGTGTTGCCATCACTGACCTGGCTCGGTCTAAAGCCGTGTTGGGCAGGGCCCATGGCAGCACCATGTCCTGGGCAGAGGCTTTAGCTCTGAAAGGGAATGTTTGCACCTTTACATTGGACCAGTTGCTTCTCAAAACCTCCGTTCGTGGCTTGGAGATTATAGGGTTCCAAGTAGCAAAACATAAAGCGTCTGCTGTTGTTTTACCAAATGTGGTGGTTTTCCTTTGGAGGCCTTGCAGGTCTCCATGAGATCCCGAGTTCCCTCGGAGCTGTTTTGCAGGGGTTGCTAAGGTGATTTGGTGGGAAGGAAATGCACTGGTAATTTGCTGTTAAGTTGTTTACAGGAGAATATGAATGAAATTTCACCGCCCCCAGCAAGGCAACCGTCCCTCTCTGAGATTATTCCAGAAGGTTTCAGTAGAGAAGAAAATGACCCTACAAATGCCCTGTTGGCCCCCCAGGGATGATAAAATCCAATCTAGATGTCTGTAGGGTAAAGGCAGAAGCATTTTCATCTCATTTCACCTTTTCATCTTTTCAAACAGAATGTGAAACATTTTAATTTTTGCTATCTTTGATTGTTTTTAAATGTATTTCTACATGTGAATGGTTTGGCAAGTGTTTATGGGGGTTTATTAGTGTTCCAAAGTAGATATTTGCACTGAGTCATCACAAATAGCTTCAAAGCTATCAACAAACCCTACTGCTCCCATGCAGCTTTCCTCCTGGAAAAACAAGAAAGTACAACCAGTCTTTGGGGGCAGGGAGAAATTCCTTCTTGACTCCAAATATCTGGGCTGCCTTATCCGGGGTACCAGCACATGCTCAACGTCCTGCCTTTTCCTCAGACCAGTCTGTCATATTTTAGAAGGAAATAAAGTTATGCCTCGTGGGAAGAAGGTTTGAAGAATGAGTATTCTTAAAGCCTCGAGCCAATAGAACGTAGATCTCAGTTCTGTAAATTCCAGAGGAGACCTGAAGCAGGGACAGGCTGTTTGCCACTGTGCCATCAAGCTTTTACCTGGATTCTTCATTTCCTTCTGTGAAACTATTGTTTCAGGATGAACTGACAGCAGATGATTAGGTGTGGATCTTCAGTTTGGGTTCCTGACCTGGCAGAAGGATACACTTGGTTTACTTGCTGTTGACTTAGCCTGTAAACAAACTGCTGGAGAATTGTGGATTAATGTTCCCCCTTATGTGAGGACAAGCCTGGGGGGTGTCGAGGTCACAGCCTGCGCTCTGACTGACGCTTGTTAGAGCCACTGGGACGGGTCATGTGAGTGGACTTTGTCTGGCTTCTCCTCAGGGTGTGTGAACTCAGTGTTGCTATTTCCTAACCCAAAAGACCTGACTCCAAGTAGAAATACTCAAAATAAACACCATGGAATATTTACTGCCTTCTGCACTGTGAGCCTGAGCAACCTGCAAACCTGTCAGGTTTTCACAGAAATCTCCTGAGTCTGCCCTGCATTTACCTCATCTGCAATCTCCGTCATTAAAATACATTTCCAGACCTTCTGAATTCTTCTGTTCTTTCTGTTCTTATGTTCCTTCATATTCTCTTAGTTTGCCTTTCTCTGTTACTCCTACTTTTAATGCACCTTTGAAAGACAAAAGCATTCTCATGTCTAAGCCTTGACTTCCCAGACATCAGATCGATTTCCCCCAATGTTCTGGGCACAGTGGTGATATTTAGTTTTAATGAAGAGGTGAAGAAAGGCAAAACTAACTCGGTACTTTTCTGATAAGAAACACAGATGCTGTGACTTTGCAGGTGAGATATTAAATAAGTCCTTTACGGAATCAGTAATATCACCTGTTCTTATCTTTTTTGTGCAAGTCCTTATCAAGGGGACACATGAAGAGGGCAACAGAGAATTTTACAGCTTCTCTAGTTTCTTTAGGATTCCTAAGATTTCTTTTTTGTTCTTCCAAGCAGAAGAAGCTTTTGTCTATTTTTTTTCTTTTGCCAATGTAAATGGAAAAAGCTTCCCATCTTGCATTCTGTGAGTGTCTGGATGTTGTAGGAGCACATCAGGTGAAAGGAAAGCTGCTTTAGATGTAACTGCTGTGCTGTTGGGCTCTAGAGCTGAGAGCAATGTCTTTGCAAAATGACTGGCATTTGTGTAAATACCAAAACTCTTGTTTCTTCACTGAGCTAACGTCCTCCCAAGAAAAGCTTCCTCCAAAATTTAGGCATTTGAATTAAATACAATATAAAAATTCAAATGTTGCTCAGCAAGTTCCATTTGTATTCTGCAGAGCTCGTGCTGGCTCTCTACATACGTGCAGGTCTCCTTCTGAAGGTAATTTAGCTTTTTTGCTCATGTAGTAGCTAAAAAGCAGCAATTAACTCCATCTGTTTTCACCAGAAAAGGCAACATAAATGAGATTTCAAAGGTGCCAAAATGAGATTGAGAGGAAGTTTCCCTTGGGTTTACCTGTTTCCAGGATGCTGCTGCCCCAGTGCTGCCAAAGATATCACTGGGAATGCTTTATTATTTATTATATGATAAAATAGCCCCATCTTGCACGTTGTTCCAAGGATGTGCCTGCCATTTTCTGGCACCACACAGAATTTGAATTATAAAGAGCAGCACAAGAACCAAGCTGAGAGAAAATGAGTTCCTTAAAGAACAACAATTCCTGATCCACCAGGGGTTGATTTTTGGGGCTGGATTTTTGTTTGATGGCTTCAGCCCTGAATTCCTCTGGTTTGCTGTTTGAGAAGAGGAGAGCTTTGCCAGGGTGCAGCGAGGAGCAGAGGCAGTGTGGGGTGGGCAGAGCTGCTGTGCCCCCGCCCCTGGGCAGAGCGGGGCTGCAACGCTGCGCTGGCACAAGGCCGGGCTGGGTGAGGGGACAAAGGGCAGCACAGAGCCAGAAATCCTTCCCTTTGCTGCCTCCACAGCTGCTGAAAGCTGCAATGACACTGCAGTGAAACCACACTGTTCTGTTCCACTGGAACACTGCCCCAGCCCCGCTCATGGACTGACTGAAACATCAGAATTTTCACAGGCAATTGTTTCAGATATGGGTTTTCACTCTGAGTTTTGTGTGCTGATATGCTGCTGAAAGCAATCATGAAAATTGCCTAAGAATCACAAGCCAAGTTAGCAGGAACCTTCAGTTTGTTATAGAGAAATCAAAATGCCAATGTCATTTCCTTTTTCAGGTCCATATTAAAAATATTTCTTTAAGAAGCCTTTGATTAAATCAGGATTACAAAAGTTATTAAATCTGTTAAATTTCCAGAGAAAATGCTCTATACCATATTCTTGCTAAGAATTTTTAAAAATGGTATTGATATAACAAAATCATTTTCATCCTTTTTGATATAGTCAAAAGTTCATGTGTCAGTCAGACGTTAATCAATGGTGCTCAACAATGCATTCAAACTATTCAGAATCCTGCAGGACTCATCCTTGTGGTGCAGGACAATAACTACTGTTGCCAAAGACCAGAGTAATCCAGAAATTCCAGCTGCATGTTGAAGAATTTGGGTTAAAGCATGGATGTGAGGGAGCTTTTCTTCTCCTAATGCACTTGTGGAGCTGAAGTAGAAGCAGATTAATGGAGCTGACACTCCAGTGCTCTTAGTTGTGCTCGTGTGGCAGTGGAATGTAGAGGCTGAATCAGCCTGTAGATGCACACTGGAATTTCTGAAGGATGGGGGTTACCATGGATACACTCAAGCCACCAGACTGGTGTGAATGCAAAGCTCTAATTTTTCTCTAGTTGCAGGAGGATTTGTTCTCATAACAAACTTGTGCTGCCACTGTTTCTCCTCCCCCCCACACTTGTTACAGAAGCAGTTCAGCTCCGGGATGTGTGGTGCTGAGGGATGGTTCTGATCATGTTGCTCTTCCTCTGCTGCCCAGGGATGGCATTTTCACACACCAGGGAAAGTTCACCTGGGTGTTATTTTGAATGAACAATGGAACTGATCCATTTTGGGTGCTGGGAATTCTTGTGCTGTGACAAACCCTCCATTTTCAGACTGCGAGTAACAAGAGTGTCCCTGTCCTTCCACTGCAGGGGAGAGGTGCTTGTGGTGGGAAAAAGCTCTGTAAAGCAGATAATGGCATAGAAATAAGTTAGAGGGGCAAATACCAGAGTTGTTGAGTTCAGGGCTAGTGTGCTTTTCCTACAAATAGGACTCCCAAGGGGGCTTGACAGGAGGAAATACTTTTCTGGAATGTGCAGAGAATTGGTATTGGGAGCAAAAGGGCTCCTGAAGATGTGTGGGAAGATGATTTAGTCTCTGAACTCCTGCTGTAATTCTGAAAACTTACCCTTTCCTCACTGCCTGCCTTTTCCTGTGTAAGCTGCAGCACCGAGGAAGGGTGAGAAGGGCTCTCACCAGTTCCATGTCCCTCTGTTCTCAGTGCAGCTCTCGAATTCCTCACAGCACAATGTGTGGTTGCACCTGAAGGAAGATGGATGAAAGCACAGGTGTCCCAAGCCCCAGCTATGCACCAGGCAGTTCCCAGCACGGGGGCTCAGCCCCTGGCTGTGACCAAGCTGTCCCGTGTCCCCAGAGCTTGGAGTGCCCTGGAGGCCCAGCACCAGGAGTGTCTGTGCCAGCCTGTAGCACATGGATGTGTTTATGGTTCATGGGGCAACTCTCTCTCGTCATTTATGTCATCTTTCACTGACATCACTGACATCACTGAGATCAGGACTGACGACTCAACCGAGGAATTGAATTCAAATGGCAAAGCCCACGAAAGAGTGTTACTAAAATACACTGGCTGATCTTGATAGTGTTGCTACCTCTGGAAATATATCTTCTTGACCCAGCACAAAGTTGCTGGAGTGCTGCTGTTCCTCACTGTATTTCTGGTTTTCTCTCAGTTCAGCTGATACTAACTTGGCTGGTGTAAATAGCCAGATCCTCGTGCTTTCCATTCCTGCTGCTGGCCTGTGAGGCTGTACTCATTAAAATATAAATAATATAACAGCAGTAGGTCAGGTAGTGGAAGACCTACATTTGTGTCAGCTCTAGTAGAAGAAATGGAGGGAACACAGGAAAAACCCCATGTCCATTTGTATCCCTGCCAAGGAGACCGTATTAACATTATTTCAAATGTAATACAGACAGAGTTGGAATGTTTCCCCTGGTAAATGCCTTTGGGAGGATGCTGCTATAAAATATATTCAAGACCAGCTGATTGGTTATTACGGAAAATACTATTCCATAAGGACCCATAATTTTGGAAAGTGCTATCCCTGAGAATAATAGAGCACCCTGGTTAGTAAATGATTTCCCATTAACCCTCAGTATTCAGCTCTTGTTTGGTGAAATTACTAAAACTTTGCAGTTATTTTTTTCCCTTTCAGACCCTAACTGGTCCTGAAGGGATAGCTTGATTAATGTGCTGATAACACCATTACTGGGCATTTAGGATCTGTGCTTTTCGTAAGCTGTGAGTGAAAATCGATGACTGTTGCTGTTTTCTCCTTTTATTAGTGAGCTGTTCTTCTCAATCTCCATGCTGCAGGATTCAGGTGGAGCTGATCACTTCTGTCTGCTCCTCAGAACCGCTGCTCCCCAGAACTGTTTATTTCTTTATTTGGAAATGTGTGATTAAGGTCAGGCTACATCCCCAAAGAGGAGAGATGTGAGCATACCTGACCTGGCTTGTGGCAGCCTGTGTTTGCAAGGCTGCTGTCAGGATTTACAGTTTTAGGGATACTCGACTCCCTAGAAGGCAAGTATTTGCCATAAAGGAGTATGAATGGTTCTTCTGAAAAATCCCTGAAAACAGCTGAGTGTTCCTGATGAAATTGTAATAGAGCCTCAAGCGTCAGTTTAGAGAATAAGCTGCCTACAGAGACACCTCTGACACACTGCCAGCTATTAGTGGTGTGCTACAGCTCTGAACCCCAAAGATTTTAGCCACTTGGGAATGTTTTGGATTGCCTCACTCCCACAAAATTTCCTTCTTGGAATTCCACTGAGGTTGTAACCTCAACAGTAATTGACAGCAACTTGTTCCACAGGTGACTCATGGGCTTCTTCAAAGTATTTCCTACCACCAGTTTCTCTTGAAAATCTGCACATTTTATTGTGGTCTTGTGGAATGTCTAACCTGCATTTGTTACATTTTGCTGGTTTTGCAAAAAATGTGTTTGCAGTGGCATTGAGGACAAGATTTTGAATTGCTTTAAATTGCTTGTAAAATTCAAATTTCCAGAGAGCAAAAAAAGTGAATCCATCTTTCAGTTCTCTCCTTAAGTGGTGATAAGTTTCTAGATTGAGCTTTTGGAGAAAAAAAGGCAAATTAGAGATATGCAAGCCCATACTCTTACTGAATCCCTGGTAAGAACAGATAGTGTTTGCTCTTGTCATGTATCTTCCTGCACAAGTATTTTACAGGGGAAGAGCTCAGCTGTGAGTGTGTTAACTGGGAATACACAAGCAAACAAGATGTGTTGGTCCATCCAGGTGCTGCAGCCTGGCAGTGGCGTGTGCTGGAAAGAACCTGGGGAAAAAAAAGAGATGTCCATAGGTTCTGCCATGTTTTCATGTGATGTTTGTGTCTATGTGGCTTGGATAGATACTGAGAATCAAAATCTTCCCATTCCAAGGACCTGTGGCCAAAGCAGCCCGGAGGTCCTGAATCCATGATTTAACTGATTTCTCTCTCACTTCAGAATCCTGGTGGCTCGCTCAGCTCCGGGGCCGTGTGTGTGGTTGTGGTTATGACAACTGTGCAGTTTGGGACCAGCAGTGCTTTGCTACTCGGTGTTAATGTCTGGGATGCCTCAGGAAAAGGTGGCAATCCTTATTATTAACTTCTCCCAAACTCTGCTAGCCCTCACACAGACACGCTGCCTCCAATCTGAGGGAACTCTCTTGTGCTTTAATCAAGCCCTCTTAACATGCAGTATGAATATCTGAAAGGTACATTAAGGCATATTGAAAAAGCTATTTAATAGCAACTAGGGCTTTTTGTGTGCTTTTATGAATCAGAGGTGAGACCAGAATAGATACTAGTGCTTAAATCTATGCCCCAGCTTCTTCTGCAGTTGTTTCCCTGTGTAGACAAGCTTCCATACTGAAGAAGGTTTCAGGATTGGCAGTTTTCATGGGCATGAGAGGCATTAAGGCACTAAGATGTGTTAACCTGTTGCAGAAAGCTGGAGAGAAGCTCAGCCTTCACCTCCTTTGTGTCTCCTGGGATTTACTGATGGTACAGACTGAGTGTCACAGTGCTTTAGAGCTTTCAGACATGCTACCAGAGGGAACAGAGCTTATATCCAGTGGGATTCTACCCCGAGCCTGTCCTCATGTGCAGTCCTGGCTCGGAGAACACAAGGCAAAAGAAAACTCAGGAACATGTGGAAGTTGGCCCATCCCACATAATGAAATTAGTCTTCCTGAGCCATCAGACCTGGTTTAAGTATTTTGCCTTATGCTGAGAGAAGCGATGGGGACAACTTCCAAAGTCCTTTCCCCTTGCTGTCAGTGTAGCTGCTGTGTGAGCTGCTGTCCCTCTGCCCCGTGTCCAGCAGGCAGGGGACAGGATGTGAGGGAGGCTCAGGCTGAGCCACGCTGTCAGTGTGGGCACCAGGAGCCTTGGAGAATTCTTTCCTTGGAAGGGATTGCTATTAGGTTTCAAAGCTGAATTTGCAAGAAAACTGATGTCCTGTTCTTCTGTGAGAGGCTGAGGCACATCCAGTGTGACCCCGCGGTTTCCAGAGTCACAGCCCAAGTCAGCAGCTGCTGGTTGGAGCCGTTCTCTGCTCACACCCTCTGCTCCCACTCCAGGAGCTGCACCCCAGGCAGGGCAGTTCCACAGCCCCCACTTCCCGGCAGAGGGGTTTGATCTTAACACACTGCAAATGCATGACAGCCCTGAATGCTTTCTGGAAAGAAGTGAAATGAGCAATTGTTGTTGTTTAACAGAGCAAAAAGGAAACAGGTTGTTAAATATTTGCATTAAGTGCAAACCCACTGCTACTGGAAAACAGCTCTTACTCTATCACTTACTCTGCAGGCCAGACCATGTGTCTGGGTAGCAACTCAGAGGTTTGATGAATCACCTTCCAAAGAATTAGAAGGTGTCATGATCTAATCATGGTCTTAACAAGCCACTGAATATCTGCAAACAAAAGAAGAAACCACAGAAGTAATAGCCTGGAATGTTTTCCAGATGAAAGATATTACTATTTGCTTGAGTGCAAATTATTACAGATTCTGAAGCAGTAAAGAAGAAATTAATTGTTTTTTTAATCTTTTTGTTTTCCTCTGTCAATTAAAATTTGTTCCATCGTATGGCTCAGTGTCTAACTAATTGCATTTCTTCTTAGAATAAGAAAACAATCAGTAAAGAGAATATGAAGAGAAGCACAATGCAGTTTCATCTGTTCCAGTTCCAAGATTCTTTCCTGAAGTCCAGGGGAAAGGTAGAGATCCTTTTTTCACCTTTGTGTTTTTTTTAAGCAGCTGAGTCAAATTCTGCAAAACTAAAATAGACAATATTTCATAGCTTTAGTGGGCTCAGAGCCATGTTCTTTTCAAGACCTTTTTCAAACTCTCCTTACAGCTTCTAAGAGATGCCCCAATAGTGAAGGGAATAAGTTTGGAGCTGAGTCTTCTAAAACTAACACAGTTAACAAGAAGAAAACCATCAGTCTCTTCCTGAATTTTGGTAGTAGTTTGCCTGTTTCCTGCCCTTTCCTCATGAATGTGTAGTCATACACAATTTTGGGACATGGAAAGCTGAAAATTCAGTGAATTTACAATTAGCACAGTTGAAGATGAGATTAAAATTTAATAGGAGATGAAGTAATTTGTGTCCCTGAGAGTACACACGGTTTGTTTGTCACTCCTCAGCCACTGTAAACTCTTTATGGGGGTATTTTCCACTCCTCTATTTTGATGCAGTAAAGTGGAAAATATTTGAAATACTTCCTAAATTTTCAGTGGCTCCTACTGTAAGCAGAAAAAAAGAGGAAATAAAACTCCTTGAGCGAGAAAGATTTTGAACAGACCAGGCCTGCCACTGATTATCTTTTTTTCTGAGAACAAGACTAACTTCTTATTCCCCAGAAGACTTAAAGCCTTTTCCATGACCTTTATTTTGTCTTTTATGAAAGTCAGTGGATTTTATTTTTATTGAAGTCCTGGGTTTTTATCTGTTTAGGAAAAAAAACCCCAAACAGAACACTGCTGTCTCTCCTTCTGCCCCAGAAGAGTCTAATTGTGGCACTTCAGTTTATAAATGTGCTTAAAAGTGTAGAGCAAATTGATAATTTCCCTTGTGTTTCTGTGGACAAGCTCTTCCATCTTACACATGAAACCGAGGAGACTTCTTAACAGAACAATGTGAAGATGCACCCTAAACCTCCACAAAAAGAGCTGTTCCACCAGCCTGTTCCTGTTCCTTGGCCAAAGCAAGGGGGTCATCAGGGAACTCTTTCGTACTCGTCTGTGCACTCCTGGTGGATTCACTGCTCCTCCTGCCCCCTGCGCTGCCCCCCAGCCTCCCTCAGCAGCACTGCAGCGGAGCCTCGGGCTGTCCTGAGCCTCGGGCTGTCCTGAGCCTCGGGCTGTCCCTGCCCCTCGGGCTGTCCCTGCCCCTCACCGCCAGGGACACCGAGCTGTCCTGAGCCTCGGGCTGTCCTGAGCCTCGGGCTGTCCTGAGCCTCGGGCTGTCCCTGCCCCTCACCGCCGGGGACACCGAGCTGCAGCGGAGGGTCCCCTTGGCTCCTCCAGGTCCTGTGCTGTGCATTTCCCCGCGGGTGCTGTTTGTCTGTGCGCACTCCCGAACAGCCGCTGCACCTCCTCACTCAGCCACGGGGCTGGACGTTCCGTGCTTGGCAGCTTGGTGCCGGCTGGTGATGCAAGGCCAGGGGATCTGTGCTTTCACTCCCCTTGAACAAGCCCGTCGCGGTCCCTGGCAGTGCCCCAGCCGCGGGGACAGGTGTTCTGCAGGGCAGTGGGCATCGGTGCCAGCCCAGAGACCCTTTCCCAGGCCCCACGCTGAGCCTGGCACGTGTCCCTGGTACGGGTGGTGTCACCAGCCCAGCCAGGAGGGCTTTTCCCGGCAGGCACAGCCATGGGGAATGTCTGTGGGCTGCTGGACAATAGCACAGGGGTTGCATGAAACCACTGTGCTGAAAATGCGTGAGAGAACAGTGTGTACTGCGGGAGACATCGGCACCTTGGGTAGATCGGGGCTTGCAATCAAACATTGCATCAAAAAAGGAATTTGATATAAAAAGAAATAACATAAATGTCACTGTACAAGGCAGAAATCTGAAGGTAATCACAGCTGATTGCAGATGTGCTGTTCCTGACTGCTCAGAACCAGGGAAATGTGCGTTTGAAAGCCGTGCTTGGATTTGGTATAAATTGTTTATGAACTGCTCTACTTGTTCTATAATAAAAGCAATTTAACCTCATAATGTACAATGTTAAGATACTCATTGTCAGAGAGAAAGAGCTGCACATCTTTCCTATTGCGTTTTCTCAGACCTTTTGAGGAACTGAGGCTGTGGTTCCATGTGCCCTTCTCTGCAGTCTGTCTATCCAAATTGATCTCCCAATTTTCCCAGCAGTGCTGTGTCCTACATTTGTTGTACCTCTGAGGAAAAAGCAATGGTTTCTTACCTCAGCATAGTGTGATTATCCACTGCTGCCTAATTCAAAATCAGAACTCTCATCTAGAAAAATAAGAATAATGGTGGAATCTAAGCTAAAGTGAATTAAAGTTAATAGAGTTGTTCTAGCTTAGACGCTGTGGCTCAGGTCTTTAAATCTAAATTTTAAGAATGTAAAGGAAGTATTTTTCAAATTGTGAAGCAATGTGTTTTGAAGATTAATTAGAAGGATCTGGGAGATCTGTATTTAAGACTCTGGTGGTGAACAGCCCCACTGCTGCTCTGCACATCTGCAGGAAGAGGAGGCTCTCAGTCACTCTCCCAGCCCATTCCTCCCCTTGCTCAGCCCAGGAGAGAGATCCCAGTCCAACCACAGGCTGATGGGAGAGTATCTAACAAGGTACTCAAGGGATTTGTCCAGGCTGATCAGCAAAAGTTGATAGGAAGTAATTCACATTTAAATTACTACATAAGAAAAGAAAAAAGGTTTAGGTGAGTTTGTGGAGGAAAAAGAAGTGAAAAGGAGAAATTGCTCATTTTTGCCTTGCTGACCAGCCTAAATGATTCTTCAGAGATGCCATTGCACAATCAAGGTATTTTATTCATCCACACTTTGCCTTTCTGGATGCTGTACAAACATGAAGGAAAAAAGTAAACTGGGAGACATTGAGCAGAAAACACATGTTGAGCTCTCAGCCCATATTTTATCACCTCAGCAGAACAGCTTCTTTGCTTCTAATGCCTTTGAGTGCTCCACATGGTATGTGCATTGGTTGAAAACAAAACTGTTTTGGGGGTTCAACCTCTCATTAACTGAAATCACTGTGAAGCAGGAAAGGCAGAAAGGTTGTGGGCCAGGTTGCCTTCCTAGCTGGAAGGGATGCCAGGCACGTCATCCTGGCAGATTTCCTGAGGGCCACGCAGCCCCAGAGCTCCCAGGTACTGGGCAGGAACAGAAAATAACACAAGCTGGGTCAGCATTACCTTTGGGAGTGCAGTGACCACCTCTGCCACAGCCCTCCTGCTTCCTCAGTGTCCTCAGTCTGGCCTTGAAGAGCCTTTTTAACCCGCCTACAGCTGCTTTCTCTGTGTTTTGCAGATTCACCTGCTGCTCAGGAGGCCCGTTCTGTGCAGCTCTGCTCTGGGTTTGGAGGTAAGAGTGCAATTCCTGACCCTGTGGGGCAGAAATCAAACTTACAGGGAGTTTCATTTCATCAACACAGGAGAATTTTCCTGTGGAGTAACTGTTTAACAGACAGTTGACACAGCTCTTTTCTGAGCACTGTATTCCAAGCACACTGATTCAGGTGAGAAAGACTTTGTTGCATCTTCTTTGTTGATTGAATTTCTGGACTTCATGTACTTAATATCCAGCCCCCCTTCCAATATTGACTGTGTACTGCATTAAAATTAGAGAGGCTAAAGGAATATGATAGTCATATAGCAGAAAGAGATTAAAGATTATGCAGGAGCCTTGGAAAGATGAAGAGATGTTATTTTTAGCAGCATATGGGTGACCGGTAAGACAAAACATGGGACATTTCCTTTGCTAACATAATGTTTTTGAAAGGCCTGAGTGTCCTGCAGAAATGAAGAGGAAATCTTTAAATCTGAGGTGGATTTGGCTGGTGGAAGGATCAATTGTAATTTATTTTGGGCTCTAAGAAAGCGATAGATGAGATTAGAAAGTTTTGTCATACATTTATGAATAAAGAGGTTAAAATGTGAATGAGTGGAACATAATCATTGGCTTCCCCAGTTACAGACCTGCAGCCTGTGTGAGGGGAGGGTTGAGGACCCTGTCAGCAGGTGTCCTGCCAGCTAAAATGAACCTGTCTCCTCTGTGGCTGGGATTTCCAACACATCCAGCACTCAGGGAAGGTGAACAGACTCATACCAGCCTTGAGGAAGCAAATTTAAAAATACAGTTCTGTATCTCACTGCAGACAAATGCAAATGCTTCCCTCCTCAGGAACAGCATGACCATACAGGTGATTGCAGCCACCAACCTCTCATTAAGGAGCTCTTTTCTCGAGTGTTTGCTTCCAGACCTTGTTTCAGTTTTAATTTGACTCTGCTGAAAATGTCTGGGTTCAGAGCCCAGCCCTGAGGGGTGGGGGTTCTGTTACTCTGCCAGGCAATCTCTAGTTGTTTTCAAAACTCAACCTTTGTGACAAAGGACAGGGAACAATGTCCACTAACACAAATTCAAAGTATGCAATGATGATCTATAATTAAGTCATGATCTCTTTTTAAACTACAGACCTCGTAAGAGCCTGACCTTTCAGAATTCAAAGCCTGAACTAAAAGGGATTCACAGAAGTATTTTTTATGTAACCATTATTTAAAGCTTCCACTCTGTAATTAAATTTTTTCTCCTTGCAAGGGAAAAAGAACTGTTCCTGAAAAAGCTTCTCATATGGTGAGAGCAGTATAATTAGAGAACTAGTTATGCAAATGTCACACAAAAATGACCTTTAATGAAGCAATATCAAATGAAAAAGCTATTACAGCTATGCAGCATGAAGAATAGCTAAAAGTTGAATTACTAAAGTGGATCCTGGGCTTGCTGCTGTTCAGATTCTCCATGTGGGCTCCTTCTCATGTGTAATCGAGAAAGAAGGAGAACCAATAGTCCTGTGGTAGACTTGGCACAGGAAATGCTGTAAGGGCTTGTGAAGGAAGAACTTCACTTTGTGCCACCACTGGCTGCTAAAAGATGCCAGGATCTGTTACCTACAGGGGCTGTGAGGAAGCATCTTCTCTTCAAGGACAATCCCAGTTGGAATTACTTCTGCTGGTGTTTTGGTCTCATGGATTTTCAAGTAGTTTTCATATGTTGAAGCACAAGATATAATTTTTTTAAAAAATCACAGATGATATCCAAAATCATGTTGGGAAGGATATGCAATGTAACAGCTCTCTAACTTTTTTGTTGCTCATCTCAGGTTTTCTTTTTTCACATTTGTCAAGTGTCCAAAGAATCACCTCAGATCAAGTTGATTTTTTCTTAACATTTGAGTCTCTCTATGCAGATACATTATTTAAAAAAACCCAAACACACAAATATTTTTGTATCCTCTACAGTCTTTTTAATATTATTGGTTGGAAAGCCACAAGAGTATTACAGGGTGATTATGGTTTGGTCAGGGTATAAGCAAGTGCTGGGAGGGAGGGAGAACCTCTCAATAAGCTGTTCAGTACATGGCACTGGTTTTTGGCTGTGCTGGGTAAAGGCTGTGCTGTAGATGAGTCAGGCTCTGGTGTGCCCTGCACAGAAACCAGGCAGAGTGTCCTCCTGCATGGAGCCCCTGAGATTCCGGTGGCAGATGGCAGATGGGGATGTGACAGCGTGTTCTAGCAAAGCCCTGCTCCATGGAGCTGCTTCCCCAGAAACTCTCCTTTGCAGGAGAAATCAGCGATTTCTGATTCATGGGACAACGTGGGATGGAAATTTTCAGATCGCAGTTGTCTTTCATTCTGTAAGAGTTTATCAGGAAGAAGGCACTGCTGGACTGTCTGAGTCCTCAAACACTTCCTGCAGGAAGCTGGCACCAGAGGTTTATTTCACAATGTTGAAGTTCACCATGAGTCATACTGCAGAAGTTTGATTTTTAACTCCAAATTTCTGCCAAACTGCACTTCTGTGGTGGGGCCTGTCTCATCTCTACCATCACAGCAGGGTTTCAATTGCCTGCCCTACCCAGAGGTAGTGCTGGTGCCCCTTTTTGTCCCCCCGGAGAGGAGTGGTCTGTGGATAGAGTACCACGACTGAGAAGTCTCCAGAACCTGGGAGCTGCTCTGGTGTCCCTCTCCAGCACAGATCTTCCATGTAACATTAAGTGGCTCTCTTACCTCATCGTGCTTTTGTGTCTTTCTGTGTGCAGCCATCTCTGAGGTGAGATGGTTACTCCACAAGTGCCTCGCAGGGTGTTAGGACAGCATGTGTTGGGATTTCCACAGGGAGCCCTCAGAGCTTTCAGCCCCTGTCCTTGCAGTGGCTCAGCCACAGCTGCTTGGCTGATCTGGGTAAGCACTGAGGGTTCCATTGCTTGTTTCTTACAGGCCAAAATTACCTTCTCCTATATAAAAATTGGGTAGTTTGATCTGATCTGCCCTCAAATCGAAGGGAAGGGTTTCTGTTCCACCTCACTGCCTGAGGTAAGGTGAACAGTGGCAGCAGGTAATAAATGCCTTTGCTAACGTGTCAGGGACAAGGGATGATTCACAGACCCGGGGCCTAAATTTGTTCTGCACCTTGACATATTTCATCAGTGTTGGGAGGCATCAAAAGTGATGTGACAGGAAACTGCTTCAGCAGCTCTCATGCAAAAAGTGTTAGGATGATTGCTTAAGCATTAAGCACTTCTCTCTTGGCTGTACCCTTAGCAGGCAGTCCTTCATTTAATCTCACTCCTCTCTGTTTGCTTGATCCAGTAGTGTCAAAGCAAACCACTTCATTGAGGAAATAGGTTGGTTTGTTTGTTTGTTTCCTAAATGAGTACTGTTTCTGCCTCTTGAGGCTTGTTTACTCTCAGTCGATGAATTAGCCAAAAAAGGCCCTGCCTCTAAGTGCATGAGTGGTCCCATTCAGATCCTTGGGTTTCAGGGCAGACAGTTGGTCCCTCGCTTTGCCAAATGCCGGCTGTAAGCACTGAAACTGTGTGTGGGGGAGGCACTGCCCACAAACCTCTGAGCATTTCAGGCTCTCCTTGCTCACAGAGCAGAGTTAGCAGCAGCACCAGAGTGGGTACAGCCAGGCAGCAGTGGTTCACCAGCTTCTGGTGGCAGATGGGCCCCGGTTTGCTGAGTGTTTTGGGGAACAAATACCGTGCTGGCTTCAGGTGTTCGGAGAGACGCAGGGCATGGAGCAGACCCCTGACTCATGGGCGTAATTTGCTCCTCTTACTTCCCTAAGCCTTTGTTTGCCAACTCCTTGAGGGTGGGCTTCTACTTTGATGTTTTATTGTCTTTCAAATCACTAGGTTTATTTTTACCACCAGTAATTTTTGGAGTGCTCTGGAGGGAGTGGGGAAGGGAGAAAAAAGGGATGTAGTAATTATTAATGTATTTGGTTAGATTATGAACTCTCAAAGCTCATTAAAAATGAGAAACCATGGCAACCTCAACAATCCCACCCACACATATTATACCTACCTTACAATGTGCAAAGTACATTTAGAGAAGAGAAATTAAGCATAAAGAAAAGGGGACAAAAAGCATTCACTTTCTATACAGCTATTTTTAATTCCCAGCTCCTGCAAACCAACACCCTTGTGCTGGCAGCACTTTGAACTCTTCCTGGTAAAAAATAAGTAACTGATCATTGGGCTGAGCAGGGGATCTCCTCTCAGTATCAATCTTTTTTCGCCTGAGATTTCCTATGGTGCATTTTTAAGAAAGAGCAGATGTAATGGGAGGTTGGTGGTCAGGGAAAGAAAATGGGAACTTTGCAGTTTCCCTGTACCTGTCCTCTCCTGAGACATTGGGATTTGGGGCAGTCCTGCCTCTCCTTGACTCTGCAGGTCTCCAGTACAAATCTAACATCAGTACTGCTCATCTAAGTGAAAGAAAGGTGAATTTGCAGCTCTGTTAAGATCAGTTAAAGGATATTAGAGAATACTGGGTCTTATATGTAATTATGCCTCTTCTCTGTTTTAAAATACAAAACACATCTGAAAATTAAACCTGTTATAGCAGTTATGGCATCTGAAACTTTGTGTGGAACAGAAGAGAACAGTGGTAGATAACACAAAAGCCAAGGGGCTGTGACCTCCATCAGGCCTTCCTGAGAGAGGTTTTCATTTTCTTTGTCTGCATTGATCCAGGATGTTTTGGGAAAAACTCAGAATAATGACCCTGGCATCCCACTTGAACCGCACTGGCCTGCTCAGGAAGTGCTTCCTGTACTACTGCTCCTCAAAAGATACACTTTCTGCAAGGGTCACTCCTTCCTAATCTGTCCACATTTTCTACAAAAGCACCTGAATTCAGATATTTTGGTTTAGTAAGACATTAGATGAAATCCTGATGAATGAGTGCTAGAAACAATAATCTGAAAATGAGTACCTGCCTGAGCTGTCTGACACCCCACACCGTTCCCTCAAAAGGCCCCTTGGTGCCAGTGTCCACTATAGAAAACTCCCTGTTGCTGCTGATCAATTTTGACTTATTGTCAAAATTGATTTGTAGATGTCAAATAGATTTGTAGATGAGCAGAGGCTGCACAGGTTGCCATTTGCTTGGTGAGGTGGCTATTTCTAATTTCAGATAGCAAGTCTGCAGGTTTCCATGTAATGCCCTCTCCAAGTACAATAATTTTCTTTATTGTAATCACAGTCTGTGCCAGAGTAAACTTTTAATGACTAATCAATATGGAAATTTCAGATAGAAACTTCTGGAAGGCCCATTTTTTTTGTGGCCCTAGGGATTGTAGTTTTCATGGATGTTCCTTGAGAAAAGTTGTTCATTGTGTGAGCAGGCTGTGCTCTTGTTGCCAGTGGCATTTTTATTCTCGGGACTTTCTTAGATGGGTGCAAACCTGGGTAGCCTAAAATTTTAGTAAGTATAGTGGATCCTCGAGCAAAAAGAAAAGAAAGTGTTTGCTGCAGGCTGGTTTTGGCATTCACATGAGGTTTGGGTGCTTGGCTTCTTTCCCACCTTCCCCTCCCTCTGCTGCACGCGAGGGGAGCTCTTCTCAAGCAGCACTGCATCATCTTCCTGCCCATGCTGCTCCCACTCCAAGATGTGCAAGTAGATTTAGTGACAGCAAGGAAGTCTTGGGAAGATAACCTGTTTCTGTTTTGCCTTAAGAAATAATGGAGCAAGAATTAGTATTGTAATGTATGTTGAAGCAAACCAGCAACATGTGTAGCAGTTACTCACATTGTAATGGCCCACACACGTGTTGTGTTCCCTGGGCTTTGGGATGTGGGTGTCTCCTTCCATACTGAGGCACAGACCAGGGCAGCACTCCTCACAGGAATACCTCACCCAACAGACAAAAGGTGCCCCAGGCAAGACGTCCCTGACCTGAACAATCACAGCATTTGATGTCATCTGCACTGCAGGGATGGAAACTCCCTGCACACAGGTGGGATTTCCAGGTCCCAGGTGATTGGTGCAGATGTGCCTGCATTCCTGTGGGGAAGGATGGGAGTATTCATGTATGTGCACAGCAAGGGCAAAGCCTACATTCAGCCAGTCCTGGTTAGCTGAGTCCTGGCATTTCCTAGAGGGGAAGGGAAGAGCTCCTGGTGACTGGAGAAATGTCTCCAACGTGGATGTATCAGACAGCACAATGTGTGGGAGTGCTGAGTGTGTTCATACAGTACATGCAGTACCAAACTGAAATAGCACGTTTAGCACCCTGGAGACTGCCTGGGGACACGGATACTTTCTGTGCTTTCTCTGCAGTGAAAAATAATATTATTTGTTTCAGCAGAAGGCTATTTTTATATTGAGGTGGTATAACAACCTGGGGCTAAAGGAACCTGTAGCTTTACCATAGCCACAGGCCCTGAGAGGATGTAAAAATGGGTTTGAGAGCTTCTGGGGAGCTGTTTTGCTGCATGCTATACATAGGGAGTGAAGAATCCCAGGGCCAAGGTTAATTAACTTTATTTATCTAACATACTGTATGCACACTGTGCCCATGCAGCTGTGTATGAATTTAGGGGTACATTAAGAGGCGGTTTAGCAACAGGGAGCCGAGCATTAATGACCTGCTCCCCACATTCAGGCCTTTACAGCACCTGGCTTTGAGTGGCATAAAAACCACAAGGGGACAGAAACTGAAGAGGTTTTATCTCTGTGTGAATTCATAAAATCCGATGATTATTGCTTTCTTAATGGCTTCTTTTTAGCAAAAGTCACCATCACCCTGTGGTTTTTCAAGGAAGGATGAATTCTGCTGGTTTCACTGCCAGCTTCTTAGGAGTGGCACATCCTGCTCCTTTGCTGAGGGAATAATACTGAAATTAGAGGGGTGGGCTGTAGCTGCAGAACAACGAGGACAAAGGGCTGGGGGATTTGGGGTGATAGAGTAAGGGAGCTGCTGTTCTGGAGTGGCTGTAGTCTGTTATTACCAGTATTTGGACTGGGTGGAGAGACAGTGGCTTAGACTGGTGCCAGAATCTTCTCCAGGGAAGAAGAATCGAGTTGCTGATGGCTGATACAGTTGTGCACCTGAGAGTCCAGCCTGGGGTGCTCTGCAGTGTCTTGTTACTGACTGCTCCAACTTTTTGCTTGTGTAAGCTGTTATAATTCTGGTTATGGTTTAACTACATAACCCATCTTTCTTTTTATCTTTGAATAGTTCTTCAGCTCAGGGGCATCATACAGTGAGAAATACCCCAGGTGACTGTACCTCATCTGGGGAAGTCTTTCCAGTCCTCAGCATGCAGTGTGCCACCTTTCAGTGCTGTCCAGGACCCACTTGCTTCCCTTTTCCAAGAGCTATTAGTGCTTTTTAGGCTCCAGTTTTTTCTGTGGCCTTAATATACTCTGTATTCTGAACTGGGATTATTTCACCTGGTTTTCAGATAATTAGGTGTTGATGTATGTATTGGCATTGTAAGATTTCCTGTCCTGTTTTCCATCCTTATTAATCTTGCAATTTTTCCTGGTTTTATAATCACAATTCTTACAGCCTGTAGCAACACCAAGCTCCTTGGTGGAGGAGTGAGCTCACACAGAGTCCTGGATGGATTCCCTGGCTCTTGAAGCCAGGTAGGCTTCAAAGATTTAATTTACCATCACAATTTTGCCTCAGCATTTCTGAGGAGCCTTGGAGAGCATTTGGCTCCAATACATATGCTTAAAATTAGACAGTTTTAATTACTTAGCCTGGCAAGTGGCTTCTGTTCAGTTCTAATTTGGGGATCAAGCAGACCAGGTTGATTTTCTCTGCAGTACATGCTGCTGGGTGTCACACAGTGGTTAGCAGAAGAGAAGCAGATAAATAATTATATAATTGTGTGGGGATAATTACAGGAGTTCATGTTTTGTTAGAAACCTGCATTCAAGATTTTCCTATGTGCATAATTACAGCAAAACACACAAGTGTCTTCGCTGTCTGTTGACTGCACTGTGTGATGTGTGCGTAATGAGCTGGCAGCAGCCCCTTCTCACCTTTCAGATACAGATAATACACAGAAAACTGCAGCATCTTTTAGTCTCTTAAGTCTTTTTATTCACTAAACATGCTGCAGTACATCAGTGCACTGTAGCTGTTAAAATAACTAATTAAGGTGTGGTTGTCAAAAGCAGTTAACACTTTCATTGTTTATGTACAATTCTTACTGCTTTAAGGTATTTCAAATGAAATGGTCAGGTTTTGAGGATGGGGTCCTTAAATATTTAGGGGTTTCTGGTTTGGAGTGGTCTGGCACTGCAAGCTGGAGGAACACTTAACCAGTGAGCATTCTATGATTTTTTATGACCAGTTCTGAATGGCTTCCTGGTGTTCACACTTTTTACCTGTTCTTGGTGTAAATGTTTTCTGCCTTAATGTGTACAGCCTTACCTATAGGTGCTCAGTTTAACACTGGTGGTGTAGTTGTGGTGGGGTTTAGCTTTTGTTTGCGTGATTCTATTTCCATTCTCTCTGAATTTGTTTCCTCCTGCATTTCAGATGTCCTCCTGTGCTTTGTGTAAGGTGTGCTGCCAAGTGTGCAGGATGTGAAGAGCTCCAGTAGATCCTTGGTGGTTTCTGAACCTCCCCTTCCCCTCAGGGGTGTGTGGGGTGCTCTGCAGAGCCATTGCACTGGGGAGCAGCCCATGTTCTGTAGGGTGGGCACTCAGTGCCATGGTACTGGTGAGGCCCGGGGAGGAGAAATCCCGTGTCCTCCTGAACCATGCAGGCCTCTGGAAAGCCTGTACAGCTTTCTGGAATGTGCCTTGCTTTGGATTTTAATTAGTTTAAATAGTTTAATTAGTTTAAAGATGAAAAGCCTTTTGTGAGTGTTAGTGTCAGGTGAAAAAATATTGACATCAAAGTTGAGCTATCAAGGGTCTTAATACTATTTATTTAAAGAAATACTAACAGTCAGGAGGAGCTTTCAGCATTCCTGACAATGACACTTGTGGTGGGGTTTCTGTGCTTTCATCAGCCACACTGGTCCTCTGCAAGAAAACCTCTGTGTGTGTGTAACAAGAAGCATCTCAGGAAACGGTGTTACTTTGGATCTCGGAAAGGTCTGCAGGTGAGTGCTGCTGTGCAGAACTGAACCAAGCCAGTGTCCTTGGGAAGGCTGCACTCCCCTCCCGGGGTACAGGGAGCTGCTTCCAGCTGACACAGAGAGAACGCGGGGCACAGCCCGAGTACCCGAGGGGAGTTAGGATGGGACTGCACCTCGAGCCTGTGGACAGCAGGCATTTAGCTCCTGTGTTTGATTTGAGCCTGTGGACAGCAGGCATTTATCTCCTGTGTTTGATTTAGGGCACGTTTGTCTCTGGAGAGAGCAGAGGGAGGCCGTGGCCCCGGAGCCTCCTGTGGGAGCCGGGGCTGTGCCGTGTGTGCACCGCAGGCAGGGCCCGGCAGCTGCCGGAGCCGCTGGGCCAGGCTGACCCTGCCCGGGTGTCTGCATCACCGCACGGGAAGGGCGCTGGGTGCTCTGCTGCAGGCACGGGCCTCCCGCCCCGCTGCTTCCTCCTGCCCGCTCAGGAGCATTTGGAGTCCTCCGAAGTGGCCCCTTTAGGCCCCGAGGCAAACTGTTCAAGGCATGTCTTTTTATTTCCTCTAGATCATGGAACTTGCCTGACACAGAATTGTTATTGTGGCACATAATTATGATTGGATGTCTTCATCACATAATTGCATGATATATAATGAGCAGCAAAAGCATATTTCCTCTGCTCTTTGAATACTGAACTTCTGAGATTAATTAAGCTGATATTGAAAATGCTTTTAATTATATATGCTGCATAAACAGCACTATTAAGATCAGATGAAAATATTATTGCCTGAACAGTTTCAAATTTTTTTCAAATTGCCACTGTGTGTTTTGTATTTCTGTCTAAAGAAACGTGGGGATTTTCTGGGGGAAAAAACCTCCCCAGACAGTGGATGAAATACTGAAGGAATACCTGAATATTTGCTGAAACACAGATCAGCTACTTTGTCTAATTGCAGTGTATAAAACCAAGTGACTGTAAAATTAAGAGCATTTTATCTAAATAAATAAATGCTTTCACATGTCTAATCCCCAATCTAGTGTCCCTCATAGGCAGGAAACTAATGAAGTGTGTTTCCATCCTTCCTCCTGAAGTTACAGTCACCCCAAAATCCCACTGACAGTGATGCCAGAACTGATCTAATCCATAGGATGTCATGGATTCCTGTTGGCTGTCCTTCTCTCTCTGCCTGTGCCACACGTCCTATGCAGCAGTGCTCAATTCCAGGGCCGTGCCAGGCAGGGTTGTGGCTGTTGTTTCCATGGGAGACACTGCCTGATGTGACGGGCACAGTGCCCGCCCAGGGACGGCCGGCTGTCAGCCTGGAGGCAGCCATGGAGACAGGCTGGCATCAGACACCTGCCCTGGGCAGCCCAGCACCGGGGCTGAGGGACAGGGGGCCAAGTGCTTCACCCGTTATCAGATGTGCTTCAGGCACTTACGGACCTGCTGGAAACCCTTGGGGAAGAGGATTATAACTGGGCTTTGGTCACTGACTCTGTGAGATAAATTTCAGTTCACTGATGAAGACACACATCTCTGCTGAAACCATTCAGGGAATCTGAATTTCATTACCCTGAAGTAAGGGATGTACTGGCAGAATGGAATGAGAACTTGCCGCATCCGACTTTTAGAAGATAGGTTGCTAGGCTTTTATAAGACCTGTCAGTATGCAGGAGTAATGTAAACGAGGCCCAAAAGATACAGATTTGCATATTCCACACATTATTTGGTGTTTGTGGAATAACCACTGCATATGCACAGCTGGGATTTTCACCTGGTGCCAGTTCAGCCATGGGGTCACTCACTCCTAGCAGGGACTGCCCTGGTACTTCTGCACGTACACAATGTGTATGCCAAGTCTCCACTGGGGCAATTAAGCCATGGCAGGGAATATATGAAGTGAGTAACTCACTCCTGACAGTTGTGTTTGAGTGATAGGACACAGGAGGGAATCACCTGTCGCCTCTAATCTGCCTCACAGCTTTGCTGTGCTGGCACAGGGGCTGTGCTGCAGCAGTGCTCAGGCTGGGCCTGCCTGGCTGCCCTGTTCCAGGGGTGCTGTTGAAGGAGGGCAGCTGGGAGGTCGCTGGTCACCAAACCAGTTGCCTGGGGCCTGTGCAGGTGGCAGCACGAGGCTGGCAAGGCACCCCCTGAACCTGCCCTTGGCCAGGACCAGCTTCCCCTTGTCTGCCCTCGGAGGTGCATGCAGTGCTTTGTGCTCCAGTGGGCAGCATGTGCCTCTCTTCAGCAAAAAGCTAAAACTCAATTAATGGGTTTACTTTTGAGGTTGTTGTTACACCTCGATTTATTTATTTACTGTATCTTCTCATCTACAGAAGAGGAATCCGATGAGCTGGGATTGGTCTCACTGGCAATCTGTGTCTCTTTGAGTGTCTGTCCAGTTGCCTCTCTGCTGCCCTTTGCAGTGAGGTATTTCTTCATGCCTGCACAACATAGGCAGAATAAACTGGGATGTTTCAGAATGCCCATTGTTCTTCCATGTCTCAGAAGACTCCAGAGGTTGACCAAGAATTACAGTTGTGCAGACTGCCCTGCTTTGTGCTGCTGTCCTTATCCATCTGTAGAGCCTCCCGTCTCTTCCACAACAGGCATTTTGGTGCTCAGGAAAATGGACTCATTTATGTTTTCTCTGTTCCTCTCACTAGTCCTTGACAGCCATCTGAAATGGATGTGTGTTTGCAGCAAAGGAAACTCAAATTTACTAATTGATGCACAAATACACTCATTTACATGCAATTTTGCTTTTTTTTTTAGAAATGCATCAATTTGCATAAATAAAACCTCTTTCCCAAATATTGGTGTGAACAAAAGCCGACTGCATGGATGCCAAAAAAAATATGGCTGACTAGAAAAGCCAATTCAGAATTTGCACAATAGTTACTAATTGTTTTCCTTGTTATTAGTCTGTCTCTGCTTAATATGCAGTATTGGCTTCTGTTTCCTTTCTGGGTGCAGTCTGGTGTAGGAATTTTGACCTACTGCAGAGGATCTTTAATAATTTAGCATCTCCAGTATGCAGTCCCAGGGCCTGGTTCCACAGAGGAGCAGAGCAGTGGCACTGACAGGCTGCTGTGCAGCTCCTCAGCCTCACCAGTGCAAGATTCCTCACCAGGAATGTACTTCCCTGACTGGGGGAGAATTAGGAAGTTATTTATTCTTGCAAAACATTATGAGGCTTGGAGAAAATCTCATTCTTTCTTTGGGGGGAGGAAGATGTATTTTTGTTGCAGCCTACTTGGGCAGCTTTGGTGAATATTTTGTTCCTTCTGAATGGTACTGCTGAAGCCTCCAGAGAGATTAGGGGAAACACAGACAATCAGTGTGTGTTTATTTACAGTGAGTAAATAAATAACTAAATATCAGCATGGCTCAAGTATATTTAACCAATTTCCTCTGTTTAGAAATACAGAGAAAGATCTCACAGATTTTTATTGTTCTCCGTGGTATTTATTGCAGCGCTCTTGTGTTAAAATGTAAAAGTCAATATGGCTCAAGACCATTAAGTCAGACTGAACTATCAACAATTGGGTTTGCTGGATGGGGTTTATTCAGTAGAGAACTATTGATTCTCCAAGAAAGAAAGGGAAGAAGAGTAAAGCAGAGATGTTCCATCCTAGAACAGAAAGGATGATTGCTTTTTCTCAAGGCTGTTCTGGGATTCCAGCTCCCCTGGAGCTGCTCTGGGAGAGGGGAAGGTGGAACAAGCTGTGCCTCACCCGAGCGTGGCCCCATGGCAGAGGGACTGTCTGCACTGGGAAACACTGGGGTTGTTTGCTGCGTGCACTGAAAGCTGGGCAGCCTGAGGAGCTGGAGAAGTTTTGTGAAACACAGGAGAGAGGAAAAGCCAAACGGCCTCTTTGGTGGTTTTATTGGGAAGTCTAATTTGAATCCCTTTTTAACTCAGATTTGTCTGTCAGCATGGGAGAAAGTCTGGTTTGTGCTACAGCAGTTATTAATAGAAGAATTGCATTTCCTAAAAAAAAAAAGCAGAAGCAAGAGGGTAATTTTGGCCAAATTTGGCTTCCAAAGCAAATCATAAAGATTTGTAATTAAGGAATGCATTGGATTTTTATTTTAAAGACCAGATTGTAGAGAGGATCTGCTGTGTTTGTGAAGGATTTATGCAAGTACATATACAGAGGAGAGAAAACAGTGCATCTGCATCTGCATACACTCTTCTCATTTAATATTCTGAAATACTATATTTAGGGATGAAATGTCCCATGTAACAGGTCCCCGTCCCCTTAGGTCCAGGGTTGTTTCAGAAAGTGGGCATTCTTTGTAACTACATGTTGTTTCTAGAGGGCCAGTTTTGGTTACAGGGCCTGCAGTGAGTGTGCCTTGGTAGGAGTTTGCTCCTTGCCTGCTCCAGACCAGCTTTTCTGCTGCTGGGAGGACATTGGCTGCCATAGGAAGGGGTTCTGCTCAGAGAGGAGGGGCTGTGTGTCATCCCCACTCCTCTTGGTCCCCTGAAGTCGAGGTGAAGAGCTGGCAGATGACAGTAGTCACACAGCTGGCTCCTTGGCTGTATTGTCACAATTCAGAGATCCACTGATGACACCTCCAGCCTCCCCTCCAGCACCGTTCAGCATTCCAGCCAGTTCTGGGGCTGAGAAGGCTTTCTTTCCTCACCTGGAACTTTCTTTCCCCCTCTTCCCTGTGCTTCCTGCCTTTCACAGCAGTAGTTGTAGAAGAATTTCAGGAAGTGAATCTGTTATCAGTCTTTACAGATGTTCCTTCAACTTCTTGCCCCTGCCTGAAACAAACCTGTTTCCTCTGAAGACGAGGTGCCCTTTCCGTGGCCCTGGCGGGCGCTCAGCCTCTCCCCGAGCAGCACCTCTGGGAGGCTGTGGTCAGACATGTGCCACTGTGTTCCTGTCTGCTCAGGAAAAGCTTGACACTGCGGTTTCCTTCGTGAGAAATGCTGAAAAGGAAATGTGTTTCCCTCTGGAGAACGGTTCCTGAGGAGAAGCGCCGGCGGGAGGGCGGCAGTGCCCCTGTGGCAGGGTCTGTGCCCCTGTCTGAGGGCACCTGCACAGGGCCCTGGCCCTGCTGGGCATGCTGCTCCCTCCCGGGGTCCCAGCAGGACAGGGGTTATGGGATCATCCCCAGCCTGCAGACACAGAAAGAAAGAAAGAAAGAAACAGTTAAATTTGCAGCAAAGAAGTGGCAGAGCGCGATGTAAGATTCAGGTCTCCTGAGACTGCCTTTTCTGCTGTCTGTTACCTTCTCTTGCCATTTATGATGATCCTTTTTTTAGAAATAGATGGCAAATTGTAGCAATAAAGATGAGGTTTAATTTGTTTGTTGGCTGGTAATGTTCATCCCTTTTTTGTTGGTTACATTGTCCAAGGTATCAAAAATACTTCATGTTATCTCTTTTTCTAGAAGATGTTTCTAAACTGTTTATTGTTTTAGAAACATCAAAAATGAGTCAGTTGGGATACTTTATTTTTGTGTTGTTATTCAGCAGAGATCAGTGCAAAGGCTTTCTCCTCTCCAGTTTTCAATTCCATGTAGATAACCAAAAGCTACATGAATCTTTCCCCACATCATGCTGAGCAGGGTCTCCATCCCCAGTAGCCTTTTGGCCCCTCGTGTCACTCAGCCTGGTTGGTTTGGGGTGTGCACTGAGGGTTGGAGCTCTCACTGCGAACTCCTCACGGTCCCACATTCTCCAGAGTGCAGAACAAATTGCTTTGCTTTAATCTCCTCATTCAGCATGAAAAAAATTGCCATGTAATAATCAAAATTTACAAATACAGTCTTGGCAAGACTGATCAGCCCGGGTTTCAGCTGTGGTGGTTTCAATGATGAGATTTTCTTCTGCAAAATGCATCTATTAATTTAGCAGTCAGGGGTCACCAGTTCTCTCTAAAATCCGTAGTATCTTGTGCACTTTTTTAACCAATACAACATAAACCTGTAGCATAAAGAGGCAGGAATAACAGGATAAGTAAAGAACTAAATTCACATTAAAGTCTCTTGATACCTTTCCCTTTTGCCTGTGTGCCATTAGTATAAATTATCATTATCATAATTAAGCAAAAAAGGCACTGTGTGAATTTTGCATTATATTCCCTCGATGATGCTGCAGAAACAATACACATGAAATCAAATTTGATAGTATCTATAAAGTCAACTTCCACAGTAGCTTTTAAAGTTTGCAGTAAAAGTCTTGGGTGGTTATGCAGTTCATAGAGAATTAATCTCTTGTGTTTTAGTTCATTGTATACTTTGAAGCTATAAAATGAGTATTTACAGGTGTGTTACTGTATTGCTGTGTTGTTCATTGCTGTATTAATGAACTGTTAATCATAAATAGAAATGATGTTATATTCTCCTACCGCCTAATTAATTGATGGTATTTAGTTATCATTTCTGTTACATTATTTTGGAAATCCTCACCTTAAAACCACTTGGAAATTTGTAAATATTCCTCTGCTTTTGGTTAACTGGGGCAGGACTTGAAATGCTCAATAGTTTCAGAATTACAGATCAGTGTCCCTTTGCTGTTGGAGTATGTGAGCTACACATAATTTTAAATAAAATTGCTACAGCAGGTGCAGAGCAGGACGTGTCTTAACACATTGTATGAAATGTGGTATTTTAGACAATATTTCACTGCAAGGAGATATTTCATTTAAATCCACAATGACATTGTATTTAGGTCTTATTTTTTTTCAAGAACTAGAAGTCTGTTTTGACAAGAATTTTACACATAGAAACACTAATAGCATGCTAATTACACTCAGGAGCTGACAGTACACAACTGGCATTGGAATAACCCCATTCCCTAGTTGGAATTACAATCAGCCCTCAAAATTAATGTTGTTTAGGAGACATTGTTCATCTGCCTCATGTTTATTCACTTGAACAATAAGATCAGTTCAGGCTTCCCTCAGGCAGACTTCAATAATGATTTGTCACTTTTGGAAAAGGACATTCCAATTTACTAATTTGCATTTCTTACCAGGATTTGGGCTTCAGTGGTTGTGGTTTTTAAAGACACGATGTTTTGTCTGATTGAATTTTTCCCAAGGTGTTTGTGTTCCTTGTGTTGTGTGGCAGAAGTCAGGGCCCTAGAGCCGTATCTGAAATTCTGGGCTAAGTTCAGTGCAGTTTTATTTCCCAGCTGGTGGCTGCAGAGCTTCCTTGGTGTGTCTCCCCTGGCCCATGTGTGTGGCTGAGCGCCGGCTGTGCCGAGCTGGGCAGAGCCCTTGGGCTGGGCCAGCCTGGCTCAGGGCTCAGGGACACCGGGCAGTGTTTGCCACAGCTGCAGACAGCTCACTTCGGGCTTTGGGGTGTTTATTCACCTCCTGTTTTCCTGTTCAAATGAAGGATCAGAGCCGGTGCTAGAACTCCCTCGTCCCTAGAACAACACTGCTGGCCACCCCCAAGGGCTTACTTCATTTATTTATTTATTTTAACTTTTGCTTTGCAAACAAGACTGAAGTTTTTCTCTCTAAAATGACTTTTGACTTGATGACCTCAGAGGGCTTTTCCAACCTGACTGGTTCTGTGAATCTGTGAGTGGCTGATGTGTTGTGCCCTGAACACACAAAGCCAGTGTCTGTCTATGTGTGACATAGATAGAAGTTAGATTGGTGTCCAGAATGAAGCACCCACCCAGGTCTTCCCATTGGCTTTGTGGGTATCCAGTGGGATTCAAACTACCATGGCAGCAGTAATAAGTCTATACAGAAAATCAGCTAATTTTGGGTAGTGAAATAAGAGACTGAGCCCAGAGCCTTCCAGTGACTGAAATCCCACCTGCACAGTGAAAGAGGGACAGTTCCCGTGAGTCCACTCAAAGCTGCCTTTTACCTGCTCTGCTCACTCTGACATTTAAAAAGTGTAGGCAGGACTAAAGGCTGTTTTCGACTCCAATCTCTAATTTATTTTTTATTGGTATGCATCAAATCATATATTTGGAAAAAAATCCCCTGAAATGCAGTGTGTCCAGGTGCAATTTCATACCTGATGAATGTGTGGCTATATATCATTTAAACTGGTCAGTGATGTGTAATTATGAATTCTAGAAGTTACTGCTCAATGCTTTTTCATAGGTAATATGTATTTCTTATGTTATTTTAAAATTATACCTGATTTCCCAAACCATACTAACTTCATTAGTAGCAGTATCAAGCAGAATATCACAGCAAAGTTGGAGGGGAAAAAAAGAATTTGGAGGCAGGGCCTGGCTCTGTGTTATTTTTAGCACTTTTTGGAGTGACTGTTCCTGCCTGCCAGGAGCTGACAAGCAGGAGAAACACAGTGTGACTCAAGATGTTGGCCTGTCATCTGTTGCCATGTGTGATGTGTGAGTGTGAGGTGCCATGGCTCCGTGCCGCCGGTGTTGGTGTGCTGGGAGCTGTGCCGGGGCTCGGGCTCTGTGTGCTGCCCTGGCCTGGGGCTGCGGCTGGGAGCAGTCCAAGGGGAGTTCTTTATGAACAAAAAATAGACAATAACCTCCCAAAAAGAGGGAATGCCTCTCGCTCTCCTGTAGGGTCCAAGATGTTCAGCAAGAGACAGAATGTTCAGTCGAGCGAGGCCCTTATTTTCAGCTTTCCCCCACAACCTGGTGTGGTGCCCCCTGGCCCAGGAATGGAGAGCTAAAGCCCTCCAGGCCTGTGCTGGCCAGGGCTCCATGTCAACATGATGCTGGAGTGTGACCACCAAAGGAGACAGAGGACACTTGTCACACAGAGCAGAGAGAGAGGCATTAAAAATCATCAGTTGTACCAGGAAAGAAAACTGAATGCATTTGTCAAATAGCAAAGATACAGAAGGAGGAGAATGAGAGTAACTAGGAGAAAGAATGCATGGAGATGGATTATTGCAGGAGAACAAAAGAAGCTGCAAGTGAAAAAATAAGGTGAACATAGAGATAAATGGAATGAGTGAATTTAGCAAGGAAAACAACCACAACTCACCAAGACTGGCAATCTGAATGCCAAGATGTTGTATTAAGAGGTCTAATAGTTCTAGAGTGTGTTTTGTGGAATGTACTGAACTGCAGCAATTTCATATATTCCAAAAGACAATAGAAATATTTCCACTTACCACTTTTTTCCCAGGGCTTTCTGGTTTTTAACACTTTCTTGTCTATGGTATTTTTCCGTATGGCCAAAAGATTTTCCAATATAATGTGTATGAGGGATGAATGGTGGGTGTAAATGGGTCTAGCAAGGTCTGTAGAAGAGAAATCAGAGTCTGTTAATTCTAGACCTGAAGAGACTCTCAGCTCTGTCTGCAGATGCAGCAGCAAAGCCTGCAGTTGTCATAGGAGGACATGTGAGATCATGGTTTATTCAGGTCATGGTGTCCCTCATGGGTGCAGTGGGTGGGAAGAAGGGGGCAAGATTCCCAAGCTGCAAAGTGTGCAGGATGACTGGCAGTAAGGATTTACTCTCCCACCTACACACACACTGCTCCAGTGCAATTTTGTCTGATTTCTTTTGTTTCCAACTGGTTGTTTGGGTTCAGGGCCTGGCCTGTGCCACAGTCCTGATGCAGAGCAGAGAGGGCTCGGGTGTGCCCCTGGAGCTCCTTCCTGGCACTGCTGGGCAGGAAATCACCACTGCCCTTGGCCTGGCACTTGCCACATTCTTTTGCTTGGTTTAGGCTTTTAATCTGAAAGAGAAACAGCTCCCACATTCTGTATGCAGTAGTGGGGAAATGGCTTTGTTGCCTCACCCTTTCTGACAGAGTTGTTATTCCAAAGCCTCAGCAGCTGATTTGGCGAAGAAACAGGAAAATGTGTTGTATTGCACAGCGTAGCTGGGCTCCAGTTCTGCTGGGTTTTTTAAAACACTGCTTTGACATTTTCCTCCGACAATCAACTTAGCATTAAAAGTCTTTGACAACAGCTCTTGCTTCATGTAGAAATAGCAAATAGATTTTAAAATCCAAGGCATTTCCCTTCCCAAATCACTTACATTCTTCCTACAGCACCTACAATGATCATAAGGGTTGCTGCTGCTTCACAGAGCTAATGACTTGGATTTTAAACTGTGTATTTGTTACAGCTTATGGTCCTTAGTTTAGAAGATAAATGAATTGTGGAAAATTAGTAGAGAAACAGTCTAACAGAAACAGGCTGTTAGGGACTGATTTTTTAAATATTTTCAGAGTTCAAGATATGCAGGCATGGATGGGCCTGTACTAATTTATTATTGTTGTTATAAACAGCCAGTAAAAAAAAATTCCACTTATCTTGGGAAGTAATGTGGAAATTTTAGCCTGAAGTTAAATTAACTGTTGCAAAGTAAGCAAAATATTTATTTTAAAATATTGGATAGTTTTGGTCTTATGAAGGGCTAAATCTTCAGTGCTGCATCAGTCTTCCCAATAATTTCAGAGGCTTCAGATAAGATCAAAATCCCTGTGTGCTGTGCACTGCATAAGCTTAGAAATCAATACCATCAGAAGGGTATCTTAATAAAAACTTGCCATTTAATTGTACTTCAATAAAACCAGGCCATGGCAGTTCTTATCAGCATTCATCCACTTGTAGCTGTTTTCCCAGCTCACTCACCTTTGTTATTTAGTTCCAGTGCTTTCCAGAGGAGTCGCATGGTCAGGATCCCTTACTGGGAAGCCAGCAGTCTGTGGCTGCTCTGGGGCTGTTCCCCTCACCCGTGGGGCTGTGGCTGCTCTGGGGCTGTTCCCCTCACCCATGGGCTGTGGCTGCTCTGGGGTTGTACCCACCCGTGGGGCTGTGGCTGCT
>VYXB01008773.1:768454-816784 GCA_013397135.1 Pachyramphus minor
GTGGGGCTGTGGCTGCTCTGGGGTTGTTCCCCTCACCCGTGGGGCTGTGGCTGCTCTGGGGCTGTTCCCCTCACCTGTGGGGCTGTGGCTGCTCTGGGATCATGCCCCAGCCAGAAGTGAGGCTTTGGAGATGGGTTCTGAAGGCAGACACCACACTGGTGTTGCAGAGCAGAGTCCATGTCAGGCACAGAACCCTTCCCCCTGCACAAAGTGTTGGTGTGGAGTGCCTGTGGTCTGTACCCTCACCTGTGTGAACGAGCCTTTCAAACCCAGCATGACTTGTATGGTTTTTGGTAGCTAAGTGGCTAAATAGCAAAAAGAGCTGTTTTTCAGAATTGCTTCATTTTCTTTTTATCAGAGTTAAAGTGTATGACTACTGCAACTCCCTTCTGTGAAACGCAGGGATCTGACTGTGCTGTCCCAGGGGATGGCAGCATTGATGACTCATGCTAATTGCATGCTTGGAATATGCTGTTTGAAACACTGCAAATATCCACGATCAACTGGAGTGATCTGAAGTTAATGCTCTGCCTGGGCATTCCTCAAGCTGTGCTGATCCCGGGCTCTTGCTGTGTGTCCCTGGGCAGGTCCCTCAGCTCTGCCAGTGGCCATGACACAGAACTTAGAGCCGGTTGTGTCTGGGGTTTATCCCTTGCACTCTGCATTGAATGGATTTCATCCTGTCCGCTCACCTCAGGGTTATTTTAAGCTTTGGGGGTGTTGATGCAAAGGGACCAAGGTGACATGGTCCCCAGTAGCACTCTACTGTCAACAATGAGGATTTGTATATATATAATTTCTTAGGTGACCCTAAAACAAGGAGTAATTTCCATTGCACAGCTGTGGTTTTCAATAATCGGAAGGCATGGCATTACTGGATAGCTCTATTAATATTTTATTAATATCAATGTATGTTAATATAAAGTGTGTATACATTTTATAAATTATTTTAAATATCTGTATTTTTGTCTTCTGCTTAATTTTGCTCTTTTATTTTTTTTATGTTACTCCTTGAGGCCAACATGAAGGTCAGGGCATGATTGTATTGATAAAACCAGTGTCAGTGCCTTTTACGTGCACTGTATGTGTACAACAGGTAGAGAAGAGAGGAGGTGCCTTTGGAGACCCCCTCTGCCTGCTGGGGGCTCAGCCACTTCCCAAACTGCCACACTGCACTGAGCTCAAACTGGGTTTGCTGTCTCTTCTCAGCCCCTGCCCTGCCCCCTGCCCCAGTTTGGTTTCCAGCCATGCAGCCTTGCTTCCTGCCAGCATTCCATGGAGTAAAGTGTAAAAAGCTGACAACTTGGCATTTTTTCCTGCTACTCTGTAATTTAAAAGCTAAATACAGATCTGGGTCTGACTTGGCTTGTTTTGGATTGCCTCTATTAGTTTGGCACCATTTCCCACCAGTGCACTAGGCTGCCATGTGTCTGGGCTGTCAGCTGTCATAGATGTGACTCACTGTTCACTTCATGCAATACCTGGATTAGAATCAATCAATAAAATATAATCGGACTTTCTGTGTGGTGCTTCTGGCTCGGCAGAGCCTTTCTGGGGCTGCCACAAGATGTGACACAGCTTGCACTCCTGAATCCCTTGGGACTGACACACGGTGGCACTCTCAGGTATTACAGGCTTTTCATCATGTCCAGGCTGGCTTCACTTGGCTCTTCAAATTCCTACTTAACCCACCAGAATCTGTTTCCCAAGTACTTCCAGAACTTTTCTGCTCCAGTAAGACACCTTTTATGTATAACGAGTAAGAAAATGTAGAAAAATGCTACTGAGTGCTGCAAAAGCCTCACCAAGCCAAGCTGAACCCCAGGATAGGGGTGTGGGGACTTCAGGCCCAGCTCAGAGTATCAGTTCCCCCTTTTTTCAGGAGGGAGAGTCTGTCATGCCCCCCATTTTGCTGTTCTGTAGCACAGTGTAAGTGTTAATATCTTGTTGTTCAGATGGTTGTGTGACTTTGAGTCAGATGTTGCCTCTAAATGTGTGGATGATGGTAGTACAGAAGCAGACAAGTCCATCCTCTGCACATGTCTGGGGCGGGGGGATAAGCTGAGCGATTTTGAAGTTGTATCACTTGGTTATACAGAATAAAACTATTCACCAAGTCCATGATTTCAGGGATTTCAAATGGATGGTTTTCCCTCATTTCTCGGCTCAGAGGAAGGCAGTCAGATTCCAGAAGATGAAAACACTTCCAGGGAAAAGTTACTGGCAGTTTAATAGAATAAATTTGTAGTTGCAACACTCACAAGAGCAAAAATGGGTGCATTTGTTATTCTGAGAGTAGAAGCAGCACTGTTAAAAATATCAATGTGGGGAAGCTCTTGTGAGTGCTACCAATAGGGAATTTGCTGAGGAAAAATGATGGGCTTTGGCTGGTGCCCAGAGTGGCTAAATCCCCTGTTCATTGGACACCACTGCTCAGTGCAGCTCCTGCACTTAGAAGAGGCTCAGGGTTTTCCTTAGGACCGTCCAAATGGTCCTGTTTGAGCAGTGGCAGAGCAGTGCTCACAGCCATGGAACTGAGTGTCCAAGCACATTTTATTTTGTTCCTTCTGGGAAAGTAGAGAGGACTGGCCTTGGCAAGCCATGGAACTGCTCATGGAGCACTTGCTCTTTGCCCCTTCTTGCTCTGCTTGTAGGAAGTAACTTGGGCAGGCCCTGGGAGAGGTTATTCCCTGAATTCAGTGCTTTAAACATAAAAATTAATATGTAAAGGGCCTGTTTATGGTTGTCCTTTGCCACATCATCTCTGCCAGCTCACTGCAAATAGAATAGACTTCCATGGAGGAGTCTCTCTCTTCCATATGCAGTTTCCAACACAGTGTGTAGTCCATGCCTGGTTAAACAGGATTCCTGATGTAGGAGCAAAATAGAAATGTTGCTAAATAGTAATCACAGTTATATATGGAATAATGTCCCATGACTTGTAGTGAAAAGGCAAATCCCCAATGAATTTCATTGTTAGGATTGCATTGTTTATTGAAAATGCTCATCAGCACATGAATCCTTGTACAGTAATCCAAACAGAGCAGAAACAGGGATATAGTTCACCAGGACTCAAAAAGTAGGAATATGTCCATCACGGACTTCTGGATGGCAAACAGAGACACATCACTTCTGTGCACAAAGTAGATGAGGATGCTGTGAAAAGCATTCACACATTCTTCCGTGTTTTCTGACAATTTTCATGTTAGGGCTGGATGTCTTCAGCAGTACAGAAACTGTATGGAATACTCCCATGAACTATTCTAAACACCGTACTTCTTGTTTTGTCTGGAATGGAAATCCAAATATGTCACAGCAGAAGCTCTTCAGCAATGCAGGCCTGCAGCAGCAGCAGAGCTGGGTGGCAGCACACACTGCATTTTGGGGATGCTTTTCCAATGCATGTGTTTCAAATTGAGCCGCCCAAATTCGTGGTGGTCCTGTGGTGAGACAAGTGTAGCCCCCCAGGTGCCAGATTTCTGTGACACACTGGAATGCTCTGTGGTGTTTAAGCCTCGGGTGTGCAGGCTGGGGGTCTGTCAGAAGGCAGGTTTTGGGTCAGTGCTGGGGGGGCAGTGGCATGGATCAGGCTGCTGTGCCCTGTTCTGCTGCTGTGCCCCTCTGGCTGGCACGGCCCTGCGGTGACCCCAGCGCTGACCGAGTGCCTGGTGCCACACCAGGGTGGCTTGGCCATCCTGCCAGGGGGACACATGGCCACATTTCCCCAACAGCTGAGCTGCTGTGGCTGCTGATCAGGTGTCTGGAAGGTGGGAGGCCTTGTTCCAAGGCTGCTGGGGTGCTGCAGGGAGGAACTGCCTGGGCTGGTGGTTCTGTGGTTCTGAACAGTGCTGCAAACTTAACCCATTCCCGTGCTGGAACAGGAGCTGATGGAAAGCAAGCAGGAAAGCCAGGCAACAAGTTGGGTGACTTTGTAATGGACACAGGGTGGCAGACACATCTTGTAATTTCAACTTTATCAGCTTTCAGAGCATATCAACCCTGTCCTTCAGACACGTGTATTACTTAAGCATTTCCTAAGCAGTTTTCCTTAGCCACAGCATCTCTCAGTTCCTCGAGGTGCTCCAGCATTTACACAGTACGTTTCCTTCCTGTCGCAACATCCTGGAGCTATTTCTTCAGAGACAGATTGTTTGAGTTTCTGCAAATCCAAGAATGCTCAGTACTGCAGAAGAATCGCTGAGGCTGCCATCACACGGTACTTCTGGCTGCACACACCACATTCTGTTCATTTCTTTCACCTTCCAAAACCTGTTTGGAAAGCGCCCTTGGAGTGAGTGCTTTAAAAATGTTAACACATTGTCAGTCAGTATGTTGTCAGAGCTGTTCATTTGTCCTTTCTTGCTTACTTGGAGCTTCGAAATGATTAAAGAATGGAGCCGTTCCAGAAGCTTGTAAATACTGACAGGTTTTTGCTGCTCCCTGTTCCCAGTCAGTTTGGCCAAACTCAGCAGCAGTGATCAGATACACAGGTAGTTCACATACACAACTTGCTCCCTGTTTTCATATCTAATTCCATGCTAGAGGAGATGCCCGCTGCTGTTTGGAGCTCTGGGTGCTGGGTACAGTATTTCTGTGGGGAAAATGAGTGCTCAGTCTGAGCCCTCAGGTGCTCACAGAGGTGCCACATCTGCCCCAGGCTGGCTGCTCTGCCTGCAGAGCTGCTGGATGTCTTTCCTTGCTGTCAGACTCCCCAGGTGCTGTCACCAGATATAACTGAACTAAAAGGGGTAACGCTCTTTAGGAAGCCCCAGGATCACTGCTGAGATACCAGTGGCCACTGTAGAAGAAACAACATCTTTGTTTAAACAACCCATTTACTATTGGAGGTCATATGTTCTCTGAGACAATCCAAGCAATGTTTTCATCACAGTCAGGAAATGCTGTGGAAGAAGCTCTGAAAGAGCAAGTAGAATGGATCTCTCTCACATTGAGTGCATTCTCCCATTCTCATGCTCTTAAACTTGACATTTGAGGCCACATTCCAGCATGGTTGTTCCAGAACAGCCGTGACATTCCCAGGGCACCGAGCAGGGAAGAGCTGTAATCCGTCACGCTTCATCCATCCCTTCCATGCTCTGGTCTGGGAGGGCAGGGCTGGGCACATGATAAGGGACAGGGAGGGCTTTATTTGTTGTTTAGGTCACTGACAGCTACCACAGGAGAATGAGGGCTCAGCTGGCCTGGCCTTGCCCCGGGGCTGCACTGGGTGACTCCGGAGCAGTGACTCGTGATCATCGGTTCCAGGGGCTGCAGAGCCACGTGGCCCTGCAGACACAGCCACCCCTTCCCTCTGCTGAATGCACAACCTCAGCCAGGGCAGGAGAGCTCCTTTCTGCACAACCCCAATGTTCTGTAACTGTTCAAATGATTTCCTGTGCCAAAATAATTTGGAAGTACATATTCCGGCATTAAAAATAGTAGTTCTGTCACCCTGTTTGTCTTTTTCCACACAAAGTGGAAGCTTGAAAACATGTGTGTTGTTTCTTTGGAGAAACATCAAGGATTTATTTGCTTTTTGCTGAATTTGAAACTCAACAGCCAATGTCCTCAACCAAAAGAGCTGAAGATAGTGAAATGAATGTGAAAGGACAGTCCAAACCACCTCACCCTCCTTCAAGGGCTACTTGTGTGCAGGGGTCTGTGCTATAAACCCTCTGTGTGTTCCAGCCTCAGTTGTCAGGGCTCCTGGCTGCCTGTGCTCTGGAGACATGGGAGCAGATGGTGCTGGAGCTGTGCCACGGTGGGGTTTGCACTGAACAGGGACAAATCAGCTGCCAACGGCAGGACGTGGTAACGTGGCTGCTGAGGGGACTCAGAAGGAACTTCCTCAGGGGCTTGCAGAAAACACTGCTTTGGCTCCCTGTCTGAGAGTTCAGAAACATTTCAGGACACCTATGAAACCCCACTGTAATCAGGAGTTCAGTACAAAAGGAAATTCTGTCTTCATTCTGAACTCCACCATTGCAAGTTCATCAAATGGCCAGTAAGGATCCTGCAGTGTGAAAGCTGGTGAGAACAACTTCTCTGGAAGAAAATCACTCTGTGTTTGCTTCCACCCTCAGAGAACAGTTTTCTCTAAAGTGAAAAGCAAGAGTTACGATTTTTTTACATTTCATCTGCTTGCATGACAGGTCAGATTTCTTTAGAATCCGTGGTGAAGGATCCCAAGAACAGCATTTTGGAAATGCACATGCATTTCCAAGGAGGTTCATGCCCAGTGTCCTGGGCCCCAGCATGAAGCGATGGTGTGACAAGCTCACAGTGCTCATTGCTCCCCACACTCCAACGGGCCAGGTTTGACAGAGAAACAGCTCAGAACTTCTAAACACCTACACTTTATGGATGTGGTAAGATTGAACCTCCATGCTCTGACACCAGGCCTGCTCTGATAACGCTTCCGTGCTTAGATTTCATTGGGAAGGGAGCTGGGGACAAGGAAATCAAATTTTACGAGGATGATTTTTCCTTTAGGTCATTTTCTCCTTCCCTTATAAATTAAAAGCAAGCCGTGGCTGCAGGACTGGTTGGCATCAGGGGCACAGTGAAATCTGCACGAGATTGGCATGAGATGGTTTGTCAGAAGTGCTCATGGCACAGCTTTGCCAGGTGGGAATCATGGCTGGGAATGACAGCTGGGAATCATGGCTGGGAATCATGGCTGGGAATCATGGCTGGGAATCATGGCTGGGAATCATGGCTGGGAATCATGGCTGGGAATCATGGCTGGGAATCATGGCTGGGAATCATGGCTGGGAATCATGGCTGGGAATCATGGCTGGGAATCATGGCTGGGAATCATGGCTGGGAATCATGGCTGGGAATCATGGCTGGGAATCATGGCTGGGAATCATGGCTGGGAATCATGGCTGGGAATCATGGCTGGGAATCATGGCTGGGAATCATGGCTGGGAATCATGGCTGGGAATCATGGCTGGGAATCATGGCTGGGAATCATGGCTGGGAATCATGGCTGGGAATCATGGCTGGGAATCATGGCTGGGAATCATGGCTGGGAATCATGGCTGGGAATCATGGCTGGGAATCATGGCTGGGAATCATGGCTGGGAATCATGGCTGGGAATGACAGCTGGGAATGACAGCGAGGGCTCACACTGGAGAACTGTGTCTGGGTGAGATCTCAGCAACTGGAGCTAAAGGTGGTGGTGGTGGCACTGACACTCACTTTCATGAATAGAAAATATCAAATTCAGAACTGATTAAAACAGAGCTAAAAGCAAAGAGCCAAACCACAGCATCTCTCTTTCAGCAAGGCTGACCACAGTGAAAACTGAAAGCCCAATGTACATTGATTTTCACATGTGTGGTGTTTACACACTGTTAATCATCCCCAGCAGATAGCAAGAAGTTTTGTTTTAGAATCTTTTGTGTGCTTTTATTTAATACATTGTGAAATTGAATGTTCAAAATTTATCCAAAACCATCTGGAGGCTGCAAAAGAAAAAAATAGCTCAGTCCCTTGTCCAGATGAGCACAGCTTTGCAAACTGGCCACTGGAAAGGAGGGGCTGGACCACCCCCAGCAGGTGACCTGGGCTTGGCCACCATGGCCAGGCTCCACAGCTCCAGGAGTGCTCTGCTGTGAAACCACCCAACGGGGTGTTTAAACTGTTCAGCCTCAAATGGTTTCACAAGATAAACACAGGAAAAAGTTGACTCTTCCTTAAAAAGCAGCTAATGAAGGAAAGCAAAACTAGGTGTCATAACTGCCTGTTATCCAGAACACTCAGGAGTTCCTTTCACTCTTAATGGATTCTATAGTCCTTCTGGAAAATGGAGGCAGCCTGGATTGTAAAGTCTGCATCCTAAAGAGGGTGGAAGGACCCTAATTAACCAGAAATACAAGTTGCATTCTTGGAGAGGATCCTCGGTCAAGTTTTGATTCGGAGGAGATAAAGATGCTCCTTCGAGGAGCCTGAATACTAAAAATACCAGAGGCTTTTCAGGGTGGCTGTACATTACAGCAAGACTCAAGCCATGACCTGCCATCCCATTTGAAAAGCTGGTGCTTGTTTTGCATGGCTCAAGCTCGGTTTGTGAGCAGTGCTGGGGCTGTCAGAATGTTCCCCGTGGGAGCAGCGTGTTCCTACACAGCACGTGGGTGTCAGCAATGACTTCCAGGCGTGTTGGCACGCTGAGAACATGCAGCAGCACTGCAGGGCCCTGCTCCTGCTGAGGGCCACACTGTGCCTTGAAGCACTCTTCTATTCAGAGTTCATTTTTACCAAAACCAGGCTTCTGGAAGAGTTGATAGCAATAAACTTACACGGCAGTGCTGCAGAATGTCCCCAGTAAGGAGCTTTGAAAAAACACATTCTTGGGTGTATGCTGCAAAGGAAATAATGCCTTTAATTAATTGATTAATCTATCCTGGCTGCATTGCTTTTGAATGGCTGTAGGTTTGCACATTCTGTGAATAAGCATGTTGTCCAGATGGTGCTGAAATGGTACTTTGAAACTGGTTTTCTTGAGAATATCTCAAGCAGTCACCAAAGGAGATGCTGGTCTAGGATTCAGTTATACAGTATGTTTTTTGCAAGGCAGCTCCACGTCCTGGCAGCCCCACAGCAGGAGCCAGTTCAGCCTCACGGGGAGGGAGGGGAGGGAAGGAGCCACAGTGTAACCCCAGCGCCAGACACTGCTCCTCTTTTCACTCTGGTGCCTGTCTCCAGTGGTGTCCCTTGTCCCTTACTCCCACCTGGAGCAGGAGCAGGTCATGTCCCTTCTGACGTGCTCAGTGCTGAGCACCGACTGCTGTGAGTGGTGAGAGTGTTCACACACAGGTTAATTTGGGTACCTCTGGGGAATGGTTTGACATTTTCTGAATGTGCAGATAAAATATCCCGTCTTTGTGTCACTTTTAAGACAAACTAAAGCAGTTTTCAGTTGGGAACCAACTGCAACCCATATTTTGTTCTTTAAAAGGCCCTTAAGGCCTCAGTAACCCAGATCTGAGCACAGCTGATGCCCAGAGCCTCAGTGCTGTGAGTAACCCGACTGTGAGCAAGGGCAGAAGATCCCAGGGTGGAAATTCCCATCCAGCATGAAGGGATTACAGTCCAACCCTTGGTGATGGAATGATCTTGTCAGAGTGCACAACCTTTAAAACAATATGGTGCCTAGCAGCGAATCTGTTGGTACAGGTACAGTTTTGCATTTTGGTTTTGTTTCCATGCATACTTTTAACACAAACATCCCCATTCTCAGCCTGGCTTTAGTATTGAACTGTTCAGCATTAAATAAAATTAGTGAATATGAGTATTGAAGTTATTTATAACTTATACAAAGTCAGAAGTTCAGAATACCAAAATCTGGAATTAGTTGGGGGTTTATGAGATGCCTGAGAATTCAGGTTAATGCTGAATATTAAGAGTAATATTGACAGAAAATGAATAATTACAACCAGGCAACATATCAGGAGCTTAGGGATGGGAGATAAAAATGATAATGCACAGACTTGTGTGTTTCTTTTGCCAGCACAAAAGTCTCTCTCCAGGCCTTTTCCCCTTCCTTTCTTGTTAACTGATCTGTGTCTCCTGGGTGCTTTGGCTGTTATCTCAACATATGCAATATTTACCCAAATGTCACGCCTAATTGTACCTGCTAATGCTCTGTGCTGAGAGATGAGGAGTACAAAGGAGGTTCCTTTCACCTGCTCCAGCAGCACACAACAGTTTAAGATGCAACCTACATTTTATGAGGTGGAACAAATTAAAAAGGGCATTTTCTTCATGTAGATAAATACTCTTATCCAGTGTTATTCTGCTGACAGCAGCATTCTCACAGACCAGGACATATCTGATGGTATGGGAATGTGGTTTAGTACATCCCAATATTCAGTGTGGAAACATGCTTTAGATACCAAAATGCCAAAGATTATTTTTCATGGGAAAGAAGGAATATGGAGCCTGTGCTTAACAATACTGTGCACATCCTGCCACTTAAACTCACTTGTTTAAAGCAACAGGATAAAATCTGGGGTTTGATAAGCTCAAAGGGCCAAAAACCCAACAATTGAACCCCAAGCACGTCAGTGTAGTCTGTTTTTGCAAGGCTTACCTTGGAAATGTCTGAGCAGCTGTTGCTCCCAACAGCCTCCCCATTCTCTCGCAGCCCTGCTGGGCCCAGGGCAGGTGTGGCAAGGCTGGGATCAGCCCAGGAGGTTTGTCCTGGCAAACCAGCGGAGAACTGCGCTGAGGATTCTGCTCCAGTTGTTACTGCTGGTCCCATTACTGGAGTGTGGCTTTCCAGGCGCTGGGAGCACAGGCCCAAGTCTCTGAGGCTTGGTCTTAGGCAGAGCTTTCAGTAACTCATCCAGCAGACACTGGATGGAGCCCTACTCTCTGAGGATACCCATTCCAGCTGTCTGTGATGTGGGAGCACGGATCAGAGAGGAAAAGCCGCCCTAATGAGTCCTTCAGGCGTTTTCTGAAGAAAATGTTGGGTCTAAAAATAGCCCGTGGAGCAGCAGCTGTGGCTGCAGTCCCTGTCCCAGCCCAGGCAGGACAGCCCTTCCTCTGGGGCTGCCTGGGACAGACACTGGCTCTGGGCTGTGGGGAACACGGAAAGGAAAGGCAGTGATCAAAATCAGCTCCTTCCAAAAACCACTCAGTGTGGCTTTGATTGCACTGGAGAGGGGAGTTCCTCTGGAGCTGGCTGCAAAGGGCCCAGCACTGGGAGCCAGCAGCTGAAGCCCCCAGGCACAACGACAACATGCTTTGGAAAGTTCTGGATGAAGCCTTTTGTTTCTTTATTATTCTGTGGTTGAGCATATGCCCCTGCTGGAAATGCAGTTTTGCTTCAGCAACCACACTTGTTTATTTATAGATTATTTTTTTAATCAAAATTACAGACTAGCTTTGCCAGTACTTATTACACAGAAATAAAGTCAGGGCAAAGCCCTTTAAAGCTACAAACATTTTCAGACCTTTCATTAGTATACTGAGAGTTTAATTCTTAGAAAGAAAAAAAAGCATTGAAAGTGTAAAGGTAATGTTTTGGGGGGGTGGGTGGGTAATGTAAGTAAAGGCATTTTTGAGGTTCCTAATTTTCCTTTTCCCTTATGCTTCCCCCAGGTGGGCAGTGGCAGCATCTGTCTCTGGTCAGAAGGGATTACAGGGCAGTCAGTGTGCCAGGGTTTGGGCCAGAGCTACAGGACATTGAACTGCCTCAGCTGGGTGTCTCTTTTTCGTGGCCTGAGATCTGGGAGGTCGTTTTTATTAGGCCCTGATATTTTAATAGTAGCTTGCTGTGGTTGGGGCTTGTTTTGGCGATAGAGTGGCTGACAGCTTTCTGCTTGTGGTATTCCCATTGATTACTGACCCCTTTAATTGGGTCAGAGGCTGAGTGTGTAACCTCTTGGTGATGTTGATCTGCTTATACTGTAGCTGAAACACTGCCAGCCTGGTTTATGGCACAGTGTCCTGCATCACCTGCAGATGCCTTCAGGTTTTCCTTTAGGTTATATTGCAAATTGAAGAGTTGCATACACATAACAGAATATCCTGGGCTGGGCCCTGTTCTGCATCCAGGGGAATGGCTGTGAGGTATTTCCAGGGTAGCTGAAGAAGGGAGTCTCAGTTCTCTAGTACCATTCTCTCTTCAAGCCCCTGGAGAGTCTGGCAGAAGCAGTCACAGGCAGGAGTGTGCCCACTTCAGGGCTGAGGAGAGCAGGAGCAAGCGAAGATCTGCGGGGGAGCACCTGCTCTGCCTCCCATTCCCTGCTCATCCTGAGCTCTGAGAGCATTCCCTCACTTACAGGATTTAACAGAGAGCTCACATCTACTTTGTCCTCTCCAAGTGCTGCAAAGTGTTTGGCAATGGTGGCACATAAGGGACAGGGCCCCAGAAGTGCACAAAGCTGTTACAAATTTCTGAACACTCAAAACCATTACTTGTGTCATTCCTTGAATTCCTGGTCTCTGCACGGGATCTGCCAGGAGGCAGCTCAGCTGTTCAGCTCCCACCTCACTGACACAGTCGGGTATCTCTGGCAGTCTCTTCAAACTAAGTCTTTATTAGCCTAAGCATCTTCAAATGATTAGATATAAAAGCAATTAGCAGCAATCCCATATGCAGTGCTGCAGCCTGAGTTAGGAAAACATATGGACATCCCAAACTCTAATGAGCGGGCATTGTCTTTAGAGAAGAAAGGAAAGATGCTTTCCTTTATTCTGTAATCGTGAAGTGAATGTTGATCAGAACAGTCACCATTTCAGCCAGGCTCAGTGGGACTCAGGGACACACAAAATCGTGGTGTGTCAGTGCATTCCCAGCTGGACAGCAGCCCCAGGAGTACAGTCCAACGTGGCACGTGGCAGCTTGCTCTGCCAGGCAGGAGATCGAGGGAAATGGGAAGGAGTAGTTGTCAGATTTCCTCTCGTTCCTTCAGCACATTTCCTCTGGATCCCTGTAGCTGGGAGGTGGTTGGGAGCTGTGTCTGCAATGGGCTCTGCACAGGGATCTCTGTGACAGGCTGAAGGCAGAGCTGTGGCTGCTGGGCTGGCACAGGGACAGCTGTGCCCTGCACTGTCACCTGCCTGCAGGGCAGCTTGGCTTGTCCTGATTTCTGATTGATAAATCCACAGCAACCCCCCAGGGACAGTGAGGTGGGAGAGTGTCAGCAGCAGTGTCATGGGGTGGGAATCATCTCTGACTCACAGGGAGGCAGGCAGGAGGGCTGTGGGTCTGCCCCTGATAACCCCCAGACTCAGTTCAGCTCTTTGATCCGGCCCCAGCTCAAGGCCCAGCTCCTGCTCTATTTCTGTGGTTCTACTTTCTTCTATTTTTAATCATCAGGCTGTCCAAACTTCCTTCTCCAGGAGGCACAGGAACCAGGGCTTCCTTTGTGCACTCTGCTGTCCTGGTTTTTAGTTCCAGGAAAAGTAAGTTTTCTGGGGAAAGCCAGAGTGAGATTTCTCAGTCATTGCCACTCAGTGTGTTTGTCTGTATAGCAAGGGCTTGTCAAGACCTGCCCAACCACTATTTTATTGTTCTGTGAGACATTTTATCCTTAGGGTCTGTCCCTCCTCTGAACTGAGATCACCCTGGAGGAGTTAACGCCATGCCAAGTTTGATACTTCAGTGCTGCCACAGACCAGTAATTACAGCACTAATTCAGCTCTTGTTCCAAGTGAAGCAGTGTCATTTTGTCTTCCATGGCAAAACCAAATCTGCTTCACCTCACGGAATCTTTTTCTCAAAGCAACTCTTCCTGTTAACTGAATTATGTGTTTTCTTCCATGTCTCTTCTGTGCTCAGGAATATCAAATTCAGTTCACAGTTATTAGTAAGTATTTGCCTGTACATTGCTACTGCCAATGCTTAACACACAAAGCAGGCAAGTTCTCATTTGAGGAGTAAATACACTGAATGCAAACTGTAAATGTTTTTGGTGAAATAAACGTCACTGTTGTTAAACTGATACTACCATGTACCAAAGGAATTCTGTGGCATGGTTCCTGTATCTGATGAATTACCACTCTGATGCTTTGCATCTAGAGAGCTGGTTTGCCACATTCAAGGAACACTCAAGGTAACTGAGGTGTATTTTCAAACCTCAGAGCAGGGACAGAAGCTTGTGAGGCATTGTCCTACCTTTTGGAGAGTAGCCAAGCTCAATATGGAAAATGTCTGGTTTTCTTCTGGGGACCATCCAATTGCTACAGCAATTACTACATGAGTAAGATTAAAGAAACATTTTTCAAGATTAGCAGGAGAATAAAGAGCTAAATAAACCCTTCAGTGATTTTAAAATGAATGCAAGGTGAGCCAACAAAAAGGGAGAATGAGCAAAGATCTAACGATTCCATCTGGGCATTCCCAACCCAGGAGGGAATGTCCCCCTGTCAGGGGAGGGCTGGTGTAGAACAGCTTGGCTGGGAGCAATCCCGGCGGCTTCAGCACAGGGAAGTGCTGATCAAATCCACATTTCCCAGCAAAACCATCTGCAATGTGATTTGTGTCTTGCCTGACCGGAATGTAATGAGAACACACTCGTGTGTGGCAGGAAACGAGTTTCTGTGCTATTGTTGACAACTTCAGTGATTCTTTCCATAAAATCAGAAAATAATCATTGTGCTGCCCATGTAGAAAGTAGAAATATTGCAAGTTGAGCTGACTTTGAGATCTCTATACCAAAGGGATGGAGGTAACGCAGCACAGAATTACCAGAGCATTGCAGCCAAGAACAGCAGTGCCCAGGGCACAGAGCGGGGAAACACGGAGTTCACAGGCCCTGCTGGGCTGGCCTTGGGGGAGAACATCCTGCAGACCTGGGAGAGGCCACTCCTTCAGCAGGACACCCTACACACCTGGGAGAGGCCACTCCTTCAGCAGGACACCCTACACACCTGGGAGAGGCCACTCCTTCAGCAGGACATCCTACAGACCTGGCAGAGGCCATTCCTTCAGCAGGACATCCTACACACCTGGGAGAGGCCATTCCTTCAGCAGGACACCCTACAGACCTGGGAGAGGCCATTCCTTCAGCAGGACACCCTACACACCTGGCAGAGGCCATTCCTTCAGCAGGACACCCTACAGACCTGGCAGAGGCCATTCCTTCAGCAGGGCACCCTACACACCTGGGAGAGGCCACTCCTTCAGCAGGACATCCTACAGACCTGGCAGAGGCCACTCCTTCAGCATCTGCAGATGCAATAAACTCGGAGGACGACTCTGGGTTCTGAATGGAACAGCTGCACTGTTATTAGAAGATTCATAAAACCTACAAAAGACTTCATGAATTTCTAAAGCCTCTGAAATGAAAAGTGTGCAGAATAACATCTGCTCGTCTTTCCTGAGGTCTATTGTTGCATCTGCCCTGACAAAGAATCCCAAAGAATGTGTATTGTTTGTGTGTTCTCTAAACACTTCATGAGACATCATTTCTAACAGCTCATTTGAATCTCCAGGAATATCCTTTCATACGAATTCCCCCTGCAATCAAACGGGAATTAAGAGGAAAATCTGTTCTTGTCTAGTATTTGTGAAAGAAATCTGCTGAAAATCAAACTATTACAGTTGCTGAAGGCATTGATGGGAATGGTTGGGCACCAAATGACTGGTCCCTTTCTGTGATTTTCCCTTGGTCACACAAAGCTTTTGCCATCACTGATGGCTGGGGGGAGGCAGAACACGGAATTTTCAATGCCTGGAAAAGCCTTACAGGGCTTCAACAGTACTGGAATATTTGAATAATGGCAACAGGAGTGTTCATGAAGAGATTACAGGCAAATGTGTCATCTTTTCCCTCTTCAAAATATTCCAAACAATAGCAAAGGCAAGAATGGTAATCCTGGAAGCAAACTGCACTCCCTCATATTGATTTAGCTTCTGAACAAACTTTAGTTCTTCACTCTCCCCAAGAGTTATCCAGGTCGCAGGGTTATTTTGTGAGATGGAAGATTTTCTCTGGAGAAGCCTGGAAAAGGCAGTGCTATAAGATAAGCTTTGTAAAATCACTGAGCTATCTGGGGGTTGTGTTGGTCAAATAAAAGTCCTCCCTCTGCCAGAAGAACCACTGTCCTTGCCCACTCCATCCCCGAGGTTAATGAGCAAACAAAGGCTTTGTTTAATGTCAGGCCAACAGGACTATGAGACTAAAAATGTTCGAAAGAGACAAATGAAGAGAACTTAGAACATTGGAGTTTTCTAACTGGATAATTCTGGCTTCCTTCACTATGACCTTGTGAGTGTATTGGGTGAGCTTGGCAAGGTCCCTCTTGCCTGACACTTTCTAATTGTTCCATGACCTTTTCTCATCTCTCTCTTTTCTTCACACTCAAGTCAGTGCTTATTAAAATGAATTCAGATTTTTTGATGTAATTAATATTGATTACTGTAGGCAACAGTGCTGAAAATGTAGTTTATTGGCTGTGCTGCTTCACAGACCGTCACACAGAACCTGGAACTGTAGCTCAGAGTGGGGGGATCCCTTTGGGATCTGCGCCTCCAGTCTACTCCAGATAGGTCCTGTCTCTTGGAGTAGACTGGAATAGGATAACATTTCAAACATGACAAATAGGATTAAATATCATTTTAATATAATCCAGATTGATAATACTATTTTAATGTTATTTTTTGAATGTGCATAAATATTATTTCAATATCATCTCTAAGTTAGGCAACAGGCCTCTTTGTCACTTTGAATAATTGCTAATTGAAAAATCTTTCCCATCTGTTTATAATAAAAAGCATCTGTTCAACATCTGCCAGAAGAGAAAAGTCTTTGGTGGAAGAAAATCTGTGGATTAGAGAAAAGCCCTCTGTTCAGAGGGCAGGAATCACGGGGTGCACCTGCATTATCTGCCTGTTGTAAAAGCACTGGCTCCCAGCGGTGGCACCTGGGAGGAGGAAAGGCTCCAGCTCTGCCTCAGCCTGGCACAGCACGTCCTCCTCTCCAGCCTTGGTCCAGCTCTGCCTGGATTGAATTTATGATCATAGCAACATCATGGAGAATCACACATTCATCCTTGAATCACACCACATTGTATTATTAATATTTATATTTTAATATTTTTATAAGTAAATTTGCATTTTATTTAGTCCATTTATACTATAGAATATTCTATTCCATCTTCCATTGGCTCACATACATAAGGACTCGAGGGACTAAATAAATCATTATATATTCTATAGCACATGATGTTCTGTACAGCTCAGGCCATAATGAGCAGTCCATATAGTTTGTTGTCACCTGTGTCTCTCATCTTCCCTCTGATGATGACACGGACTGAGTTCAAGGCGTGGGACAAGGGCTGCAGTAGAAAGCTCTCTGCAGCATCCTCCCCCCAGTGCACACTGAGGACTGTGTGCTGCTTTGTGCCCTCAAAGGCTGTTAAATCCTGTCTGCATTTCTGTTTCTTTTCATCCCTCTGCTATAGTCACAAATGCTTTTGTTGCAATGGAAATCAAAGCAGGGAGGTGACACATCTTTCTGCACCAGGAGATGACACACATGTGTCTGAACCTTTTCCACTCAGTCACATCCTCCTCTGAGCCACTGGGTAGAAAATACCTTCAGCTCCAAGGATCAGGAGTCCCTTCTGCTGCCTAACTGTGGCAAAGTCGTGCCTTTGATCCCTTAATCAATGGCAGAGCCCAACACACAGAGCAGAGTTAGTGGAGTAAAAGCCTTGGGAGCTGGAGCACGCAGGAGGCTGCCCTGGGGCATCACAGGCAGTGTCTGGCAGGTGACAATTGCCATGGCAGCAAACCCGAGTTCATGGCAGGGACACTGGCAACAGCCATCCACAGCTCCAGGTTATCATTGGCAAGCACTGGGAACACGGACCCAGGAGGCACAAGAATGTCCTGTGAGTGGTGTTGATTGACACACTTTGAGACCCTCATTCCACTGGATATATTGAACTTCAGGTTACACTGGAGAGGAATTATCAAACAATTACAGCACTAATTTGCCCTTTCAAAATTTGATTACATGTTTTGTTTCATCTTATCCTGTCACTCAGGGAAATCATAATTACGCTTCCCTGCAGCATAAATGTTAGTGAAATGTGCTGTCCAAGTCAATCAGTGTTATGAAGAAATTAATCTAACCCACTTCCTGTTCCTAACGAACTTCTCCATTAGCTGTGAGCTTGTCTCTGCTCTGTGCTGGTCAGGCAGAGGAGCTTCAGCTGCTCAATGAGTTTACAGTGTAATCTTCTGTGTGGAGATTCCACCAAATAGTTTTGGTAAGGAATTTGTTTTCTGTACTGGTTCCTTTTAAGATCTCCATGTTTCTCTGCCCCGATCATACAGACTTGAGAAAAAGTAAAGTGCTGAGGTGCAGCTCCATTTTTCTGCTCATTCCCTAGCCCTTTATTCTTCCTACTGTAGTTCCTCTGGCACTGTAGTACTTCTGGTTCTGGTATTAATTATTAATCATTCAGCCATTCCTGCAACAAAGCAGCCGAGTGCAGAGACAGTCAGTTGCTTAGAAGATCTTATTTAGGTGCCAACTCTGTATGAGGCAGTTAAGCATGGAATAAATAATGCTGTGGCATCCTCACCACATTTTGCTATCTGAGTCAGCAAGGAGGGAGTTGGTCTTTATTGCTGTTTCTCTTTAGCATATGATTAGTATCAAGTTTCTTTTCAAGTGCTTTGCTTATGGATGTTTCATGTTAGAGCTTTGGTTTCCAAGATAACATTCTTCCTCACTGAAAGACAACATAATTTTTCTGACTTGCCTTTTCATCAGTTATGCTGTGACTTCCCCCTGATGATACAGGGGGGAGATATTTCATTTCCATCTTAATGGCAAAATTCCCTCATGTACAGTGATGAATAATTGAGATCCTGACCTGACCTGAAGTCTGCTGAAATCAGTGAGCACCTTCTCTTGGCTTTTGTTGTCGTTGGATCAGGCTGTGGAGCACGATCCTGTCCCCTGAGGTCAGTGGGAATTCTGTCTTCGATTTCACTGGGCACTGATGAAGACATTTCATGAACACTGCATTTCATGGTAGCTGGCTGTTTCTCTGGTACAATGAGCTACTTGCAAAATCTGTGTTTCCTGGGTGCAGAATAACACAGATAACCTGTGTTATTGATGCAGAAATGAAAAGTCAGATGGTTAAGTCTTCTGGAGATCCCATGGGCTTCCCCTCCTCTGTTTAGTGTTTCTTGATAACCAACATGACAGTAATTGTAATTCCATGTATTGCTATGATAAAACCCCACATGGCATTCAGCAAGCTGAACACCTCATTCCCTGGGACATTCAGTCCCGACTGAAGAGTCATTCCAAAGTATTTTGTTGGCAGTTTGGATCTAGAGATTAGCTATACCTTGATGACAAATATGGTCTTTCCTTTCCCTTCCCCCTTTAGAAAGAACTCTCTCCTTGCCTTTTTTTTTTGTGCCTGTGGCCCTATGACTGCAGCAGCTTCTCTGTCCCAGGGTCACGTTATCCCTCTGTTATCCCTCCCCTTGCTCCTGTTAAATCTCCACAGCTGGCAAACAGAGATGTCTGTGAGTGATTTATTGCCTTTCAGTGCTGGAGCACAGCAGCCCTTGAAGTGCCACAGCCCCAAGCACAGCCTGAGCCTCTGCTCCCCACGAGCCGGGTGCTGTGTGTGTGTCCCAGCTGGGCCTGTGGGATCGCAGGATCAGCACTCCCCCGGGACACAGCACACACCAGGAGCTCTCCTGGGCTCACCAGCAGAGCCAGTGCATGGCACTCCCTCGTGTCTCTCTCACGTTTCTGGGTTTCTCCTGCAAAAGCAGAGCCTTCCCATCCAAATTCCCATTGCTTGGCGCATACTCAGTACGATGAAGACAAACTACAGGTTTTTAGGCTGAGCACAGCACAGATGCTTTGATGTAGTTGGTCCCATATTGTAAAGCTACTTTTTTTACATCTTTTTTTCTGTTCTCATTTAATTCTGGGTGTTCAAAGAAATAGTGAACCACATAAAGCAATAGGCACTGTGGAGATGATGCCCTGAGCCATTCTCACCACCACGGGTGCCTGGCAGTGGGGGACGGGCTGGGAACATCACCCCCGTTGTCTCCTGAAGCCCCTGAGCCCTTCAGGGGTCCATCTGCATTTCTTAGTGATGTCATGTGTTCTGCTGAATGACCACAGCGAGGGGAATTCCCCTGCATTCCTCACGATGTCGGTGGCTCATCCTGCCTCCTCTATGAAGAGACCAGATTCTTTGGAGCACATCTTATTACCATGGAGTCATCAGCCAGACTTAATAGACCAGTAGCTTTGATGGGCTTTTAGAAATATGTGGCTGTTCCAAATGAGCTCTGGTGCCCTGGAGTGATGAACAGAGCTGTAAGGGCACATGGGTAATTCTGCAATATTGCTTTGGCCTCAGGGATTTACTTTGTCATTTAATCCGAAAGTAAGCAAATGGTGTTACACATTCCTGAATTATTTCATGAAGAGCGTGACAAAGTGGTAGCTGTAGGAGCTGCTCCCTCCCCAGGAGCACGTCCCTCCTCAGCTCACCAATCCCAGTGACCCTGCAACAGAGACAACTGTCTCTGGGCCCCAGCTCTCTCTGCTCCTGCCAACAGACTTAGTTTGCTGAGTGATGTGTGCACGGGCTCACTTTGAAAGTGCTGAGGTTTTTCAGGTTTCCTATTTCCAGTGCTTTTCCACACCTTTTCTGCTGGGATACCTTACTTAACTAGTTCCAGCAGCTGTTTGCCTGGCCCATGATGGGCCATTGTGCCCTGCACTGCTGACCGGTCCAGGATCGAGAAAAGGGATTTTGTTGTGTTCTCATCATTCATTTGGCTGATTGCATCCTAGAGGTTTCATCCTTGAAGGCCAAGATCAATTTATTAGTATCTACTATTTAGACAAATGATTCAGAACACCACTGACCTTTCATTTTTAGGTAAGGAATAAGCCTGTTTGTAGCTGGAAAGGTTAATATCAGACCTAGAAAACTCCCAGTGGTGAAGAACAGAAAGAGGAGAAGTTTCCCAGCAGCTGGCCATACAGTCAGGAAATACAATGGGATCCATCAGTCATTCTCAGATGGAAGCAAACAGCCATTGGTTTGTCCTGGGGGTGACTGGCTGTTTTCACTGATCTGCCTTACCCCCAGGCCCCCAGGCCAAAGGCTGTGATACCCCAGTGGCTGAGGTGCTGCAGGGATGGACCTTTTGGTGCTGGAGAGCTTCTTGTCTGAACTGCCCCACAAACGAGGGGATTGTCTGTGGGACAAAGGGGACAAAGGGACAAAGAAACAAAGACAGATGTTTCCTAAAGGTTGTTGTGCTACACAGGACTTGAATGCTCCTGCTGTGGTGCCACCTTTCCCTATTTGCTTGGACTACCAGGAACACTGCTGGGCAAATGCAAGTACATCTGTAAAAACAGGGTCTTCTCTGTTTCCTCAAGGCAAGCACAGAGCTTAGGGCAAAATATTTTGGCAATTTTTAGATAATTATTTCTGTGTTAGGCGAAGGCTACAGCACACACGCATTTCAGTTACAGTCAGAGGACATTCCTTTGCACCTCATGGTGTCATGTGTTTATGAGAAATGCAACTGACTGTGTATAACACCAGTTGTAGATTCTGCCTTGTGACTCAAGTTTCAGTTGTGAATCTAAGTCAGAGCATTTAGTTGATGATCTCTGGCTGATAGATGGTGGCTGGTCTCCCACCCCCTGGGGTTATCATTCACTACTGACTTAGTATAGCCTCCCAGCAGCTGGGTTTTACATCTGCAGTGCCCCTCCTTGCTTTTGTCCTGCTAGCCTGGGCGCACTATCCCTCCTGGATGACATGGCAGGCTCACTTCTTGCATCCATTTCCAGCTGGGAAAAACTGCTGGCACAGCTGAAGCTGTATGTCAGAGCAGTGCAGGAGAAAGGAAAACCACAGGGACCAACTCTCATCAGTCTGACTTGTTGGCTGTAGTTTCTACACCAAAAGGGCTGCCCAGCCGTGGCACAGCTGCCCAGGGCAGTGGTGGATCCCCCTCCCTGGAGGGATTTAAAAGCTGTGTGGATGTGGCACTTGGGGACATGGGGCAGTGGCAGCCTTGGCAGTGCTGGGAATGGTTGGACTCGATGGTCTTAGAGGGCTTTTTCTGTTCTTCTATGACTTATCTAACTCCACATTTAATAAACTGTAACTTTCTTTCCCCTTGACGACTGAAAAAAATTTCCTCTTCAGTATTTTATAAGTGTAAAATGAAACCAAAAACAAATAAAATGCCTCTTTTTCATTGACTAGAGAAAATGGTGAGTAAAACCCACTTTATTTCTATCCCACATTTGTTATCCCAGAGGGATTGTCCCAGGAGCCTTTGTGGTTTCTGAGAGTTTCATTTTAAAGGCTTATTTAAAGTTTAGTTGCCTGAGTTTTGTGAGCCCGAGGAACACGGAGCAGGTTCTCAAAGCAGCGGCTGCTCCTGTGCGCAGGGAACCCACAGCACAGCTACACCACAAAGGGGGCTGCGTGGCCCCACAGTCCATTCTGATTCCTCTTCAGCGTGTGGGGAGCCTCTGGTGATTGAGGGCATTAATTTGCTCTGTCTGTATTCTTCTCTCCTGTGTCGTTGAGATATGGTCTCTATGTGGCACTTGGCTTTGCAGCCCGTGATTTCTGAGTGGTGGTGTGAGCAGCAGGACACAGCCTGGCCTGAGCCAGCTGGGGTCTGAGGTGTCACCCCTCAGGGCCCTGGGAGGCTCTCTGGGGAAGGGAATCATTGGCTGAAGGCAGCAGGGTCAAACTTTGTGCCTTGTTTCTGTATTTAGGGTTAATATGTTTAAGTAAGTTCTGATTGCAGGCATACAGACATGGGATTTTAAGACTGTTCCCTTGTTTAGGCTCATTGCAGGGTAAACTTAATGACTTCACATTATCTGGAGCAGCACTTGGATGAGAGATGTGTCATGAGCTGAAGTTAACCTGCACAGATCTCAGAGGAAGGTGCAGAGCATTTGAATATGCTGGAAAGCTGTTTCCTTTATTCCCCCTCTGACACTGACAATCCCATAATGTGGGTCTGTGCAGGGCTCAGAGCGTTGCAAGGAGCAGGAGGTTTGTGTGGCATGAGGGCTGCTAAGCCATTCAGACAGCCCTGGTGTGTCAATAATCCCTCTGCATTAGAGCTCCCAGGCACTGCTGCCTGCTCCACTCCATTTGCTCAGGGTGAGCAGTGGCTTGGTCAGGGGCCCAAATGCTTGGGGGAATAAACCCCCTGTACCCAGCAGTTTAATTCCAAAAGCTGATCCAAGAGAGGTGATGTGTGCTCCGCAGGCCGCGCTGGATCACAGCTGTCCTCGCTCTCTGGTTCTGCAGGAATGCAGGCACAGATTCCAGGAGGAGTGTGCTGACAGAACAAAGCTGGGCCCTCCCAGCTCAGCCCCAGATGTCAGCCCTGCTCTTGGCTCTCTGCTGCACAGCACAGCCCTCACCACTCCAGCTCTGAGGGTCCCTTCACGTGCAATCCATCAGCTTCAGCAGCAGCAAAGTCTGGGCCACGTTTCGATATGAGAAAACTCTGGTTTCTTCAGAAGGTTCATGCAATTCCTCACAGTCTTCAACTGCTGATGACAAAAATATGACAAAAAAGTCTTTCCCACTCCTCTAGGGATGTAAGTCCTACCCTGTCCCTCCAAATGAGGGAGAAGGTGAAGACACAGCTGGCCCTGAACTTAAGGAGTGGATCTGCACTTTCATTGACTGCCTGGACAGTAAAGGAGTTTAAATATCCAGAACACTATTCATTTTTGCCGTCAAGCTCTGGAAATTTCACCTCGCTCTGTAATGATATAGAGAAAACAATTAAAACAAAACAATGCACATTTACAGAAAAATCAGAATAATAAAAGATCAGAATAATATATCCCAGGATCTGGTTAATCCCTGAGAATGGAAGGAAAGCATTCTTGATACATCAAAAGCAAAGCCGTGTCCAGTAGGTCCTGAGTTTCAGTCCATTTTGGGAACTGTTCAGCAGTGACAGGAGAAGGGCACACACTGCTGGGGTGGACACAAAGCAGGAGAGATGGTTCAGAGTAACATTCTCCTGCAAGGAGAGGGGCTCAGCATGTCCAAGTAATTGCCTGCAAATTGGCAGATGGCTGTGGTAAAAGGATTACTGTGATTCAAGTTAGATGGCAAGTGTAACAAAGCAACAGCAAGCAAAAACAATATTGCTTTTCTCATTCCAATCAAAAACTAAGTGCACACCAATAGCTTTGAAGCATAATGAGTGACAGCAGCTTTTGATGCCAGCTCAGAGCTTCCCCAAAGTTCCTCTTCTCTTTCTCATCTCCTGGCCTGACCTCCCCAGGGCTCTGTCCCTGCTGCCTCCACTTGCACAGGTTGTCTGGAAGTTTTTCCCTGCCAGGTTGGTCTGACAGCACCTTGACTGCTGCCTGGTGACTGCTGCAGGCTGAATTGCCCTGGGGTGCCCCAAGAGAAGGACTCCAACCTCCCTTGTTCTTTACACCATCACCAAAAAGGCCCATGAACAGAATGTGTCAGGCCTTGAGCCATCCCAGCATCCCAACCCCTGAGCACGTGGGACTGTTCCTCCATGTGTGTTTGCTCTGCCACCTCTCCTCTGCCCTGCTCGCTGTCTGATCCCACCTCCCTTCTGCTCCCAAGCCATGGCAGAGCCACTTCAGATGGACCCAAGCCAGCCTGTACTGATGCCCTGATCCCCAGGATGGCAAGAGAAGGAGGAACAGAAATCACCTCTTCCTGTGCCTGCCCCGCAGGACACCCGGCCTTGGGGCAGGTCGGTGCCAGAACCAGCTGCTGGTGGAGAGAGCACTGTTCCCATGGGTGCTATTCCCAGCTCCCCTGCCCCAGAACCAGGTGATCACGTTCAGTTCCTGAAGCTCTTGGTGTTTAATTGCACTTCCAACCGCGAGGATTCCAGAGGACACAGACCCACAGAAGCGTGGAACACCCTCTGGTGTGGGAGGCAAAGGTGAGTAGCTACAAACGAGGCGTGGCTGTTGGTGACCCCTGTCCTTGGGCTTCTGGTTGTCAGTAAGGAGCTCTGGGTGGCCCTTTGGCAGTGGAGGGGCAGTGCCAGCCCGTGAGGGATGAGCTGCACGGCTGGAGTGTGGTGTGGAAACACCCTCCAGAGCTTCACAGCAGCCTCACTTCCAGCCAGCACCTCTCTGGAGCCCGGGGCTGGGCCTGAATGCCTGTCTGATCTCCATAATGAGCCTGACTGAGAGGTCAGGGCCCTGCTGGAAATCTTGGGCCAGCTCCCTTGCACTGTGTGATTTTATTGTTGTACTTAGCACACACCAGGACTTCCCAAGTGCAGCATCAGATACGTTCTGACTCCAGGAACGTATCTGGAAAGTAAATTGGTGATTCATTTTGAAAGAGCTTGTTTGTTAAAGGTAACAAAAATTACTTTATTTGAATCAGATTTTCCACTACTTTCATTGTGCATGAACAAATTAAAGAAAAATTTAAATATCTTTTCCAACATTTAATCTGGGACAATGTGATGACAGAGACATCACTTGCATAAAAGAGATAACATTTAGTAACAGTTTAGTGTAGACAGTGGCTTGTGAGGAATCTGCTATCCTGTTGTGATGCTCCAGCTTTACACTTCGTGGGAACTGTGGTCTGTTGCCAGAAAATGGGAAAACTCAAGTCTTATGTGTATGAAAACACAGTTAGCACTTTAGCTGTGACACTCTGGCTAAGTGCAGCATGAAGACCTGCCCTGGGCAGGCAGCTGGGGCCAACAGGAGCACTTGGGTGAGGTGATTTACAGCAATTTCCCTGCATCCAGCATTCCAAAAGTGAGCCTGTGCTTGCTGCCAAGGGAAGGCCCCAGGAGCCACTGTTCCCTCCCCACTTCTCTAACCACGAGAAGGCCACTGTAGAAGGAGGCAGGTTGGTGAAGAGCAGGAGGTTTAAGGTTTCCTTGGCTCCACAGGCCCTGAATTTTCACATGGAAACCCAGGATGGCAGAACAGCTGCCAAGAGACGGTCTAATGGGGTCCTTGATACTTGATTTTTCTGTAGAAATTACTGTTTAGGTCAAATAATTACTCAAGCAAGGCCACAGTTACATGGCACACATCTCCATGTAGCATCCAAATTTACAAAAGTATGAAAATGCTGTCTGGCATCTGAAAGCCAAACCCCAGAAGAGCTCAGTTAAGGTTTCTCTGGAGCCCCTGGGCACGCTCTGGCAGTGCAAAGCTTTGCTCTAAGCAGTTTGTTGGAACTTACTGCATTTCTTTTTCAACTGGAAAACATTTCCCAGGACTGCTAAGCAGGAGCCTGGCTCTCCATGGCACTGGGGTGTGCCTGCAGTGGGCATCAGGGGACACAGTATATATGACATAACTAAATAAGAAGGTGGAATAAGCACTGGTACTTTGCTCTCACCTGAGAGACCTCAGAAATCACAGCTGTTTCCCTCTCTTGGTTTCCTGGGTGTTTGGGCTTTTGGTTTCCAGTTTGGATCTCATTCATACTGAGATGGCTCCGTTTGTGTTCCGATATTCCAACTGCAGCACAGGAGGGTGAGCCCACACAAGGCATCTACTGTTTGGAACACTTTGACCATTTCCATATGTTGCACCCCAGATGAATTCAAAGATGAGCTCATATTGTTCAGAGCAAGCTCACACATGAGAAGGATGTGATGTGGCATGAGATGTATGGCATTTTGTTGATGAGCTCCATTGGTCTCTTCGTTCTCTCTATCTCACACTAATTTTAGAGCATTTTCAGTAATAAGAGTTTCACAAGGGTGTCTGGCTTCTCCTTTCTGGCTCTTTACTCCATTCCCTTGATAGTTCCTTTAGTTCTCACTCCACTGCTTCCCCCGCAGCAGCTGGGGGCTCTTTGCTGATGACTGCAGAGGGATTAGGTCTGGGAGCACAACTTGTGCCTGGCTGAGGTCCCTGAGCCAAGCCCTGCCAGCACCACACTGTGAGCAGAGCTGGCTCCAGCTGCCAGACAGGACAGGCAGCTGCTGGGAGCAGCAGCACTTCAGTGGCAACAAATCACCCCAAACCAGTTCTTGGATGAGAGGGAGTTGATAAGTGTGGGCTGGTAGGGAGCAGGTTTGCCAGCTGGCTGGGGACAGCAGCACTGCTGGAGCCAGCTCTGGCTCAGCTATCGGGGTAAGGAAGGCACAGAGGAGCCAAAGAGATAATCCTGGCTGTGGCAATGGAACATGTCTGGATGCAGGTCAGGGGAGCTGGCCTGTGTGAAGATAGCTGGAAGAGGGTGAATTCCCAATGGATGTACCATTGGCTCAAAACTGCCACTAAATCTGGGACTGCTGGCCAGCTCTTCTCAGCAGGCGGCTCCTCATAGCCTTGAGACTGGAGATGAATAAGGACAAAGGTATCGTGGGTTTGATTAGTTTTTCCCCCTCACTTTGGGGTGATTCCAGCTGACAGCCATTGCCACAACACAACCTCGGACAGCCCTCCCAGCACAGGGTTTGTTCTGGGAGAGGGAGACTAACCCGGTCCAGTGTTCCACAACCCAACCTTGTGCTCCTTGTGGTGTATGTAGCACGAGGTTTATGTCTGCAGGAGGGCAGAAGGAAGGGCTTTAGACTGTCAGTAAACATAAAGCAAGAGACTTCCACCCAAATGGCTCCTGCAAGTGCAAGGAAGTGAACCCTGTGCGGGGTGTTAGGGTGTGAGCAGAGGGTGGTTGGTGGTGACTCAGTGCAGCCCAGACCTGGCTGTCACCAGTGCTCCACCCCGCCTGGGACGGATGGCAATTGCTGCAGTGCCACTCTGTGGTGGGATGGAGAAGCAGACCCACGGAAACCTTTCCTTTACCACAAACAGTGCCAGAAATGAGGGGCTGCGACTCTGAGCTGTGGTTTAACAAGGCCCAGCCCGGGCACCGGGTGCCCCCATCTCTGAGCACAGAGCCCGGCCGGTGTCAGCTCTGCAGGGAGTCACGGGCTGACCTGGAGTGAGTGACCTCAGCTCTGTGGCCAAAGCGCTGCTGAGCTCACCAGAGTGCCACCCTCTGGACATGGCCAGCCTTTGGAGCTTGAGCACTTCATTGGCTTCACCCTAATCTAAACTCGACTTTCTCCAAGGTCTTTTATGCTGATCAGCTCAAGAATCCATGAATTTCTCTTTTTTAAAGTCAGAGGTGTCACTTTCCCAAAACAAAATATATCCTTGAATGTATTTATCAGACTTGAGCTTCATGTTCCCATACCAGGGATCATTATCATATTAATTATCATGACACCAAAATGAAATCAATGTCCATGCATGCTGCATGCACACAGTGCTGCTCCAACCCCGGCCAACAGTACTGGTGTGATTTCCCTGGCTGCAGTGCAGCATTATTCCTGCAGTATGGCCCTTGCCTGGGGCCTGGGAAAGGAGCAATATCCTGCTTTTATTAGCCTGGATACAGCAGACTTCTCCATGCAGCCAGTATCTGCACAGCTTTGCTGCTATGACACTGGCAGCCAATATTTACATCATGTCTTGCCCAAGAAATGTTGTGTTTGATGAAAAACCACATTTGCATAGTAAAAAACAAAGGCTGGTTTTCCAAGGACTCAGTTCATGGACTGCCAAATGTTTCCAGACTGACCTGGTCTCAGTGACTCTCAGGTGGAGTCAATACGATATCGTGGTAGATAGGAAGGGACAAGAGCACACACTGGGGGAAAGCAGGAGCCTGGCAGTGCCATGTAGCTGCAGCTGAATTTTGTATTGTCACAAATAAATGTTTTATCTTAGGAATTACCCAACAGTTCTGCAGTGTAGAAGTGACTGGTTGGATGTTGGCCCCATAATTTAGCAGGCAGAAGAGCACAGAATTTAGGGTCAGCCCAAAAACCCCATTCAGAACTGTGTTCAAGCCTTAACTCTGGAAAATGTGCTCAAACACAGAAGGGGCTGGAAAATTCTGTCTTCAGTTTTTTCTGTATCCTGTGTCAAAAGAGTCATTTGTGCAATTAGCTGACACACTTGGAAGATTTACATTCTTTCAGCAATCCCTGATCCATATGAAATGCAGAGCTTCCTTGAAGGTGACAGTGCAACAGACATTTATATTGCAGATGAAATTTTGTTGCTGTGATTGAAATTTCCTCAAATACACATATAATCTTGACGCAAAAAAAGCCATAACCCCCTGGAATGTGAATATGTAACTTTCTAAACCACTTGCAAGGGTTTAGAACTGAGAGTGAGACATTTTTAATAATTTAATTTTGCTGGTGATTTAATCTCCTCTTGTGCTTTTCTAGTGTGTCCTTGTGACTGAAATCCAAGGATCAGGAGTTCATGTCCTCACTGAAGCCCCACAGCAGAACTGTACTTCAGGAAAGCAAGTCCTGGGCACACCAGGCAATGTTAAATTCCTGACATTGTTCCACTGAGCTGTCCCGGAGGGAGAATGAGCTGGAATTAAGCAGAACATGGGGACCCAATGCCTGGGCTGTGTATCCAGGCCTGAATCTTTCTTGCACTGTTTCCTACAGACCTGCTGATATTTCTTTCTGCCTCGCACATCTTCAAACCCTGACCAACCCTTTGCCAATGTCCAGAGATCATCAGAGGAACTGACAAAGGGATCATAGTTTCCTTCTTTAATCTCCATGTGGATATGACCAATCCCGTAATTCTCTCAGCTAAAAATTCTGCAAGAGGTGAGGAGGCAATAGGTGCAAGAAATGCCACTGGGTTCAGAAGCTTTACAGAAATAATTAGTGCTGGAAATTGCAGCTACTGAATTGCCCTGGTTTAACGTGCTACTGGCTGGGCTCTGTCCCTGCACTTTGCCCCGGGCAGGAGGTGGAGCAGAGAGCAGGAACTGCCACCTGCTCCCACCCACTCCTCCTTCCTGATCCCAATCCTGATCCTGATCCCTCCACCCCTGCAGCAGCACCAGCACGGGCTGGGCATGGCTTGGCCTGAGGGCTTGGTGGTGTCAGTGGGGGAGGAATAGTGCTGAGAGAGCAGAGCCAAAGGTGCCCTCAGTGCCTCACTGCTCACGGGGCTTTTATCTCCCCTCTCCTTACTGCTGAGCACCAGGTCATGTGGCAGGAGGGTAACTGGGCACAGCCCTGCAGCCCTGAGGGGAAACCACCTTGGGACCAAGGCAAGGACTGACAAAATAAAGGTGGAAGTCAGGTAGCTGAGTGAGTGAGAGAAAGAGCCACAGGTTTCACAGGTATGTTCTGCAGTAGCAGGCATTAATTAAGGTGCTGAGGTGTGATGTTAAGTCCTTCTGGGGCCCTTGCACATCCCGAGGGGGTCCCTGGCCAGCAGGGGCAGTTCCCTCCCTCAGCACTCACTGAGCCTGGTGCAGAAATGGCACCTGAACCCCACACCCCAGAGCAGTGGGGAGGTGAAGTGACACCCTGGGAATGCTCAGCCCTGCCCTGTGGGGGGACTCTGGTCCGAGGCTGGATGGGCCTTCACAGCTGCTTAACTCCAATCACCAGGTGAAATCAATGCTGCAGCTGCAGAAATTCCAGAAATTCCTGCTCCAGGTTGCTTGTGATGCAAATCAGGGTGTGAGCCTGGGAGAACCAGCGCTGATGCTGATCTCTCTCTGCTTCCTCACACAAGGAAGGCTTGCTTATCTTTAAAGTGTGGTTTACCCTCAGTTTCTCAGAAAAGAGCAGATAATTGGATGCTACCAACTGGCACAACTCCATGGATGTCCCCAAGGGTTTAATTTCCAGGGTGATTTCTGTGTTACCTGGTGGGAGGGACTGGGCAGGAGCCCCACCAGTGCTGCAGGGTCAGATGGAGCATTACCTGGTGATTAACTGCAATATCTGCAGTATCTGAACAACCTGCACTGTCCTAATCCTTGGGTCCAGGCCTCTGGCACTCCCTTACTGACAGTCTGAATGCATGTCCCTGCCTGGAATGAAAAATTCTCAGTTTTCCAAAGGTACCATTCTTTGCACCTTTCCCTAATTCTGGCAAAATGTGTTTGACAGTAACTCCACAGTCAGGGATTTGCCACAGCACTTTTGGATCTCCAGATGTGTTCCTTATTTTCAAGTCCAACACATACACTGCAGTTGAACTGAGAAAAAATCAGATTTTTTTCTCGTTTGTCATCTCTTTATCACTCACTCTTGGTGAGGGACCAAGGAATTCATGGGAGGCAGATGCTGCCCTCAGCTCCAGTGAGGAGATTATTTATATTGTCCTGCAAGAGCTACACCCTGGCTGCTCGTGCCAGGCAGTCATCACAGGCATGTGCCACTTTTCTGAAGGAGTCTGTAATACAAACTGCTCCTGGACTTCTAGCTCATCACTGGGATTATAAATACTGCTGAGGTTAGAAACCAGATGAACAGCTCTGTCTAGTGGCAATTGCAATAACTACATCAGAAAGTTGTTATTTCTAACAGAATTCAGCCCATATGTGTTGAATAAAAGGAGTTTAAAAATAGCTGGTTGGCTTGCTTTTCCACATGGCAAATGCTCTGAGTACTTCTGGAGACATGGGATAAACATGTGAGGCCACACTCTGCCATGAGCTTTCTGTTCTTTTAAGAGCTTTGCTGCCTGCATTTAATTTGCACCAAAAGCAATAAAAATCCCTGAGGCTTTGCCATTCCCAAAGCTGTGGTTGGGATCTGGAGGGCCCTGTGCTTCCCTCCCCCTGAGGTGTTTGGTGCTGGATGTCCCAGATCCATCCCAGCTCACCACCAGTATGGCACAGGATCAGGAGTCCCTTTGGTTTAGGTTTTGGGCCAGTCCCATGGTACTGCTCTGTAGTACTTACCAAAAGCACAGCAGTGGGAAATGACTCTGGACGTTGCCAGAACTGGGGTGGGGGGTCCCCACTTGGCCTGTTTTAGGGCTGGACGGGTCCTGAGGCTCAGGTAAAGGGGCTGGAGCCCAGAGCTGCTGAAATCCCGTCTGTGCTCTGCTGTGGGACTGTGCTTGGAGCAGCCAGCGTGGGGACAGAGCTCACTGCTTGGGTGCTCCTGGTCCTCAGCAGCTCCAAGGTGTCATCTCTGGGCAGTCTGGGCAGTCTCACACCCACCCACTGGGTCTGGCCCTTCCTGCTCTGTCTCATGGGACTGGGAGCTCAGCCCCCTGGGAGGCTTTGGGAGCCCAGAGCCAGCCCTGCTCCTGCACCTCCTCCTGCACACCCACCCACCACTCTCACCCACCCCAGTCGCTGCTTAGAGAGTGATCCAAAGTGTGCTTGGATGTGAGGTGGTGGTGGGAAACAAACACCTTTCTATCAGAAGGGAAAATGGCTGTGAAGGGAGAAGGTGGTGAAGCTGCTGGAATTATAACTGAGTGGTTTGTGTTGGACATGTGTGTGTGCATCTGTGCATGGTGCTGCCTGGATCTGAGGCTACAACTGCTTGTGTGAATGTGCTAAACCAAAATTAGTGAGCACAAGTAACAAAGAGATTGCATAGATTATTTAGGGGTAAAGATTCAACCTGTATCTTTGTTTAGCGACTTCAGGTTACAGATCAGAGGTCAGAGCCTAAAAGAGGGAAGGAGAGCTCACCAGAAGTTGCTCAAGATTTCAGATGAGCTGACAGCAGAGAGCACTTGTGTGCTGCCTGGGTGCCCAGGTCAGAGCTAAAGAGCACATGCTGCAAATTTCAAGACAAGTGGCACATCCTTTTATATTAAATCTCTGTTGACAGAAGGACTCTGCCCTTTCTCAGCAAGCAAGGCTTTATTCCTTACCATGGCAAGCAGGTAGAGGCAGAAATAAAGCTGTGACTAGCTGAGAGTCATGTGCAGCACAACTTTCATATGGAGTCTAAACTTGCAAGTTTGTCTGAAATCTCCAGGGGAGCCGAGAGAATTCTGTGAAGGAATGTGTTCCTGTTGAATCTGCTCCTCCTGCAGCAGCAGTGCTGCAGCCCTGGCTGGCTGTGCATAGCAAAACCTGGAGATAAGGGAGAGAAGTGCTCACAGAAACCTGCAGCTCCCAGCCCGGGAGGGATTCTGGGCTGACATTCCATTGCTTTTCCGGACTGTTGCTCTATCCTGGTTCCCTGCAAGTGCTTTCTGTGTGCCCCAGCACCTGGACTGTTGCCTTTCTCTGTCACACCCCAGATTGAATGTGGAGAATTGGGTTTTTCAGATATTTCTGTCCAACACTTTGAAGCTGCAAGTCCTGGATCGCGTCTCCTTTCTCTCCCTCTCCCTTGCACTGGGTTTTCTTTCTTAGATCTCCTTCTCGAAGTTCTGACTCATTTCACTCTTTGAGAGCTCTCATTTGGCATCTCCCATGCTGTCTGCCTGCCAATTCCTTGCAATCCCCATGTCTCTCTGCACTATGTTCCTTGGCCACTTGCCAATTCTCAGGCTTTAAACCTCAGTATTTCTAGGATCTGCTCTCCTGAGATTTTTTTTTCCCTTTTTTATTTCCTCTCCCTTTTTAATATTTCTAACCATTTCTCCTTTGGCCCTGTGCTGAACTCTCTCTAGGCACAAGGAAAATAAAAAGGTTCTTTTGTGACCTGAGTTGGAGCAGATGGAATTCCAAAGGGTGGTGTGGAGATTTGTTTCAATATGCTCCTGGAGGCTTTGCCCAAAGTGCTAGGGGCTCTCAGCTGCCTCTTTAATGAGCAAGGTTGGTAGATACACTGAAATTCAGAGTTTTAATATGCTCCAAGGGTCTGTGTATGCTAAACACTTCCATTTTTGACAGCCTTGGGGAAGGCAAGAGATGACAGGCAGTGTTATTCTTGCAGCTTTACTGTGTTCTTCCTATTTGCTATGAAGGGCATTCCCCACAAACAATCAAGTACAACTGAATGAGGGGAGCTTGCTAATTTACAGGGGAGAAGACATTCAGGGTTGTTTTTCCATGTCAACCCTTTGATGAGTACTGCAAATTTGGAGCATGTTTGTCAGTTCAAATGCTCACATCTGTGCCTCTTTACTGATGACAGTTCCTCTGTTCTCCTTACAAACACATCTCTGAGCCTTCCTTCAAGCTCTCTCCTGCTCTGAAATTCTGTTACTGCTCTTGAGGTTCCAGTTCCTATCAAAGGGCTGGTTTGCTGCTTTTTGATGGAACAGAAATGTCTCTGCTGATACATAGAACAGACTTGCAGATTTTAACATTGAATGATCACAGCCATTCTCTCATACTCTTATTTTCCCTTACAATCACTGAATGGTTTGGGTTGGATGGGACATTAAAGCCCATCCAGTGCCACCCCTGCCATGGGCAGGGACACCTTCCACCAGCCCAGGTTGCTCCAAGCCCCGTCCAACCTGGCCTTGGACACTCCCAGGGATCCAGGAGCAGCCACAGCTTCTCTGGGCAATGGTTCCTGAAAGAACAAGCCCTTGTGCCCCCTGCAGCCAGACACCCAAGTCCTGTCACAAACGACTTTTTGACTTGCATGAGGTTTTGTACCTTCAGATCTTTCCAGGAGTGACTGTGTGGGGCCAACCTCAGCACCCTCTGACCTTCTCCTGCCCAAAGGGGTCATCACCTCTTCCTGCTCTGGAGCCAGGGCTCCTGGGCTGTGCTGGTGGCTCCAGGCCCGATTATTTGCCATAATAATTTTTGTTATATTGATCACTCATGATATGAATGATTACCTGAGTCAAACTCTATGATATTTTTTACATAATTAGATCTCTATGATTTCCTTTGTAGTAACATCACCCTCAGCAAATCCCCTGGGTGACACTGCCCCTGTGGATATACACACATCCATGTGTCTGTGTGTATACACAAATGCTGTGGTTTCTGGGTAGGCAGGAAAATATAGTCCCAGGCATTTCTCCCAGAGAAAGGGTTGTGGAACAGGCAGAGGCAGTCTGAGGGTTGGCTGTCCCACACCTGGCTCCTTCAGCTGTGCTCTGGAGCACACCCCCTTCACACAGCCCTCAGGGGCTTTGCTGAGCTGAAGCCTGACCAGAAGATCAGGTCCATGCTGGGCCAGTGCTGGCCCGGGGAGTGAGCCCACGGCTGTTCCACACCTCCCAGCTAAGAGCCAGGAGGGTTCTTTGGCCTTGCCTGAGGATTCTTATGAACTCCATGTGCTAAACTGTGCAGATTTCTCTGTGACAGGCTCTTGAATACTCTCATTATGATTTAGTGTTTTTATAAATAACTGTTCTCTATTGACTTCTGAGCTGCACTGACAGCAGTGGGACTCTTGTTACAGTGTGTTGTTTCTTATTAATTCCACATGTGTTCCTCACAGCTGAAATACTGCAGTGGATACCAGAGGAATTACGCCTAAAGTGGAGTCTGAAATGTAAATCTCAGGGTGCTGCACTCCAGTGATTCATCCAAACTGCCTTTCACTTGTTTGCTCCTTAAATTCTTATATGAAAGATACCTCAGCCTGTGAGGAGAACTGTCACTAACGGTGCTTGTACCTAAAGCTCCCTGTGAAGGACCACAGCTCTGGCAGCAGCCTTGGTGAAGGGAGGGAGCAGGAAGGTCCAAGAACCAAACTGGGGCTCTGCTGAGGCAGGAATCTGGGCACAGGCAGTTTGTGTGAGGGTTTCCTGTGGGTGGCTTTCCAGGAGATAACAGGGAACTGCTGGGCAGGCAGCGAGGACACCAGGAAAACCCCATTCCTGCCTGTGCAGGGGGAGGCATCAGCTCTGGGCATATGGAGCAGGAATGCAGGGTGGAAGGCTGGGACAGACAGGGACATGCATGAGGCAGCTCAGGAGTCAAAGGCCACGTGAGAAAAACAGGGGCAGTCGAAGTGTTTGCAACTCAGACTTGTGTTGCTCCTGGGATCTGTTTAAACTAGTTTATCTCTTACAAACTGTGTCTTTGTGAGGGATTTAATTGCTGGTTGGATGAATGCTTGCCACTGTATAACAATCACTCTTCAAAGTGTTTTTTACCTTTTTCTGACTCAGTCCCCAGCCTTAATTCTAAAGTTATATGATTGGCAAGCTAACAAGTGTATATTATTCTGATCTAGAGATGGCAATAGCTAATAATTAATGTCCAATAGCAATTATCACACTGGGTGTCTTTGCTACAGCTCTATTTCATGTGGGCAGATTGAAATGGGATTGGGTCAGCAGTAATTTAGCCTGATTAGGAAGGTGGTTTTTGGACTCTCTGATGGACTCTATTTTATCATCTGTCTCCAGGTGAGATCAGTCAGTTGCAGAAAAACCTCTATGAATTCAGCTTGGGCAGTTTTTGGACGAAGGTGAAAAATGCTGTTAGGAATGAGTTTTAAATTTCCAGGGAGGCTGGGGAGAAAGGCTCACTCAGTTATTATCAAATAGTTTGACCAGGGTCACTTTGGTTTTACTGAATTTTATCTTCTCAAGGACAGGGAAATCTTTCTCTTCTTTGCTTTTCACACTTCTTCTGCTTCAAGGCTCATTTTTGGACCAAAAGAAGGTGAAAAAAAGAAAAAGTGAATTTAGTTCTTCTGTTGCTGCTAGGGTAAGCAATGGCTGAGGTCAAACACTTTCACACTTTTTCCACCTTCAAAGTTTTAGTCACACTACAGTTTCAGCTGGAGGCTTGTAAAAGTGAGTTGGAAACAAGCTTATCAGTCTAGGAATGTCAGTCTTGAACTTCTTCTGCTCTTTATCTACCTCAAGAATTTGACTGCAGAAGAAACAAAGGATTTGAAGGCCTTGGGTTCTGGTGTCTGTCCCCGGGTGCAGCACAGCGGGGCCGTGGCCAGCCCAGCTCACAGCAGCCTGGCACCCCTGGTGCCCTGCCTGGGCACTAAGGAGGGGCTGCACACAGGCTGAGCCAGAGAGTCCTGGAGCAAGGCAGGGAAGGAAAGAAGCTGTTCCCTTTTTCCTTGCTAGCAAGGAATGGGCAGTGGCAGAGCTGTTCTCTGAAGCTCCTCCAGTGGCATCTCTGCTGTAGCTCCATGAGCCTCTGCAGCTGAACGTTTTGCCTGGGGTGAAGGAGCTGCCAGGCCCCTTGCCTGTGCTCGGCCCTGCTCTGTCCATCCAGGTGTTCCCAGCACAGTCCAGCCCCCTGAGGAGCAGGCAGGGGCTGTGACTGACCCAAACCTGCCCCGTGAGCAGCACTGCTGTGCCTGCAGACAGGTCAGTGCTGCTCCAGCACAAAGAACCTGAGGGGACACTGGTGCCTTAACAGTGCCCAGAGAAAGGCTGGTCCTCTAGCTCAGGTCCTGCCTGCACTCAGGAGACTTGCTCCACATATGACTTAGATTTGGCTGATGCAGGAACAGCGTCTCCTGTAGCCTGGGGACAACACTCCATGGACCTGGGAGCACCACAGGGCCACTCCAGGGGAGTGGAGCACCCTGTGCTGGGGAAGGGGTGCACCATGCACTGTGCTGTGCCCTGCAACTGCTGCTGGACCTCGTCCTGCTGCCCTGAGAGCCCTGACTGCAGCGCCCAGGGCAGAGGGCACAGCAAGGAGCCTGGCAGGGACTTTCTCTCCAACTGAGGACATCCAAACAGAACCCTTATTTGTTAAAGTGATTAAGTAATCTGTTCATTTTCACTCTCTGGGGTTTGGCCTGTGAATACACAAGTTGGAACTGCTTGTTCTTCACTTGTTTTTCCATGTCTTGGACATTCTCACTCCAGTCATGTTTTGTTCCATCTCATCCATTTCCCTGTAGGACACAGTGTCTGCTAAGGCTTAATAAAGAAATGAATCTCCAAGGCAGGACACTCGTGCTCTCTGTCTTACCCTTAATAGGTGTTGAGATGTATGAAATGATGCCTGAGTTTTTTAAGAATCATAGCAACTATCTCTACTTTACATGTTATTATTTTTTTAAAAGGACTCCTTTTCTAATTTTATTCTTTCTTGAGTAAACAGTCTTTAATAGTGTTTATCACAAAGGCACATTTAAATCTGTTCTGTTCCATTCTGGTTTCTCTGAACAGGCTTTTCCCTTCTCCATAGAAAACAGGAATGGACAAAATGTGAAGCACGTGTGAGTGAAATGATGGTTCACAGCCTGGTGGGGAACTGGATCTTTTAAAAATAATATCTTGTAATCTTTCTCTTTGTGGATTTGGAAGGTGTGCTTTTGAAGGTGTGCTTAACAAGCTCTGTGCTTGTTAATGTGGGGTTGGTATAGCTGCCAGCTCAGCTGCCTCTGTTTAGATTTGTGAAGAGCTTTTCCTACTGTATTTTTTGAATACAGAACTAAAACCATGCTGAGCTTTTCTTCTGCCCTGACAGAAGCTTTTATGTGTGAGCAGTGGCTGCCTCCCATTTGCTGTCCTGTGCTTGAGTCCCGGGCAAAGCTGGGTATGTTTTGGGAACAGCCAGCCTGGCATTCCCTGTGGTTACTAGGAGCTTCTGAAGGAACAACTCATTCTGGGATTCATTATTTGCCTGTCTTCCCCATGCATAAATGAGGGAAATATCTGTCCCCTTTGGGAGGAGAGGGATGACCCCGACTGTCAGTGGCAGGTCAGCTGTGGATACTCGTGTTTCCCCTGCAGCCATGGGCTGCACAGAGGTGCTGCTGCTCTGTGCATCTCTCAGCTCAGCTGGCCCTCCCAGAGAAAAGTAACCTGTCCTAGGTTAGGTCCCCAAATCAGCATCCCTCTGCCCCCTTTCTGTGCTGGCTGCCAGGGGTAACACCCCTTGTGTGAACTGTGGCCACACTTCCCTTCCATGCTGATACAGTCAGGATGGGCAGTTTTCCCTGCCTTTGGCTCCCACCAAAACAGTCAGGATGGGGACACTGGTCTGTCCTTGGCTCCCACCAAAACAGCCAGGATGGGGACACTGGCCTGTCCTTGGCTCCCCCCAAAACAGCCAGGATGGGGACACTGGCCTGCCCTTGGCTCCCCTGGCCTGCCCCGAGCAGGGTGAGGGCTGCCAACAAGACATGTGTTAGTTACCACATGAATGAGATTCCCATGGCAGGGATGGAGCCAAAGGCTCACCATTTAGAAATGTGATTTAATGCTTTCAATGGATTAAGGCCATACTCTTACTGAGCTTTCTGCCAAGGAAAAAAAGAACCACAGTTGTGCTTTATGAAAACAATGACCAGATTTGGAGCAGTTCAGGCTTAAACAGACACCACCTGTGTAGGAGCAGAGGGGCTGCAAACTGATGCTCTAATTTGTTGAAGACTGTGAGAATAGTGGTGGGAAAGAATTATTTGTGTGGGGTTTGTAAAAGCAAGGTCCTGCAGGACTGAGATGAGTGAGACTGGAAAGAAAGGTGTTCCCTATTGTTACCTTCTCCCTTTCCCACAGGTACAGAACATCATGTAACAACTGCAGATTTTAAACTGAAAATCTGATTTCTTTCTGTGTTTGACCTGTGTATGTGGTGACATAAAAGAGAGGAGAATTGAGACATACTTTTTTTTTTTCTTTTTCACAAGCCTGTTTGGTTCAAAATGCTAAATATACTGGTGCATAAACTCTCTCCAGGTGTAATAATTCAAGGAATTTATTACATCAGATATGGACTGTTGTTCAAACACACTCTTCTTTCTGAAATCATAACCATGGATTAAATCAGTTGGGTAATTAAGAATCAGAATTTGACTGTGCAAAGGGCAAAGAAAAGTTTTTAGTTATATGATGTGATATGATATTAATATTATATATTCACGCAAAGTAGGACTCTGTGAGAAAAGCTATTTTTGGACTGAAATTTTAAAGCAGACCTCCTTTGCTGTAATACAATGTGCTTCTAGTAAACCTCCTGTGTTTCAAAGATCAGCTTTCCAGACTTGGTGTCCCAGGAGCTTGCTCTTTCTGTGTTTTTTCCCCCTGTTGGAAGCATCTCAGTTTGTACAGCTTTAGTTTTGGATGGGCCAGTTACAGGGAGGGAGTTTATTCCAAGAATATCAGTGTGGCTTTTATCATTGTGATTGGGCTGCTCTGTTAATGGTTTACTCAAAACAAAGAGATCTTTGCTGTGGCATTTGCTGCCCAGTCATAACTATCTGGAGTATTTCAAGTATTCCTAGGTTTTCACTCCCAAGGATAAGAGCATCTGCAGCTGGCTGTTCTTTCTGATGTCTCTTGCTTCTGCCTTGAGTATTTCTCTGGGGCTTCCCAGGAGCTTGGGGAATGGCTTTCTAAGCTCTCCCTCACTGCTGGGCTGGAGCTGGACACCCAGCAGGCTGCTGGCACCGACCCCGGGCTCCAGGAGGCTCCTGATGGCCCAAGAGAGCAGCCCCTGAGCCACCCCAGCCCTGGGGGCAGGCACAGTCCAGTCCAGCTGGTGCAGAAGGTTCTGCTGGCTGTTGGCAGCAAGGGCAGGTCAGAAAGGGCCCGTGGCCCTTGTCCCTGCCCTGCCCATGGGCTGGGTGTGGCTGGTGTTGGTCCCTTGTGGAGCAGCTGAATTGTGCCCTGGGAGGGCCTGGAGCACTGGGGACACTGGGCACTGCTCAAAGCCCACACAGCAGGGACTGGGACACGGCTGGTGGGACACTGGTCGGGGTTTCTGCCTTGTCTTCTCAGAGAACCTGAATATTCCCACTTCTCGTGCTGTTTTTGTGCTGAGCAAATGGGTTTGGTGCATTTCAGCAGTGCAAAAAAAGGGCTATTCCAGGCTCAGTTTCCTCATGCCCTGAGGTGCTGCAGGGAATGTTGCCATAGAAAGGAATCAAGTTAAACATCAACGGCAAAGTAAAGAGATTCAGGGTACAAGTGGAAGGGTCGATTGCCTGTTTCATTAAGGCATATACATGGCTCTGTGGTCTGCAAAAAATCCATTTAAGTAGTGTTTTGTTCTTCAGACCATTATTTCCTCTAAGAAATTATTTATTTTTATCTCACTAAGAAAATTAATCCATAAAAAAAGCTGTCCCACTGTTTATGGTGGCTGATGACCTGAGGTCAGTGTGGAAGCTGCTGCAGGACTCCCCTCACATCCCAGCTGGACAAGGGGAACTATAATTTTTATTGTATTCTGATTTCAGCTTAAATTTATCTAAACTTGGCATGTACAAATTGAGCTGAAAAACTAATTCTAAATCAGCAAACTCATTTAGGAGCATTTACAGAGGAGCTGGGACAGACTTAACTGCAGGGATCATTAAGGATCATTCCTTGCACAGCCAGAGAGGTGTGGGTTGTGCCAGGCTGGACTGTCAGACCAAATTCCTTTCCCCTGAGCTCTACTGTGTGGCTGTTGCCAAGTCACAGGAGTCCCTAAGGCACACACAGAGCAGCACCCAGGGATATCCATAGAAATATCTGGATGGAAAAACATCTTGTTTGGTAACATTAACATTCTCTCCCCTCAGCACGTGATAGTTCACCTCCTGCAAGCATTTCTATCTGATTTTTAACATCTCTGAGCTTAAAATAGTAGCTTTTTACAGAGAGCCCATATAACTAGCTGTGAGATGGCTAAATCCTATCTTTTGGTTATTTTGCCACTTCAGGGATTAATTAATTATGATACTGAGCAAGTAGGTATTGAGCTGAGTAAACTGGCTTGTAACATTCTGTCTTAGAGGGAAAAACATGTTCTCTGTTTCTTTCTAGTGTCTGGCTTTTATCACTGAAAAACAGGGGATCATAAACTGCATCACAGCATTCCCAAGGAATGTTATCCATGGCTCCCGTGGCCGCTCTGACACTGCATGGGGAGGTGCTGAAAGTGGGCCTGAGCAGTGCCAGATGAATTCAGGACCCTGGGACAGAGGATGCCAGCAATTTAGTGCCTCTTTTCTTCTTTGTCTAATTTCTTAAGAGGGAAAAAACATGCAGAAACAAGAACAGGAAGCACTGACAGTCTCACGGGCAAACTGCTGCTTGCAGTTCTCTTTTTGGGGTTTCCAAGCAATGAAACAAAAGGTTAAAGTTTTTTCTCTTGCTTTCAGGCTGCATTTGAAAACATTTTCAGCCTCTTTATTTGTCTTTCATCTCCAGAGAAACCGAATAAAACTGTAGATGAAACAAAAGCACTTTGACACCAGGGATGGATCCAGGCCGTGTATTTAACAGCACAGAGCTCAAGAGGAAGAAGCCAGGCAACATTTTCTAAGAAAGAAACATTCTTGCTTGTATGCCTGGGTACCTTAATCCACTCCTTCCTTCTTTCTTTATACCCCAGAGGAGCATAATTCAACATTAAAAAACCCCTCCATTCCAAATACATAAAGCTGTCTGTAAAGATGAAATCCAAAGCACAGTGAGACCATCTACAAACATGAGCAGTGCTGTAAGAGGAGCCACAATCCACAGACTCTGTCTCATCACTCAGAAGGCCACAGAGCACTGTCACCTCTGCCCTGGAGCACTGAGGGGGCTCAGTCCTTCCCGCTGACTCTGCGAGCTGCCCGGAGCTGACAGCCAGCACTGATAGCTCTGCTCAGCCTCAGGGACCATGGGGACCTCGCCGTGGTGTCCTGGCTCAGGGCAGCTCCTGGTTTGTTTCCATGCCCATCACCCGGGTGCTCCAGGTACTTGGAAGGCCTTTGCAAAGCCAGTGGAACTGGGATGAGTCTGTCCTGTCCTCCCAGAGGCTCTTGCTGTTCCAGCTCTTCCCAAGTAGGTAAAGTATGTGGGCAGCCCCTGCCCGAGCCTGCCCTGCGCTGCTGAGCCGCTGGAAGGAATCATGTCACATGCCTCTCGTGCTCAGCTTTGTCACAGACACTTGAAAAGCTTTTCAGCTCTTTATTAACATTTATACACTGCTTTATTCTCCACGGCAGCGAAGCTGGGCAAGGTTTCTGCTTATTTTGGTCCAGCACTGCCTCTCTGGATGAAAGCCTTTTGCAAGGTCTTCATCACCTTCAGGGACGAAATCAGTCCGTGACTAATTTTGAAACCAACTTAGAAGCAATAAAAATGTTTTGTCTTTGGGGACTTGTTTTGCAGATAGAATGAATCCTCTCAGCCAGATTGGCTGCACAGGCAGAGTGCACTGGCTGTGCTCCTGCATCAGAGTCCTTGGCAAAGCAGGACTTGCTCTATCCACTCCTTTCTCCCCTTTCCTTTTCAAACCAGAGTTCTTTTCTTTTGGGAATCTGTTCTTGGCTCAGTGAGTGTCTCTATCCCCCTCTTGTCTCCCTTTTCAGTCTTGTTAGAAGTGCTGTATGAATTCTCAGACTCTCACTCTGCTCCTGACCTGCTGCTATTCCAGCTGAAGGGCTTTTCTCTCCTCCAATATCCTGCTTTACACACCCCCTCTCCCTCCAGGTGTCTGATGACTGCACCTATGAGGTCTAGAATTTCGACTCTGTTTTGTGTGGTAGGTCAGGATATAAGTCAGAGTGAGGTGAAGGATGAAAAAAGGACTTAGATGATATGATAGAAATTATTTCCAACGGAGAAGAACACTTAAGGGACTGCTAGAAAATAACAGCTCGACTGGAAAGGAGACAACTTGAGAAACTGAACTCAGAGAAACCATAGAGATGAATTTTGGCACACCTAACAGCAGAATAAATGCCACTAATTAAAATGTATTTGAGCTAATTAGTGGGATCAGAGTTGAATTAGGAACACTTTTAATAGCTTGGAAAGGAAAGATAATGAGAAAAGTGCCAATTTTTCAGAATGTTTGGAAAAGAAACATCCTCACGCACACACGGGTGCTGAGGGGTTGTGTGGACAGTGCCCTGTGCACAGCCCAGGGCCGGGCAGGGCGTGGGGAACGTGAGAGTGGCCTCAGATCCGGGAATTCTGTCTAATTCCTGGTTAGTGGGGCCAGTGAGGCCAACCCATGGGCTCGCTGAAGGGAGGGCTGAGGGTGCCCCAGCCCCTCACTCCAGGCTCTGCACACATCCAGGCATAGTTTCCACTGAGGGACTGCAGCCAAGGGAGGCGTGGAGCTCACAGGGAGTACAAATGGGAAACTGGAATGTCAGGGGGAAAGGCAACTCCAGAGCTTCAGCTCATTAGAGAAAAACAGGCACGAGCTTCCCTGCCCCACACTCCAGACTGGCTCACTGCCTGATTCTGTTGCTATGGCATTTGTAAAATCCCAGCATTTCTGTGCAGCAAAGGGGAAACCTGGTACATGACCATGGCTTAGCCAGGTGTTTGAAACTAAACCAGGTCCAGCATTTCTAAAATCAGCCCAATTACAGAATCACTGAACCATTTAGGGTGGAAAGATCATTGAGTCCAACCTTTGCCCCATCTCCACCTTGTGAAGTAGAACTGAGGTGAGCCATCCCATCCAGCCCAGCCATTCCCCAGGGCTCAGGTGTCTCACCTGGCAGAGTCAGCTTTGAAAATCTCTGCCTCAGTTTGCAGCAGCTGCCCCCTCTGCAGAGCCAGAGAGGCCTGTGGAGTCCCGGAGTGTTCACAGTCAGCACGGGGCCTGGAACCTCCTGGGAAGGGCAGGGCAGGCAAAGTCCAGTGGCACCACAAGGCTGGGGAGCCACAGCCTGCAGGCAGCTGAGAGCAGGTGACTGCCCTGCTCCCAGTGCAGAGTGACTGTGTGTATCACACACAGAAATCAGCACCTATGCTTCAGGAAACAAAGGAAAAACACCAGGCTTCTCCATTTATATATATATTTTTTAATTCCTATATGAGCAGAATGTTCATTCCTTAAAAATAAAAACCAGACCAAAAATCCCAGCAGAAACCAAACTTAGGCAATAAGCAGCAGCTCTTTGCAGACATGCCCACAGTAAGGACCCACTCTTCCCCTGTCACTTGCTCAGACATTTCTGTGCACACACAGCCAAAGGGAGAACAAAGAGAGCAGACCCAGCAATCAGCATCCTCCAGCTGCACACACTGTCCTTGAAGGCTCCCAGCCTTGCTTGAGTTTCTAATGGCAACCACCAAAACTCCTCAGCTATGGCAGGCAGTGCCTCGATCCTTTGTTGGGAGACGTTTGAAATCCTGCAAACTCTTTAAATAGCAACATCTTAAGAACGACAGTCATTAGATAAAAACATTTGTATCTACATTTTCCGGGACTTTCCATCAACCATTCTATAGAAAGGATGGTCTTTGATTTATTGAGAGGAAATTCACTGGTAGAATTTCAAACATGTAAATAGAATTGTAAAACTGGAAAACCAATTAATATAACTGAACTGGAAAGCAAGGGGCAGACTTCTTGGGTGACACATTCTTCCTTACTCTTTTTCTTTTCAGCCCAGTTTAGCAGTTAAACAGCATCTTGTTTTGAATTCAATGGGCCCTGAGCACTAACAGGTTCTTTATTCCTGCAGTGCAATGTGATGTGGTTTTCCCCTAAAAGCTTTTAGTTAATGCTGCAATGCTTTCTGCTATTGCTGATTAATTTAACAACAGCAAAAACAATTCAGAGGAAAATAGAAATAATTACAGAACCTGTTTTCTGCCTTCTTGGATTGACTTACGGCTAAAATTTGGCTGAGCAGTGTTCAGAGTAAAATCTCTCACAGCCTACACAGCACAGATAGAGAAGACAGGAGGCACAAGGTCGGGAGGGTTGACCCTTCCCGTGTCCCATGGCTGCAGTGCTCTGGGATTGCCTGTGTTGCTGGAGTAACCGTGTCCTCCTCGGGAAAATGCTGCTTCCCTCCTTGGCAAGAGGCTCCAGTCCCCTGGTTCACGGCCCTGGGAAGGCAGTGGAAGCAGTGGCAGGAGGATTTCAGCAGAGCCCAGCTCTGTCACACGGACATCTCGTCCTTTCTTCGCCTCTGCTGACCCCATCCCTGCTGTGGTTGTGGAGGGCTTTTGTGGGACAGTAAGAGATGAGTTTCAAAAGAATGTTACTTGTATTATTATAATTTCCTAGCTGCCAATTAACACAGATGGGACATGCAGTGATTCCTGGGGGATTAACCAGCAGCTGGGCACTTCCCTTGGAGCCATTTCAGCCTCTCTTGGAGGCACAGAGGGGCAGATGTTGATGGAAGCGCCCCTGAGGAGGCTGGAGACAGTGGGGGATCATGGACCTGACCAGCAGCCAGGGTCACCTGCACAGCTCTGAAGCTGTAGGGGTGTTCATGGCTAGTTCAGGGCCTGGCTTTGGGAAAGGTTCCAAAGGGATGCAGCACTGCATGGGAATTCCCTCTGCTGCAGTTCCCACTGCACAGGTTCTGCTCCACACCCCCTCACACCCCAAAACTGGCTGAGGGACAGAGAGGGCTGATAAAAGCATGGGTGAGGAAGCACTGACACAGCAGAGGAAGTCTGTTCAGAAACACTGAACTACAGGTGTGTCCCAACAGCTCCAGGTGCTTGCAGCATTGAAGGGCTCCAGCCCAGCACACAGCAGAGACAGACCAGACCTGGGGGGGAGGTTTGAAGTGGTTCTGAAACCGGACATACAAAGTGTCCATGGATTCTTCTTCCTCTTCTCTCCTTTGGCAGAAAGCACAGTCCCAGCTCCAAGCCTTTACACACCTCCTGTAAGCTACTGCATGAACATTTACATTTTTACATTGAGATCTTACACAGAAGTATATATTGAACCCTGTAGCCCTTCCAAAGTGATGTTTAATCTGACTGTTACTTGTGGGCTTGTTATCAGGTTTGGGCACTGCTACACAAGTGCCTCAGTGGTTTCACACTGTGGCCTGGCTTTGTAGGAGGGGTTAATTACTATGTTTACATTTCTCTCTTCCCTTAAATTATAGAGTTGATTTTACTTTTCTTATGATGGCAATTTTATTGTAAGGTTTTATTTCTCTTTTACTGTGTGTGAAATGGAACACTGAGGTGCAACCAAAATTACTCTTGTAATTGCAGCACAGTGAATAAGTATGTGCAAGAGAATAATCTTGTAAAAGCTGATTACCTCAGTTATTAATAATTAGGATTTATGAGTTAAGTAATATGGAGCAGCTATATCCAATTCCTTGGCAATTTCATGTAGACAGCTGAGAGATAATTTTAGAAATAATCCAGTGTGAAATCCCAATTGACAACTGAACCAGCATCTTAGGGTCTGCCTGTGGCTTCTCCCTCTGCTTTGGCTGTTGGAGGATGGAGTGGCAATTTGCAGTTTTCTCTCATCTGTGGGACAAAAAAATTTGTCCATTTTAATTTCTTTGTGCTTTGCTTAATTTGATTCTTAGTAAGATTTTTGTTTTCCCAGGCTCTCCTGGTAGAAGAATTAATATATCTGAGGTTTGAGTGCATGGACACGGGGTTGGCTGTTTCTTATGTTTTCTTCTGTTATTTTTTCCTGTTGGTTTATTACCTACTAAACAGGCTTAGTGTAAATAATATTTTTTATATCTTTGAAAATATCATAGAGCACTTCTAATCTACTCTGATGGTGATATATGAACTCTTGCAAGTCTGGAGAGAACAGTTACAAATCTAATGTTTTTTTGGCCCTTCTGCAAGTGTATCCAGGAGCCTAAGTGGGTGTCCATCCATAAAAAACCAAGTAATTTCGTTGAGCACTCCCCAAAACTCCCTCCTCCACCCTCCAGGAGTTCTCCAGCCCTCCACCCTCCAGGCATTACCCTACAACATCCGTGGTGAGTCCAGGCTCTGATCAAAGCTTTGGGATTGCTCTCTCAGTTGTCTCAGCAGAAATCAAGTTTGCATCTCGCAGGTGTTGAAAGCCAAGGGCCCTGTGAGCAAGGGGTGAGGTAACTTGCTCAGCCTAACAAAGCTTTCCCTGCTCCTCCCTGCAGTGTTTCCTGAGGGCCACTCACGGAAATGACCTGAAGGGTTCCCCCAGCTGCAGTGGCCGAGGCCAGGACTGACACTGCAGGTATGTGCTGTGCCCTTCCGTGCCTCCTGGCCCAGCTCCAGGCCTCTGTACCACAGTCCCAGCCTGTGCAGACAGAGCTTGGCCTCCAGCATCTCCAAAGATTCCAGGTGTTACTGTTCTGCTAGTCCAGAGGGGATGTGTTAATCACACGGGAACGGAGTCGAGCCTAGATTTGGTCTTTCATGCACTTGAGGGAAGCCTGACAAACAATGTAGCTTTGCAATGTGATACTAGGGAAGTATTTTAAATTTTATTTTACATTCATGTCCAATGTGGCACTTAATAATGGAGCTAAAAAATTATTCATGCTACATGCTCCACATGCTCTGACAACATGGCTTTTAAAACATGGGGATCATTATTTTTTTCCAATGAAAGCAAAGCAGATTTTAACTGCAGAGGAGCAGGCAGTGAAACAAGGGCATGTTGGAATTATTACTGACTGTAATAGAACAGAAAATCATCCGTGTCACTTCTGTCAGGGACTCTGCTCAGGCTGTCCCTTGGGGAGCACAGGGATCCTTGGCTGGGCTGACTGAGCACGTGTCCCATGATGGGACAAGACAGTGTCTGTGCAAACGCTGGCACAGGAAGGTGAGCATGCCTTTGTTTTGCTTTTTAAAACCTACTCTGTCCTCCGTTGATGTATGGTGACGTTATATGATGTATCAAAGTCACAGTTAGGTTTCACTGTTTTCACAGACACAGTGTTTCAGGCTGATGTGTCAGAATTCCCAGCACAGTCATGGGTTACTTCCTCTGTTTACCACAAAGCTGCCCCTTTCCCAGCTTTGTCCCCGCACTCCAGCGCAGCAAGGCAGCCCGAGCCCGCAGGTGCAACGTGTTCCCTAATGAACGAGCAGCTGTGGGGGCAGAGGGGCCCCGCGAGCCTCGGCTGGGGCTGGCACCGCGAGGTGGGACAGGGGATGGCACTGCTGCACGCCACTGCCGCCGTGGCCACGCGTCAGGGGTAAATTCCAACCTTCTCCCCACGTGGAGGGTACGGTGGGTCCCGCAGCGAGAAGCTCGGGGCCGCCGCTGCTGGAGCGGTGCTGCGCCGCCAGCCCGCCCTGCCCGCGGCTGTGCCGCAACCCTGCGGGGAATCAGCCCGGCTCCCACCCCGGGGCGGCACGGCCGGGACCCCGCTCCTCCCGCTACCTGCGGGCAGGGGAGGGCCCAGGCCCGGCACAGCCCAGCCCGGCCCGGCCCGGCGGGTGCAGGGGCTGTGGCGAGGGCGGAAGCGCCGCTCCGCC
>VYXB01008773.1:817119-863679 GCA_013397135.1 Pachyramphus minor
AGGCCGGGCCGCCCAGGACTGCGGGGCTGGCCCCGCACCGGGACCGCATCGTGTTCGCGGCCAGCGCCCAGCCCGCGCCGTGCGGCCGGACCGCCGAGCCCCCGGGGGTGCCGCGAGGATCTCCCGGGGTCGGCCGGGCCGCTGAGCCCCCGAGGATACCGGGAGGGTCCCCCGCAGTCAGCCGGACCGCCGAGCCCCCGAAGGGATCCCCCGCAGTCAGCCGGACCGCCGAGCTCCCGGAGGGATCCCCCGGAGTTACCCGGACCGCCGAGCTCTCGGAGGGATCCCCCGGGCTCGGCAGAGCCGCCGAGCCCCCCGAGGTGCCGGGGGGTCCCCCCGCGGAACCCCCCGCGCTGCTGAGCACGCAGAGCCCCGCGGCTCGCAAGGTGGGCTCGCAGCAGCTGATCCCGCTCAGCCTGGCCGAGAGCCGGCCCGCGGGCCGGGCCCAGGGCCACGACCGGCTGCTGAAGGCTCGGAGCCTGGTGGAGACCCCCCGGCTGCCCCCGGGCAGCGACGCCGAGGACGAGCCCGAGGGTGGCCCGGGCAGCCCGGGGACGCTGCGGCGAGGGCTCCGCTCCACGTCCTACCGCCGGGCCGTGGTGAGCGGCGTGGACCTGGACGGCTCCGCCAACTACAAGAAGAAGAACAGAATGTCCCAGCCCATCCTGAAAGCCGTGGTCGAGGATAAAGAGAAGTTTTCGAGCCTGGGCAGGATAAAGGTGAGGTGCGCTGGGTGGTGATGCTGCGGGCTCCGCAGGAGGGTGATTTGCTGACACAAAACTTCTCGTAGTTACTGCTGTTTAGTTAGTGCTGTTTTCTAAGCGGGGTGTTGGAGGGATACGATTCTGTTGTAATCCGGGCAGCTCAGCACTGTGCTCCTGCTCGCGTTTCCTGCTGGATTCCCCAGCACACGGAGGGCTGATCTTACAACCGAACTCCTGGCTTAAAACCCACTTCCCAGAAAGGAGTAAACAGGAAAAAAAGAGACATTGTCCTAATAAACTCTGCCTGCTAGAGCAGAGACAGAAAAATCAACTTCTTCCTGCTCTCCTCTCTCTGAGACATCACTTCTAAATTACTTGTTAAAATGACTTTGTGGTTTTTAAATCGATGGAGACCACTTCAGTTATCTTCATTTTAATGCTTGCGAGTAAAAGCAGCATGCCTGTTTTTAAATCTTGGTTGTATCCCTTGGGAGAAGTAGTAGATTTGAATTGCATGTTAATGCATTAAAATTAAGTTATAAAGATTTAATGAAAATACTCTTTTGCTTGAACATATAGTGTAATACTATATTTCCTTATTTTTAAATAGAATTTGTTACTTTATGAAATATATTCATAGATATCTGTGGAGTGTTCAGAATCCTGTAATAATGTATACTAGGCTAAGGGCTGATGCTGCAGCTATTACAATGATTATCAGCTTTATGACAGTTTTCAGCCAAATTCAAAACTATGCTAATGGAAGCTTTTGTGCAAATGCTACAAGTGATGAAATAGGACTTGATCAAATTGTGAACAACAGCAGAGTAGGAAGTGATTTGGGTTGGTAGTAGACTTGAACAGTAAGTTCTGTTTCAAGTAGGAGGATGTCACACAGTCCTGTCCTGACACACGGAGCTCTCTGCCAGCAGTGTTTCATTAGACTCTTAGCCCATAGGACTTGTTGCAGCAGAACAGCTGTTTTATTTCAGAGGTTTGTTTTGCTCTCAAAACCTTCGCTTACAAAGTGCTTACAGTGGGTGTTGTTTGCAGAGTGTGGAAGGGCAGCCACTCAGTCCTGGGGCTCGTGGCCTCCTAGGAAAGCCCCCAGACAGTGGGGTGAGGTGCAAGTTCACTGAACCCCTCTCAAGTCAGTATAATGTGCTTTTGAAACACAGGGAAAATGAAGCATTTGGGGAAAGCACATATAAACAATGCACGAGGGAAATGAAACTAGAGTAGCTTTTCACTTGCTGTAGTGAAACAGTTATTTTTGTTGAACCCTTGTCCAACATCCAGACTTTATAGGTTAGGGCCTGTTGATTTGGTGCTTAAGTGTTCAATAAAGCAAGTTCTTGTTGCTGTGGTTCTTTTGCATTCTCTTTCTAACACAGCTCTGTCTCTTTTCTGTTAAAACTGCAGAAGATGCTGAAAGGCCAAGGGACATTCGATGGGGAAGGTAAGCCCTGTTCTGTACCAACTGGTTAATCACTCCATCCCCAGGGAAGTGAACTTCAGGGTCGGTTTTCACATTTCCTTCCTACAAAGTCAAAGACTAAGTACCTTGCTGTTCAATAAACTGACTGAAATATTGGCCCTAAACATACTTCAGGGATACTTTAAAGACTATAATAAGGTAGACTAAAAAGGGGGGGTTGTGCGAGGGGCTTCTTTTCCACTTAACCTCCTGTCCCTCCCAAAAGATGAGCTCTTGGATGTGTCTCCTGGTGGTCCCTCCAGGTGGAACTGCCTTTGTGCCTGTTCCCTGGGGCTCTTCCCAGGTGCAGGACAGTGTGGATCACTTAGAGGTTTGGGGTCACCCTGCAGCACACACCTGAGTCGTTATGCTCTGAGCTGCTGGGTCACACAGCTGTTTCTCTCCTTTCCTCAAGTGCTGGGGGGAATCCTTTGGCTCTGTCATCATTTTCCTTTTGTGCTACCTTGGCTTCAAGTTAAAGTGCCAGAAAAACATTGTCCATGTATTAGCATTTTTGTGATACTTATTAATTCTGGGCTTTGCAAAGTTTGCTGCTTTTCCCAATATTTCAACAAGAAAAAGAATCTTTCCTGGCTGTGAGCTATGGAAGTTTTATTGTAATAACTGCTACTCACTTGGCTGTTCTCTGCTTAATGCCTCCTGGAGCTTATCTCAGCTGCTGTGCTACCTTCCTCTTATGTCAGTTTTCAGATCTTCCCACTGTGTTCTGTTTGCATCATTCCCTTTCCTCCTCCTGCTTTCTTCTCTCCTCCACTACGTGCTGATGGCATGTTGTAGATTCTCTTGCAGTGGTTCCCTCCTGTCTCTGACTGGTCCCAGCCAATGACTTTCTCTGCAGTGCCTCAGCATTCAGTGGCTGTACACAACTGCCTCTCTTGTACAAACTGCACACACTTCCTCAAGAGCTGAGGCAGAGGCCAGACCTTGGCTGACACAGGGGCTGTAGGGTGGGAGTGGGTGGGACAGGCACCCCACCAGCTGTGGGACCATGGGCTTGGGGCTGTGTGTGGAGCAGCCACACCTTCCACTTTTCCCCTTTTAGGGAATGTTATCCAAAGCTTGGCCCATCCAAAAGTACCTTTCAGAGCCCACTTGCTTAGTGGCTTAATCCATCTGTGGGTCACTGTGGTGTTGAATTTCTCTGTCCTCTCTGTCTGCTGTTGCAAAGGGTGTGTGACCAGGGAGGTTGGGAAGTGGAGAGGGTGTGCTCCACACCTGAGGTCCTTTGCCACTGATAGTACTGGATTAATGATGACAGAACTCAGTGCATTTTGTCTTAAGGTTCATAGCCCTTGTGCTTACTCAGGAAAGCTTTGAATTTTGTATTTGGAATAGTTCTGACCTTAGTTCTGAAACTGGGATAATTTCCTTCACTTAGTGAAATGCAAAGGCATTATTTAAAGCTGACAGAAAGGTGGTCCTGAACATGAAAATAGCTAGACCTCTAGATCAGTGACTGATCCACTGACACACAGCCCTGTTTTCTAATTGCTGGCCAATTATGAAATAGGGTACAGCAAACCAAGGAAGAAAAAATTGTTTTCTGTTTTTTTCTTGACAAAGGCCACATCTGTTCATGAATTCTGTCCGTGAGGATCTCTGGGAGTGGTACAGTGACCCATTGTCACTGTCACTGTACTGCACCATTGTCCAGCCCAAATCAGATGCTATCTTTGTCTGGTGGAGTGGGGAGGCCACAGTGACACTTTGCTTTCTTTCATTGTTTAATTGTTACTTATGATTCTTAAGAGAGCAACTAAACCAACTTTCTAGCAATGACTGACACACTGTTGTTGTTTGACAGAAAATGCTGTATTATATCAGAACTATAAGGAAAAAGCTCTGGACATAGATTCTGATGAAGAGTCTGAGCCCCAGGAGCAGAAATCAGATGACAAGGTTGTTTTCCACTACAAGCCCCTGAGGTCGACGTGGAGTCAGCTCTCCGTGGTGAGTGTGATCCTGATTACACTGAGGAAAAGTTAGTTACAAACAAGCTGCTGCTGAATTGTTCTAAATCACTCCACGCCAGCTCTGAAGTCGACTTGAGTGCAGATGTTTAATGGAAACATTCTGAAAAGCAGAGTGGTGTGCTGGTGGTGCTCTGCTGTCCCAGCACAGGCTGGGAAGCATCTGCAGGGGCTTTGGCTTAGTGACATTGTTAAACAAAGTAAATTCAGCAGGTTTAATCAGTACTGCAGTCTCTCTGCCTTCCCTGCTAATAAGCTGACAAATTACTGCTAACAGTTGATATTTTTACAGGTTTTTGCCCTACACGATTTTGAGGCTAAAGAAATTGTAAAAATTCTGTGTTTCTGGGGTTAATTTTATCCTTTGATTGTTTCTGTGGCTTCTGGAGGATATCCCTAAAATGAAGGCTTTGGGGTTGTTTTTTGGGTTTTGTTTATGCAACTTGTAGACTGTTGTCAGTCCTCCTCTGTGCCAGTAGAGAGATGATGCTGTGACATGATCACCTGCAGTGTTGGGGTCTCTGGCTGTCCAAGTGCTCTGCATGTTCCAGTAAATGAGTGATCAGGCCTCGGGGAGATCCCCTTATGGTCTTCAGATGGTCTGATCAGCAGAGCTGTCTTACAGATGCTGGTGACCTTTTGCAGTGTAAGGTATTGAGATATGAATCCCCCTGATTCAGTGATTATAAAGAAGGCAAGATGATGTGGTTTTGAAAAGATTTGCTCTGAAATTTTTTTCAGCAAATCAAATACTTTAAATATAGTTCATTTGGTTGCAAAAAAAGTTTGTGTATAATGAAGTCAAATTGTTTTTTCTGCCTTCTGGGCAAACTAGCAGCTAAATGTTCACCAGCTGAGGTATTTTGGAAGAATGCTGTTCAGTAATAATAATGATAATTTCAAATACTAATTTGTTGTGAGACACAAATAGCACAGAGACCATCTCAGGAAGGGAACTGTCCTGTGCCATTCTTCAGTTACAGAAACCAGCTTGTTCTTGACTGTTTTGAGAACAGCAGCTTGTGCACTCTCTGTACTTGGTTGACAAGGTTGGAGGTGGGGAGTATGAGGGAAAAGGTGGTGAGAGAAAACCAAATCTGGGAATCTGAGTCTCAGGGTGACCGTGGTTCTAACTCTGGGAAAATTACATGCTGTCAATGGGTATTAAAACGTGAAAAGGGGAGTCTGGAGTTGTAGCAGGAAGTCAGCTGGAAAATGTCAGTCCTGGGTTTCAGCATATGTTAGGGAAGGAGGGGAATCATGTTTGTGGTGTTTGTTAGCAGTGCCTGTGCTGGGAAGTGGAGGGGAGATGGCAGAGGGAACCCCTCTCTCTGCAGGAGGTTTCTTTGTCTGGGCTCTGTTTGAGGGATAGTGAACTTCAGGCACGGAGTTGTCAAATTCTTTATGGGAACAGTAATAAAAAGGGTGTTTCTGCCTTCCTGCAGAGCACACACACACGTGAGACTGGGACTGATCTTGGCTGTGATTGTTTTCTCCTTGATTTGAAAAGCTGCTGTGAGTTGCTTTACAGAACCACACACTGTCCCTGTCCGTGGCTGCTGTTTCTCTGTGCTTTGACTGTCAGGGATCCTCAGGGCTCATCTCTATATGGGCTCTCATTTCTCTCCCTGTATCAAAAGGCTTATGTTCAATTTGCTTTATGGTGCAGCTACTTTTTATATTTCTCAAAGAAATATTTCTGGTGAGGTTCCCTCTCTTTACCACCTCCTTATTGTGAGGGAACTTCTTGTTCCTAAGCAGAGTTCACCTGTTGTCCTTTCATCCTTTCCTCCTCTTCTCCATGGTTGAATCAGTCATAACTGAGTTGCTGGGGAAAAGCCAGTCCAGTGTGATGAAACACAGGATTGGTAGCTGTGGTGTTGGGCCTCTTCCAGTCCTTCTGGTCATGTTCTTCCCTTCAGTGAAGTTTTTCTTTGCATAGTGTCACAAATGTGATTTTTTTTTTTTTTTTAAGTGTGTTTCAATCAGAACATTTTGGACACCTCAAAATTAGGAATCGACGTTTCTGTCCCAGAAATGCCTCCAACAGTCCCCGTGGCTGGGCCTGTGTCTCTCAGAAGTGCTGCTGTTGCCTGGCAGGACGAGGTTGGGCTGTTTGCTGCCCCATGAGCTCGTGTGTGCTTTGTGTGCACAGCCACGTGTGGCAGGGCACAGTTCATCGGGGCCTGAGCAGTGTGTGTGTTAGAGGGACCACCTGGGGATTGCCTGTGTGGGTGTAGTGTTAGAGGAGTCTCCCACTGCATCCAGAAAAGGTGCTGTGACTTGAGCTCCAAAGAACTGGAGCTCCAGCACTGGAATGTTGATGTTATTTTCATTAGTTCTCACCTGGGAGTCTCTGCTTTGGGGTGCATGCAAAGAAGTGTGGCACCTCTTACCCTGCTGCCTGCTTTATTCCTGAGCCTGCTGTCCAGCTGTGTTGGGCCTGCTGGGCAGGAATAAAATGAGGAATAATATATCCTTTAAAATTCCAGGGAACAGGTGGAGTAAGGAGAGAAGCTGTTGCTGATGATACCTTAGGAGCTTTTGGAGAAGACTGGGGGAAGTGGAGGAGGGAAGTGCCTGGGAGGTCTCTTGGCCATGACGAGTCTCTGCTCCATGAAGGGAACGGTGTGTTCCACCTGTGTGGTTCTTTGCCTTCCCTTCCCCTGGAGTCCCTCCCAGTTTGGGGTGCTGTGTTTCACACTGTGGGAATTGCAGGAAGCCAGGCCCTCCTTGGGGCTTCGCTTTCTGGGTTTTGGGATTTTTGGGTTTTAACATTCTCCTGTTAAAAGACACAGTGTGTGTGATTTGCACCAGGAAAGATTAAACTTGAGGGATTCCACTGTGCCTGCCTTTGTGGCAGCACTCCTGGGTTTGTGTCTTGGGATAGTTTTTAATGAAATGATACAATTCTTTCCATAAGTCAGATATGGACATGGTTTTGATTTCTGCTGGTTCATTGCTGCCCCTGGAGTGGACAGATTATTTAGGTGCAATGTTTTGATAGTGCTGTATTATTTTTTTTAAATCACATTGGCCCCCAGAGATTTTAAAGATAGTCCTTTGTTTCCTTTGCAGGTGAAGAAGAATGGATTGTCAGAAGCCATCAGCCAGGAGGAGAGGAAGAGACAGGAGGTATCTCTCAGTAACCTGTGCTTGGGGCTGGTCGCTGAGGGCTGCACTGCACACCTGCTTCAGTGCTCTGTTGACAAGGAGACAAGGTCATTGCTCGGCTTCCTGCCCTGGAGTGAAGTGTCCCCTGTCCCCAGAGACAATAAATACACAAACCCTGTGTGTTGCTGAGGTGCTGTGTCCCTGCCAGGGGCTTCCTGGGCCCTCTCCCTGCAGCAGGGCCAGGCTGGCAGCAGCACAGTCACTGCTGGCCAGGGAAGGTGTGACATTAACCCCGAGAGCAGAGGGAGGAGGTGGCACATGAATTTTTAAAGGCAGTGAAGAACAAAGAGCAGCTTTTACAAAGGCCCTGAGTTGTAACTAACCCTGTTGGACATGTGAGCACCATGTCCCTGCTGTGAGCCCTGTCCCCTGACAGCTGGTGCCTCCTCTGGCAGTGCGTCACCAGTGCACTTACCTGTTCTCTGTCTCCTTCCCCTTTGCTCCTTCTGTCCTCTTGATCCACTTTCCTCTTCCCCTTTGCTCCCTGTGTCCGCTTTATCTACTTTACCCTCCTTCCTGCCCTGCAGGGGCTGTTTCAAAGGGGATGGGAGGTGTAGCCAAGTGTACACCTGCAGTTCCTGAGGTGTGTCTGTCAGCAGGGAAGAAGCAAGGCTCTGTTGGTAGAACACTGCAGCATTGGTACTGCCATGGGAACGTGTCTCAGTGGCTGCATTTCACTTCAGGATGTACCTCAGCTTCCTGCTGGGAAGCTTTGAGACACCAGGCACTGATTTCAGTCATACCCTTTAGGAACCTTCAGTCTGGGTTTCCTGAAGCTGTACTTACAGCCAGTCATACTTGCATCTTTTCAAAGAGATGCCTCTTTAATGTTACCAAGAATGTTTTCAAGCCTGAGGGTTTTTTATTTGGATATTAGAGGCCCATTCTTTCAGAAGGAGCCTAAATAAATATTCTTAAGCTGTAGTTGCATTACCAGGTTGTGCTTTTGCTGTATTTCTTTTAAACTGCCTTTTATTAATTATTCTTTATCTAGTCTTTAAACTGCTTTTTAGAGCCTATTAGATTATTTTATAATTATACCATAATACATTGTCACTGCAGAACAATATGTTTGTTTTCTGGCTGATGTCCTGTGTTCATACACATCCCACTTTTCAGAACCCACTAGTGAGATGGGTCTGTGCATCTTTTGGCTAAAGAAAATATGTCATAGGTTAGAACTAAAATTATTTTCAGCAGATCTTCTTTCCTTGCACGCTGACACTCTGTGTGTGTGTGTGTACAAAGTGCAGTGTGCCCCTGGCCTCTGGAGAGTTCCTGTCCATTGGGGTTGAACACCTGCTGACCTTGATACCGTGGCAGTGAAGCACAGTGTGGCTGCAAGTGCCACTCAGGAGCTCAGCAGTGCCCAGAGCTGCCACCCAGCCCTGGGGGTGCTGGGCCTCTGGTGTCACTCAGGATTGCTTCTTAAGCCTCTTGATTTTTTTATTCTCCAGAATGTGTTTGGGTCATGGTGAGACAATACTTTCTCTCTTCCTTACACTCTGGGACAAAGACAGACACTTTGCTTGTATTTATTTCATTTACTGTTACCAAACTGGGAAGAAGCCCCTGAGGGACCTCAGCCTCATGCCTCCAGCCTCAGCCCTGTGCTGCTATGTTTGGGTATTTCTCCTTTGGTTTTAGAGGAGTTAGTAGCAGATAACTAATGAAATAATAGATGCAAGTATCAGCACTGGTTATATTGAGAACTATAAAGTGCTATTACGTGGGTGACCTCAGACAACCCTAAGTGTCTGAAAGCTCAATAGGTTTTTATGTCAGAAAACTTCCAGTGGAACAAGTGTGTGGCTTTCCAAGTCAGAGTCCATCACCAGTTGGCTTTGTGTGCCAGCTGCTGGGAGGACCAGCAGCCCCTCTGGGGGTGCAGGGTGATGGCCCCGAGGGGTCAGGGAGGTGCTGAGCTGTGCCTGTGCCGTGGCTGTCCCTGACCACCCAGGGGACACTGGCTGCCACCCCCTGTCCTGGCCCCTCTGGGGCCTGATCCCAGTGCTGGAGGCTGTGAGTGCTGAGCCAACCCAGCCCTGGGCCCAGGGCTGCTCTGCTGCAGGGCTTGGCCCGTGAGCTGGGAACTCAAGGCAGCAGCTTAGACAGAGCAAAGGCAAACAGGGCCTGGGCAGCAGTCATGGGAGCAATGGGAACCTTCCACACAGACCACAGCAAGGGACGTGTTTAAAACCAAAACTAAACACCAAACACCCCCAAACACACCTCTCAGGAGTATGAATGGGGAGTGCTCACACTTGGTCTTGAGTTGTCTTCAAACCCTCTGTTTGCAGTTGCATTGAAAACTCTGAATATACACTTCTTTAAAAAGTCCTTATTTCTAGTGTTAAATCACTTATTTCTAAGTAAATGATGCAGCTATCATAGAAGTGAATATTTGTGTCATAATTTGTAGTTTACATGCAAAAACTTTGCACCCCTCCTCAACATTTCTCTTTTTTTAAGAAAAGAAAGCCCAGTCACTACTAAGTCTTTTCTTTCTCCCCTCTACTTTGCAGGCAATATTTGAAGTGATCTCTTCTGAGCATTCGTACTTGCTGAGCTTGGAGATTCTGATCCGGATGTTTAAAAATTCCAGGGAACTGAGCCTCACAATGACCAAAACAGAGAGCCACCACCTCTTCTCCAACATCACAGATGTTTACGAAGCAAGCAAAAAGTAAGTGCAGCATTTCTGCATTTAAAAGAGTTATCTTTAACATAAAAGCAGATTTCTTACTGGAAGCTGAAGTAACCATTTTACTGGTGACCCTTTCTTCCAAAACTCATGAAATCAAGCCTGTGGCCTGGGGGAAGCACTGAGTGGTCTCAGCTGTAGCTCTGTACAGCTTTATGTGGATCTCTTTACTTGTGGAACACTGAAGTCTTGGGCTCCTTTCACAAAGGGGCTCAGGGTTGAATAAGGAATCTGAGTATTTTTTTCTTTGTACCTTTTTCTTTTGTCTCCTGTGTAGAAATTGTCCTTGTAGAAACTGTGATGTTGAAATCTGAATTCTTTAGCATTAAACCTTCATGTACCTTTGTGGAACTTGTGAAGTTTCATGTTCCCAGTTGTGGTCAAGTCGTTTTTAGCATTTTCTCTGAAGCCCTATAAAGTCTGTGGAATTTGGCATCTGCTGGGCAGCAGTTTGACTTTGTCTTCTGAAGTTTTTGGAGTACCAAGGTTTTGTTTCATGGATGTACCTGGGAGAGAGGCTGATGTGTTGTGCCATGTGCAAACCCAATGCAGGAGCTATAGAACAGGATCTGGATTTGGCTGGGGCACCTTCCCTGTTCCCTTTTCTCTCTCTATCTCATAGTTGAGGTCTTTTCCAGCAGTTGGGTGTTGTGTGAACCCTCAGCCACCTCAGGAGTGGGTTGTACCCCCACAGTGGTGTCAGGGAATGCAGATTATCAAAGTCTGTATCTTCAAGGAAAAGTACTTTTTACAGGCTTCTCCTTACATGAAGTGTGTGTTGTGAAAGGAAAGTATGGTGGGGGTGGGGAGAGCAGTATTTATAGGGGAACTCTTAAAACCCTTTTGATTAATGGTCTTCAAAGGAAGTGGGAGGGGGAGAGGGGGAAAAAAAAAAGGAAAGCATGGAAAAATACCACACTAGCCTAGAATTATAATCTCATTCTTTCTTGTCTGTAAAGTCTGATGGTTTAAGAGCTTGGCTTCTTTTATAACTTGGAGTAAAAACACAAGTCATAACTCCATTTTACACTTAAATGAAAACATATTTTCTTTGCTGAATTATGCAATAGTGTTAAACTGTAACAAAACTTTGTGCTGGCTTTGACCAACGTCATTTGTGTAAATAATGGAAGTGATTTTAAACCAGAAGCCTCTTTCTTGGTATCTTCAAACTGTCTCTTTCCATTTTCATGGTCTTTCAAGGTAACAAAATCTATCCTTTTGTTATAAAAGTGAGCATCTGTCCCATTCTGATGTATTTTAAGCAGCCTTTACTTTAAAACATAAAACCTGTGTATGGGTATAGTTACTAGTGGGTTTGGTTGCTCAGGCAAAAGTTTGGTGAGCTGAAGAACTTGAGCTGATAAAAGTACTTTATAAAACCCTTTAGTCAAAATTGCTTCAAGCTTCCATCTAGGAACTTTGGCTTGGAACATGTTTGATGGAGACTCTCCAGAAACAGCAGGATAGGCCTCTGGGGCATGACAGGGCTGTTCCTGGGGGAACAGAGCTGCCTTTGTTGGAAGCAGAATGCAGACAGCAGAGTCCTCCCTGCTCTTGGGAGCTCACTGGAATGTCTCTAACAAAGAGAGTGGAGCTGAATAATTTGGGCAGCACTCACTGGGTGTGTTTGTGGAAACCTCTGGGCAGGTGCTTTGGAAAGCTTAAATCTCTCATGGTGTATTTGCCTGTGTGTGAGGTGTGGGAGTTCAGAAGTGCTGGAACTGAACTCGGGTCCAGGGGAGCTGTTGGGCTGGGCTGTGGGGATGCCTTGGGACAGCTCAGGGAGGAGTGGGCTGAGCACTGAGAAATCAGTGTCAGGACGTGGGGCAAGAGAGGTCACAGCTTCCCAGGAGCCTCTCTGGGGAAGGAGCAGTCACAGGGAAATTAGGGAAATGTCTTGAGGAACGATTGGTCTGGCAGGTTATATCACCATGTTTGTAAGAGAAAGGAAAGCTTTAGCATTTGTGCCTCTGCCATCAGGCCAGCAAAAGGCAAAGTACTTCTGTGGTCTCAGATCTGCACTGACAGAGAAAGACACAAACAAAAGGATCTGGACAGGTTCTAACTGTTTGTAAACTCTGTCTTGATTTCTTTAGTGTGTGTTTGTGAGGGAGGTTTACAGCTTGTCTGAGCATTCTAGTTGGATTTTAAATGTGTGAATATATGTTAGGAACCAGGTGCTTCCTCACAGCACAAAATAGACCAACTGTGTTTATCTGGGTGTTCCTTTGGCAGTAAAGTGGGTGGAGGTTCAGCAGTTCTGGGACTCACATCTCAGCTTTCCTTGGGCAGAGCCTGATGCAGAGGGAAGCAGCAGCTTCTCTCGGCTGGGTCTGAGCGAGGTCAGTCTGGTTGGAGATGTCCCTCACAGCACAGCCAATGTGCAGCTTTGAGAAGGCACCAAGGTGTTGGAAGCCTGGAAAACTGTGTTCAGCCTGGCTGCCAGCAGGAGGATGGATGTGTGTCCCCCTGGCTCCTCTCAGGGACCCTGGGGTCAGTGTGCTGTGTTTAAGTGAGATTCCAAACCTGCAGTTCCCGAGCTGCAGGCTGTCACTGCACACACAAGAGCTGGGAGCAGTGAGGTGGGTCTGGGTGGGCTTTGTAGCAGGGTGGGATGTGCTGGCCCGTGTCCATACTGCTCCTATGGATGTGGCTGTGTCAGGGGGCACATCACGGATACAGATGTTTATTTGTGCCTTTTAGAGGAGAAGCAGCTTTATGTGCAGCAGTGTCAAACCCTGTGACTCTCTCCCTGGTTCTAGGCCTGGGATGTTTTGCTGCCCTGGGTGATGGCTGCAGATGGGCAGGAAAGAGGCTGCAGAGCCTGGGATGGCACAGGGAGAATCCAGCACTGGGGCTGTGTCCTGCCCTTTGGCCTCCCCTGTGCCCTGGAGGCTCAGTGTGGGCACCTTGCTGGGCACATGGGCCTGGCAGTGTTCGTGGTGTGGCACAGCTGTGCTGGTGCCCAGGGCAGCACCCACTGCTCCAAGGGCTGGGGGACAGGGCCTGGGGGAGTTTGTCATTGGAAATGAAAACGAATTCCACACTTCCCTGGAGGGTTTCCTGGGTGCTCTAAGTCACTGCTGTCAGCTGTGTCCATGGATTAGTTCTGTTGTGTTACAGCAGCACCAGTGTTTGCTGGGACTGAGGGATTGCAGGTGCCAGCCCTGGTTTGGGGAGCTCAGGGGGTATTGCCCAGTAAAAGGTGTTTTATGGGCTGTTGGCTCTGTAGAGTTTGGTGTAATACTTATGTGTACAGGTACAGGTTGGTTTCCATTATTTAGGTTTTTGTAAAAGCTCCAATTATGATTCAGCATAAAAATTCTCTGGTAAAAAGGATGGATTTTTTTCACATTTTTGCTATATTAAATCCCCCTGCCCTTCCCCAAATAACCATAGTGATGCAGATGTTCAGCTTCTGTTCCTGATGAGAAGATTCATGATTGGAGAGTCTCATCAGAAATCTTTATTACTTTTATCTGAAGTTATCTGAACTTGGCAACTGTTACTCCAGTTCCCTTACCTGTGGGAGGAGGCAGGTGAGTTGTGCTCTGCCACTGCAGTGGATTGTTTCTGTTCCTGGATGGTTGTGTGGCAGCAGCAACACTCGAGCTGAGTCTGCAGGACACTCTGCCTTGTGTCAGACACTCAGGTCTGATAACTTCACAAACTGAGCAAGAACTCTTAATCCAGTGCAACCTAATTTGGGATATGCAGATGGTAGGATCTGGTATTTGTGGGAATGTAAGTCCTGCTGAGTTATCCAGGGGTGAAGGGAGAGTCAGTGTTGAGGAGAAGCACTGGCCAGAATGGACCCTGGGCTCTTGGGAGCAGAGCTCTGTGGAGGGACTTTGGCAGTTGGGATGAGCTGTTGAGGCCTTGGGAAGGTGAGCTGTGGGGAGCTGGGACTGCACAGCCCCACAGCGGAGGAGCAAACAGCCTGAGGGGATTGCCTGAGCAAGTGTCAGTCCAGGAACCACCTGCCCAAAGACACCAGAGCTGTGAGGAGCAGACTGTTGTCACACAGGGCAGACCCAGTGCTGCCAGAGCTCTGCTGTCTCTGGAGCTTGTGCTGGACACAAACAGGGAATGAGCTAAACCTGCAGTGCTGGATTTGGCCCTCAGCCTCAGGGGAGGGGCTGGAGTGGTACACATTGGATGCTTCTTTTAAATGACATGAGGGCAAGATGAGGGAAATCAAATTCTGTCCTGTGATGCTGTTTGACTTCCACTTAATTGGATGGAACTTCAACCAGAAAAGTTCTGGAATTAACAGAAACAGATTCTTTAAATAAGTCCTTCTGGATTCAGCAAAAAAATCATCACACAACACAACTAATTCCTAGTTGGTTAAATTGAATTTAATCACTCCATCCCTCAGTCCTGAGATGTGACAGAATATCTCCTAAATTTAAAAGTGAAAGGGTTTATGATGTGTCTGATTCACTGATTGTGTCTAGGAATTAGCAGATTGGATGTGAAATCCCACAACCTTTGATTCAAACTTCAGTGCATGATTTCCTTGTAGTACATGTTGGGGGGGGAGCCCCTGGTGGTCTAGTGGTTAAGGATACGGCACTGTAACTGCCGAGGCCCGGGTTCGATTCCCGGTCGGGGAAACTCCCCGGGTAGGTGGAGCCCGTTAGCCCTGTAAGGCGATCCACCTACGTCCTGAGGACCTCGCTGCCACTGTCCAAGCTCGCTTGGCCCCGGCAGACGAACCTTAGGATTAAAGGGTGGGCTCAGTTCTGCGCGCACTGTGTCCCACCTAAAATAAATCCAATGTGCAGGCTGGAAGGCGTACAAAGACCTTCCACAGATCTTCGTTCGCGAAGTCTGGCCATTACATGTTGGGGGGTGGACTTGGGGGTGCTGCTTCTCTCTGCCCCTCTATTCCCTTTTCTCTTTTATAGGTTTTCTGCTATCCCAGATTTTTACGAGTCTTACAGTGACTGTGTATGATGTCATTGATGAAGCACCAGATAAATTCTAAAAGTGGAAGTTGTGGCCCAGCAGGGTCCAACACCTTGTCAGGGTGCCATAACCCAGCAGGAAACGCTGGATTTGCTCATTTCCTGAGCACAGTAAATTGGCAGCAGTGGGAGGTTCTCCCAGCTGTAAATATGTCTGAGCAGAGAGTGAGGGATCCCAGTTCCTGGTGGGCAGGGGTGGGAATCTGTTGTGGTTCATGAGAAATTGCAGACTCTGTGACTTGCAGGCTCTCTTTTATTTCATTTTTATTTGGTTTTTTTACCTTCTGGGAGCCCAGTGACACTTGAGGCGGCTCTTCCCCAGTGTTTGTCCCTGGAGCTCTGGCAGCAGGGAGTGGGATGTGCCCCTTAGGGCTGGTCCTGACACTCAGCCCAAATCCACAGCACAAGTCAGTGACAACTGGAAATATGTTGTGCTTTGAGAGGTGCTGAGGGCTCTGCCCTTCAGAGCTGATAAGGCTGTTGAAGAGCACCACTGAGAGGGGAGGAGAAGGGGGAAGGGGGGCTGCAGTAGGGTGGGTGGTGTCTCTTTGTGGTGCCCTGTTTTCCATGAAATACCAACACAAACATCAGCCAGTCCATGTACAGTTACTGTGTCCAAACTTAACAGAACCAAATAAAATCCAAAATGGGACAAAATCCCCTGGATTGTTCTGACTCTGTGACCTATGCAGTGGGAGCCTGGCAGCCACTCAGGGCAGCAGCTGCCTCTGGAAAATGCCTTAACTTAGTTAACCCTTGTCCCTACACATGTGGGTGATCAGCTGCTGTTCATCCTGTTCTCCTCCTGTCGGGCTTGAGGTGTGTTTGGAGAACAGACTGTGGAGAACACACTTGAAAAAAGGTGACAGATTTGAAGAGCCACTGTTAGTGATGAGAAAATGGTATAAAGGGCTGAAATGAAATAAAACAGGTTTCAGAATATTTGAGCTTGATGTAGGATCATGTGTTCCAAGTATTTCCTTAATGTTTTCTGTGCTATATGAGAATTTTTATTGAGCTTATTGACTCCAGGGAGCTGAGGATTCTTGCAGTGAGTCCTGATGTGCAAAGGCTGTGGCCAGGGCTGGTGAGAGATTGTGAGCAGCTTTGCATGTGTGAGGATGGCCCTGCTGTGCTGTGGGGACCTGCAGAGCTGGTCTGTGTGAGCTCTTACTCCCCAAACTGTGAGAGGTTTCTAGCGAGTGTCATGGAGATCAAGGCTTGTGCTGTGGGAAAGTTAGGGATGCCAAAAGGAGTGGGAAGCTTCCAGAGGCCAAAGAGACTTCCATGTGGGACAACAAGCATGGTTAGGGGAGGAGCCAGCTGAGGACTTCGGGTTCTGTGCCCATTTTCAGTGTTTGATTCTAGGGCTGGGTTGGAGCATGTGGAACGAGGGCACCGTGCCCCCCTTTGCCAGCCATGGCTTTTGTCCTTGGCTCAGCAGTCAGACCTTGATTTCATCGAGCACTTGTGGTGTTGTGCTGCTTTTAATTGCAAGAGGAAATGTGTTAATGTGTGTTTGAAGTAGTTTCATTTCTTTTCCAACCCCATTTCTGGAAATTCTGGTCTGACCAGCTCAGTGATGCTGTTTGGGTTCTGGCACTGGGAGAGTGGGAAGTGGCTCTGCCAATGCTACTGCTGAGCTGCCAGGGGACACCAGCCCCTGGATTTGTGTCCTGTCAGGATTTCCCTCGCTGCCCTGCCAAAGGAAGGATGATGTCACCCTGTCACCAACCGTTCCAGTTGTCATTTGTTTGCAAAGTCCCGGGTTGTGGCAGGTGAAGTGGGAAATGCCGTGAGAGAAAGATGCTGTTTCCTTGTCCAAGTGAGTAACCCATGTCCTCCTCACAGGTTCTTTGAAGAACTGGAAGCAAGGCACCAGAACAACATCTTCATAGATGACATCAGTGACATCGTGGAGAAACACGCGGCCTCCACGTTCGACCCCTACGTGAAGTACTGCACCAACGAGGTGTATCAGCAGCGGACGCTGCAGAGGCTGCTGTGAGTGCTGCAAACCCGCCCGCCTGCGAGCGAGGGGGGCTCTGCACTTTGCTGCAAAACCTGTGGCTCCCAGCGTGTGCTGGCAGGCTGAGCTGTCCCTGCACTTCCTCCAAGGAGTGGGAACTCTCTGGGCTGCACAGCCAACCCTGCCCCTGGTCACGGGGCTCGTTCCCTCTCCTCCATCACTTCAGTGTCACATGGGCTTCCCTGAGTCTGCCCTCACAGCCAGGGATGGCAGCACCTCACTTTGATGGCAGTGCTGGCCTTAGGTGATCCAGCTCCTGCAAATCACACTTCCCTGCAATGAAACCAGGATTGATTGGAGATCTAGCAACTTGCACAACTGTTTGGTAAAACACACCATTTAATCCTCTCCCTCTTTGCCCCCAGAGCCACAAACCCAGCGTTTAAGGAGGTGCTGTCCCGGATCGAGTCCCACGAGGATTGCAGGAATTTGCCCATGATCTCCTTCCTCATCCTTCCCATGCAGAGAGTCACCCGTCTGCCCTTACTGATGGATGTGAGAACAGCTGTTTCTCTGTTTTTCCTTGATAAGTGTTCCTTTAGTGTTAACATGCTCTCATACTCAATTCCTGGTTCATTCCAGTCTCTCCATATCTTCCCCCTTATGCCAGGCCAGGCCTGCATGTCCTGGGCTGTGGATTATGGAGTCCTGCTGCATTTGTTTGCTGACTGTGGCTGGTCCCTCCTGCTCCTGACCCCCGTTCACAGCTTAAAGATTTGGACATTGTAATAGCAAAATTGTACAGCAAAGGTCACAATAATTTTGAAACCAAGGAGGCTCCAGCACAGAAACTGTATGTAGTGGGACTCCATTCCCGAAGGATGGGCTGCATTCCCAGGGCAGGGGAGCTGTGTGGGGGTGGCACTGAGCTGTCCTTCCCTGTGCAGTGACCAGGGAGCCCAGGGTGTGATGGGGGTGCCAGGAAGTGTTTGTGACACAGGTCACACCAGGGCTCATGGTGTGTCGGGGGAAGTGCCAGACCCAGAGGAGGAGCTGGGCCCCCCGGCTGTGACCCAGTTCTGTAGATTAGCTCTGGTAGGAGCCAGAGACAGGACTGGTGGTTTGGTTCTGTAGATTTTCACATTGGGCGTTGTGCCTCCCCATCACCTGGGCAGTTCATTCATGGACTCTGAGTACCCTGTGGGTTGCAATCTGTGCTGCTTGGTCCTCCTGAAGTAACTGATGTTTTATTTCAGACCATTTGCCAGAAAACTCCCAAGGATTCAGCAAAATATGAGAACTGCAAGCAGGCTCTGAAAGAAGTCAGCAAGGTATGTTCTGAAGTGCTCACTGACATCTTTCTCTGCAGAATTTTTTGTGCTTTGACTGTTTTCCTTCCTGAATCACCTGCTGGGGCTGGGCATTACCTTGGCCCTTGAACATTCCTGTGCACTGTGAGGGAAAAGGGATGGATTGTGCATAAATAATGCAGGTGGGAGGAGCACTGAGGCATAGAAACTACACACTGCTGTGTTTAAGAAGGGCCCCTGGGGATGGGTTTTACACCAGAATTACTGGTTATTCCTTGGGAAAAGAGCCCAGACTGGTGCCACTGGTGCTGCCGGGTGTGTGTGTGGGAGCTGAGCGTGGCTGGGAGGTTGTGTCCGGCCAGGAGGAGGGGAGGGTGTGTGTTTGGAGCAGATCATTCACCTGGAGCAGAGCTCTGTGGCCCTGCTCAGCCAGAGCCTGGGCTGGACCTCTGTACTGCTGCCCCCTGAGAATAAACAGTTCTCAGGGTCTGGGGGTCTCTTGGGTGAGGGGGTCTCGGGGTCAGCCCCTGGGGCAGGGCCAGCCCTGGGCACCCACTGCCCCAGCCTGGAGTGTCACTGCTGGGGGGTTGTGCCTCCCCAGAAGTGCCTTTCCTGAAGGAACAGCAGTTGGTGTTGCAATCCCTGAGCCCAGCTCAGCCCGTGTCTCATTCCCAGCTCGTCCGTCTGTGCAACGAGGGCGCTCGGAAGATGGAGAGGACGGAGATGATGTACACCATTAACTCCCAGCTGGAATTCAAAATCAAGGTATGGGCAGGAGGATATTTCATGGAGACAGGGAGCAGTGGAACTCTTACCACATTGTCGTATCCCACAGTGATTCTGGCAAAGAAACTATCTGATGTGTCAGGACAAAAACTAAAATTTTGGTCAAGTATTGTCATCTTAAGTAGAAGGTGACACTACAGCACAAGGGATTTTGAATATATACTGAAATAAGAATATTCTTTGCTGTAAAGACTAAGCTGCTGTGAAGATTTTGGCATTAGGAGATGCTACTGAGGTGTTCTCATGTATCTGATGGGAAAGGTGTCCTGGGAAAATGCTTCCAGGCCAGGGAAGGACCCTGGGGGTGTTTGTCCTTCCCCTTTAGGGTGGGACATCTCAGGTTTGTATTAAAAAAAATCATCTCCAGTCAGTCTTTGTGGTAGGAATAACCAGCAGACACAGTCATAGGTAGCAGGGGATTTATTGGACTTTCAAGATCTTTCTTCAAGTACATTTACTGTTTTCTGTTCAGTGTTTGCTGAAATCCCATTTCTGTGGGATTCTGAGTGTCTGGCACTGTTACACAATGAGGATTCCTCTGAGAGAAGATTGTTTTCATTATCAGATGTGTAGTGAGTGGAGGTTCATGGTTTTAAAAGTGTGGCTCTTGTGAGGGGCAGGCTTTGGGGAAATGCTGCCTCCAACAAGAAGTTTTTCAACTTGTCCAAAGGATTTTTATTCTCAAATTTTGACTAAAAATTGAAACAATACTAATATTTACACAGAGCAAAAACAACAACAAATGAAACACTTCTGGCCAAGTGACATTTCCTGACAGTGGTGAAGCCAGACTCAGGGCTTTAGTGAGCCCAGCCCGGTGTTGGGGCTGAGCCCCTCTCTGGTTCCTCTCAGTTCCCAACCCCAGGAGCCCCTCGGGGGTCCCTGCCCTGCCCTTCCCCCAGGACAGGGCTCTGTCCATCCCCTCCCTGGAGGAGCAGCTCGTGCTGGTGCCAGGGCAGCAGCAGCAGCTCCGTGGGCTTTTTATGGGAGTTTTTCCTTGTGCATCCCGAATCCAGCCCGCGGTGGCTCAGGCCCTGTCTGGCCAGGGAGTTGCCAGCTGGCAGAGGAAGCCCCACTTTGGCCAGGGCTCAAGGCATTTCTGAGTTCTGAGAGCCTGTTCTCTGTAGCAGGGAGATGGTGCACGTGATGTGCTGCTTTGGCAATTAAGGACAAATTAAAGTAAAACCAAGCTGCCTCTGGAATAGAGTCAATTAGGAAAATGGGATGAACTCACTTGGAGTACAGATTAGAGGAATTTTTAGTTCATCCTCAAATAGAACTTTTCAAAGTATTTTTGCTTGTAAACCAATTGTCATGGGGCTGTAATTCTGTTTTATAACCGTTATAAATTAGTTAAAGTATTTCTGTTCTTGCCCAGCCTCACAGAGTGTTTGGGGATTTTTGTTTATTGTTTTGTTAGATGTAACTGTGGAGAATTTCGTGGGAGCACAGGAGAAGCAACTCTGTGTCACTTTTTTCCATGGCACATCTCTAGAACTGAGTTATTAATCAAGGTTCAGAAGTTCTTAAACTGTTCATCTTTAGCAGCAGAGAAGTTGTGGGGGGTTATTTTCGGGAGTTACTGTTTGGTTCTTCCCAGAGGGGTCTCAGTCCCAGGGGAGTTGGGTTTGGCTCAGCCCCTGGGCAGGTACAGACAGGGCTGGCTCAGCAGAGATTCACCTGCAGAGTGGAAGGAGCTGACAGGCTGCACGAGGGCTGTGTTTTAAAACCACCTGCAAGGTGCTTCAGCGAGGGGCAAACAGGCAGTTGTGTTAATGTGGGCCTTCCCTGGGTTGTGTGTCACAGGGCAGCCTCAGAGGGTCCAGGACACACAGTCTCACATCTCCCTTCATGTTCAGGCACAGAGAAACAAAAGGGCCTTCTGTGGGCTCTTTCTCCTGCAGCTGGGAGTAATTTGGATTAATAAATCCAGATCTTCACATCAGGCAGCTCAGACCCTCTGTGGCTTTGCTGCAGGTGTTGTGCTCACCCCGAGAGAAGCTGTAGAATCCTTAACTGTCCTATTAAATAAAACTTGCCAGTGGACAGGACTCGAAGGGCTCCTAATGAGAACAGCAAGTCCATGGAAACACAGCAGAAGTTGGTGTGGTAACCACCTTGGAAGGAAGAGGGTCCTGCCTACACCTCCTGGGGGAAAGGTTTGTGCAAACCTGGCTGAGTTTCCTGGGTGACACCAGCACAGGGAGTGACTCCTGTGCTCCAGGAAGAGCTGGGAGGCACCGGGAGCACAGTCCAGTGTCCACAGGTGCCTCAGGAGCCATCGCTTCTCTGCAAACACATTCCTGCAAGACAGGCTCGATTTTAGTGCCCTCAGGAGGTCTCACAGTCTGTTCCACCCCAAGTGTGAGCAGTCAGGTCTGTTCATTTTTATTTTTGGTGAGCAATGATCAGGTGCCTGAGTGATTCCCAGGTATTTGCAGCTGTAACCTGTGTGTTGTAGAGTGGTGGAGGTCCCTTAAACCGTGGTAACCCCTTTGTGATCTCTGAGCTTTGAGTTTATTCAAGCATCTTCCCCAAATACATCGTACTCTGTTTGCTGATTTTTAAAAAAATATCTCTACATTTGAAGGACTAAAATGTGATTTTCTTGCCTTGCAGCCCTTTCCACTGGTTTCCTCTTCACGGTGGTTGGTGAAAAGGGGCGAATTAACAGCATATGTGGAAGACACTGGACTTTTTTCCAAAAGAACCTCCAAGCAGCAGGTCTACTTCTTCCTCTTCAACGATGTCCTCATCATCACCAAGAAGAAGAGGTAAGAGCTTCACCAGTATAAACCTGCCTTTGTGTTCAACTCCATGAATCACAGCATTGACTTCTGACACGGTGGTGGCTGAGAAACCAGTTCAGGAGTTATTTGAGTCTCTGTCCATCAGCCCCTGGGTACAAGTGACGAGTAACTGCTCATTAAACAGGATTTACTTTTGGCAAACACAACGGAAATTCCAAACTGTCAAACCAGTTAAAATGTTCATTCTTGATGCCTTAGCCAAGGGAGAAGTTTGGGAAGGATAAAGGAGCAGGAATGTCCATTCCCCTCCATGCTTCCCACGCTTGGGTGGTTTTTGAGGATGGTGGACGTGTGACAACTTCCAGCAGTTGCCATTTACATTTTTATCACTAGATTTGAGGGGAGTTGTAGAGTAATTGAATTCAGTGACATTTATATCCTCTGCTGCTGCTCTAGGGTAATACTGGAGAGAGAAACCTTATTTCTGAGGCTGAGAACTGTTCTGAAGAACTGAAGCTTTTGCTTCTGGGTTGGTTGGTTCAGCCAAACCCTTCTGTGAGACTGCATACCTGTAATTGAAATAAATTTTGAGGAATGGGGTATGATATAACATCTGGGAAGAAAATGGTAACATTTAAGCAAAGAGAAACCAAAAGGAAGGGGGAGAATTATTTAAGTGGAGGTTTTTTCTAAAGCTGGAAGAAATGTGCCTGATTCCTCCCTGTCTGCTGCACTGGTGTGAAGGTGTGTGAGATTCCATGTTTATGGAAGCTTGTGCTGGATGTTTCTGGCACAGTCCCTTGTCCCTGGCAGCTCTGCTGCTCACAGCGGGTTGAACGTGGGGCTGCTGCTGCTGTGTCAGGGGGAGTTGGGGAAGCAGTGACAGGTCCCTGACCCCTGTTGTTCACTGGCCCCTGTCACTGTCCCACTCACACACCAGGTCTGTGTAACAGCAGCTCTGATCCAGACTCGGGCTTTGGATTTGTAACACCTTCCAGCTGCTGGAAGGGAAATGTCCCAGCTGGGCCCAGAAGCTGATGACAGAACCTCTCGTGTTACTGGCACACTCACATGGTTGCTCTCCCAGGATACCCAGTGGGAGGGATGTGATGGAACAGCTCCCATTGCTCTGAGCCCCCAATACCCAGGGTCCCCCTGCACAAGTGACAGAGCTTGTTAACAGAGTTTGGGCTCTGGGTGATCCATGCTCCCACCCCCAGTGTTGCTGTGGCACCACAGCACTGGACAGAAATGTTGGTTGCTAGTTGAGGTTGAATGTTTGTGTTTTTCCCTGAGCATTTGCACTTCAGAAGATTCTTAACATGGCAGTAAGACACCACTTTGTGCTAAAGATAGAGCGTTGTGAGCGCTGCAGTCGCACAGTTTGGTCCTTGCCAGAGTCTCTCAGCAGCCCCAGCTCGGCCCATCCTCGTGGCTCCCTCCTGGCTCCCTGGGCTGGGGCTGCCCAGGACAGGGCTCTGACCTGTGGGGCAGCAGCAGCTGCTCTGTCACACTGGCCCTGTGAGGGAGGGAGGCAAAGGGCTCCTGAGTCACAGGGTGCTCCCTGGCATCGGGCCAGGAGGGGACACGGGACCTTGTGTCATTGTACACAAGGCTTTGGAGGGCAATAAAAATCTGCTTCTCCCCACTGCCCAGCTGTTGGTTTATTGGGGCTGCCAGTTGTCCCTGTAGCTCCTGCTGGGTGTAGACACAATCTGACTCTTTTAATACTTGTAAGAGTTTAATGCAGTATCTTGGCAGGAGCAGTCAGAGCTGGCAGGCCAAAGGTCAGTGCTGCCTGGGAATGTTACCTGCCAGAGGGTCAGTGCTGCCTGGGAGCATTACCTGCAATCCTGTGCTTTGTTAAGGATAACCAAAGGCAGCACAAGGCACTGTGTGGGCACCAGAGGCACAGCGGGCAAAGGGTGAGGGCTGCCCTGTCTGATCTCACTGGTTTGTGGGATGGAGGTAAGGAGTAGGAGGGATTTGTAAAGGTTTCTCTGTTGATTAACAAGTAAGAAATGCAGTTATGATTAGCTGTGCACATGTGCAAACTAGTTGATAATTAGCAAGGAATGCATTTATTACTCAGTACACAAGTGTATGGACACATTTCTTTCTCAGATGCCAGACTTCCAGGTAATGATGGCAGCATTCCCAGTTCTGTCCTTGGCTAAGCAGACTAAAATAGTGAACTGGCTTCTTTAAAAAAAGACAAAACCCACCCAGCCCACCCCACCTGTCCCTGGTTCAGAGCATCAGAGCAGGATGGGTTCCATTAGGGGTGTGTTCTGTGTCCATTGTGCACAAAGCTGTTCTGCAAAAAACCCAGAACATTTTGGTGTGTAATTCACAGAACAGTGAAAACACACCCCACAGAGCCCAAACAAGAGCTTTTCACACCAAACCCAGTGGCAGGAGCTGTTACCCCACAGGTGGAGATGAGGTGTTGGATGAACTGGACTCTGAGTTAAATGGTTGTTCTGAGGCGGGGTTTGCATCCAGACCCAGCATTAACCTGGTGTGTCTTTCTTATGCTCTGTCCTGCAGTGAGGAGAGTTACACGGTCACCGAGTACTCGCTGCGGGAGCAGCTGCTGGTGCTGCCCTGTGCCGGGGAGGAGCCCGGCTCTGGCTCCGGCTCCTCTCCCGGGAAGAGCGCGATGCTGCTGTCGGCGCGGGGCTCTGCCAGCCACCTCTTCAGGCTGCTGGTGCTCAGCAACCACGCGGGGGACAGGGTGCAGATGCTGCTGGGAGCAGAGACTCAGTGAGTAGAGGCTGAACGTACATCGGGCGGTGTCTCAGCTGCTGCTGAGTCCCTCAGCCGTGGTCGGGGCCGTGTGGGTGCAGCAGGACGGGGCTCAGCAGTGTCCCAGGCCCGCGGTGGGAGCGACACACGCTGAGCCCAGTCACTGGCACTGTGGGCATGGATGGGGCAGCAGTGGGGTGCTGGTGGAGAGCCCGGTCCTTGTAGTCCTGGGCGGGGGAACAGCAACAACCAGGGCCCTGTTTGTGGGTGCCCAGCCTGGCTCTGAGGGCCATTAACTTCCACACGACCTCCCCAGCTCTGAAGAGTCTGTTTGTTCAGGGGAAGCTGGGAGCGGGACAGACACTTGAAAGGGAGAGCTCCAGACATATCCCTGCCTGGAAAAATTGATAGTTTTAGGTTTGCTTTCAAAGATTAGAATAACCCTGAAAGAAACTAAAGATCATCAATGCTTTCTATTAAAGAACTCATTATGAAGGCAGCAGATGATTCAGACTTGTTTGGAAATGTGATTTTATTGGGGAAAAAATGCAGGACATTTTTAGTTGTCTGGGCTTTGGATGAAAAGACATTTTGTTCTGCAGATTTATTATTGATTTGTTCTGTACTGTTTGCAGTATAAATAGTAGATCGTCACTCAGAGGAAGAGGCTGAAAAGAATTCCTGTATTTTAAAAATTACCTATTTTTATAGTCTTATTTAGTACTTTGAGAAGGCTGGAAGGGAATCTCCAAGGCCAAGCTGGGTTAGGTTAGACCTTTGCATCACCCTGTCAGTCAGGCACAAAATACACACACGTGGTGATACACACAGGTTACTCCCAGGAGCTGTGTGCTGGAGGCAGCAAGGGGGGTGTCAGTGCTGAGATCCTCTGGGCTGTGTTTGCTGCCTTGCAGGAGTGACAGAGCGCGGTGGATCACGGCGCTGGGACAGGACAGTGACGGGCCCCACACCGACAGGACGAGTGAGTGACCCCCGTGGGGCTGGGGCAGCTGGGACCACCCAGGGCAGGGCAGGGTGCTCTGAAGTGGAGGCTTGAAAAGAAGTGGTCAGTGTGCTTTGATGAGGGGCACTGCTCTGAGGCTGGTTTGACTGAGCCTGGCTCCTCCCTCCCCAGCTCTGGCGCAGGTGGAGACCATCAGGACATACACGGCCAAGCAGCCCGATGAGCTGTCCCTGCAAGTGGCTGATGTCGTTCTGGTTTATCAAAAAGTGAATGATGGTGAGTGAGGGTTTGGCTGTGGGTAATAACCACCTCTGCAGGGGCATCCAGCTGGAAAGAATTGGTTCCTAATAGCACAGGCCTGCACTGAGGCAAGGGTCAGCTTCCTGGACATCAGGGTTGAGCTCTGGTGGGCAGCAGATGAGCAGAGTCCAAGCAGCTGCAGAACATGTGTGCTGCCTGGTTTTGAGGGGGAGGTGTCCACAAGTAAGAAACTGCACTGATCTAAAAATAAGGAGCTCAGACACTCTAGTGAGTGCCAGGGTTGTCCACGAGAAGCATCCCCAGTCTGAGCACTGCCATGGCCTGGGCTTTCCTGCCTGCTACAGGCTCAGGGGGTTTGCTGAGGTTTTCCACAGGATCAAGCACATCAAGATCAAAACCGGTTCTTGCCTGGATGTGCCCGTGACTCCACTGACAGCACCATGTGCTGGCTCAGGGAGGCAGGACACTGCCAGCACTCCAGGGATAAATTCCAGCTTGATGTTACTGTGTTACTTGTGAAATCCAAGATGCTGTGACTTGTGCTGCATTGGTCTCTTTAGAGTGCAGTGATATTATAGTCATTATTGCAAACTATATTTTAGTTACAATATAGAAAAATTAGTGAAATTGTGTGATAGAATAATGAAATTGTGAAAACAGAATTTCCTCCTTAGTCTGCCTGTATGAAAGACTTTGTTCTGGGTCTTAGTGTGGTCCCCAATTCGGTCTAAGGTGTGTGGTGCTTGTGCCCTGCAGGCTGGTACGAGGGGGAGCGGCTGCGGGACGGCCAGCGGGGCTGGTTCCCCATGGAGTGTGCCAGGGAGATCACCTGCAGGGCCACCCTGGACAAGAACATGGAGCGCATGGGGCGCCTGCTGGGGCTGGAGACCAACGTGTAGCGACTTCCTGCCCACACCACGGTCTGCACCGGCTGCTGGGGCTCCCTGTGGGACGGGGCACCGGAGCCCACACCCACTTCACCAGAGCACTGATCGTATCCGTCCTCGCTTCACCTTCCGAGAGCTCCGAACTGAAGCCTCGCTCGACCAGGAGCAGTGTCCTGGCAGCTCACAGCAGTGTCCTGGCAGCTCACAGCAGTGTCCTGGCAGCTCACAGCAGTGTCCTGGCAGCTCACAGCAGTGTCCTGGCAGCTCACAGCAGTGTCCTGGCAGCTCACAGCAGTGTCCTGGCAGCTCAGCTCTGCCTCCTTCCGACTCGTGTTCGTTCTGACTCCAGTTGCTCCGTCCCTGCCTCCTTCTGTTCTTGCTCCCTCCATTTTTGAGCATCTTCACTTGCTTTCCCCGGAACTGCACAGGACACAGGACAGCAGACACTGGCCCCATCCTGGAGCTGGAGGTGAACAGCGATGCTGGGGATGTCCCAAAGAGCTGCAGGGGGACACTGCAGCACCAGCCAGGGTGTTAATGGGATAATTCCCCCTTGTGTCAGAACCTGTGTGACCTGAACTAGAATAACCAGCTCTGTACTTCATGAAGGCCAACCTACCTCTCCAGTGCAAATCCAGGGACAGCCCCGGTCCTGGCACAAGCAGAGCTGTGCCTGCAGTTGGGGTGGTCTCTGACAAACACTCTGGGGCAGCTCAGACTCTCTCCTTTTTGTCTGCATTGGTGAAAGGATTTCTGAAAGCAAAACCAAGGAACCACACTCTGCAGAGTAGGTGGTGCTGATCCATCTTGGCCCAGGTATTTCAGCAGAGAGCAGCTGCTGGAAATGGGACTGATTTGTTTTTGGTCTCCTCAGGTGTTTAACGAGCTGCTGTGCCTCAGTTACTGTTCCAGAGCAGGGCTTTGCTGGGCTGCAGGAACATGAAGGACTTTGTTCTGGGCCCGGGGATGTCAGTACTGGAGATCAGTTCTGTGTTCTGCTGACCTGTTTCCCTGCACCTTTATGGTCATGTGGGATCCACAGCAGAGGGAGAAGGAAGAGCTGCAGAGTTTTTAAGGTGCTGGAGGAAGAGCCTGGGAGGAGCTGTGCTCACACTGCACTATCCCCACTGCAGCCTGTGTCTGTGTGCAGTGGGACAGGTACAGAGCCTCACCTGGGGAAGGACCAGGAGTACTGCTCACTACAAACAGGGACAACTTGTAGTACAAGGCTTTCTTCTTGTGGCCTTCCCCACCTCTGAACAGGGGCTGGAGGGTGGGTGATGGTCTGGAATATGCTGATTTCATGGGTGAGTGAATGTCTGTCTCTAACAAACTGTATCAGGAAGGCAATAGTTTTGTACAAAAGTACTTACCTGGACAGTCTGACAGTGGCTATACAGCTTTGTAAATTAATTTAAAAAAGGACTGATAAAATAGTAATGACAGAAACTGTAAATTGAAGAATGACTTATTTAACATAGTAAAAGGATGGCTACTGTTTTAACAAATTTATTGTATACAGGCAGATGTTTAACACATAACTGAATGTATAAATTCAGGCATTAATTTTGAGATTTTTTTAATACCTTGTATATATTTTTCGTACCTAGTTTTTCCAAAAATGCTGTAATATTTTTTAAAGACATTTTTCATTTTTCCTATTGTTGGACACAGTTCTTCAGGAATGAAAGACTTCTATGATTTTATAGGACAACAATCAATAAAATGCTTTTAAATCCTTACTAAAAAAAAAAGCTTTGAATATTTTTTTAATGGTATTTCTTAAAATGCCAGTTGTTAATGTCATTCCTGTCAAAGAAATTTAATCTCCTTGGGAAGCTGTGGCATTTTAAATGTTCCTGTTCTGTAAAGATAAATAGCACCATCCTGTGTCCTGCTTCATCTGCCACAGATCCAATTTACCTGTCTGGCCTTGAAGCCATGGCCTGGGAGAACATCCGATGGCTGAGAGACTATCAGGAAGCAGGAGATGGAAAACCAGCCTTCAGTTACCTCTGCTTTCTATAATTTGGCCACAGGTCCAAGCAGTGCAGGGCTGACCCAGGCTTAAATCTACTTATTAAGGTGGCATTAATTAGAATGCATATCTCACCTGAGAGTGGCAGACAAAGGAGGGTGATTGCTCTACTGCTGCTGCCTTGGACTTGCACTCTAAATTCCAGCATAGCTCAAAAGAAGAGATCTTCATTTAAGGCATAGCAAGCAATGTCTAAACATTTGTATAAATAAGCTTTCAGAAACTCAGGATGTTGGGGTTGGTTTTTTTCCCTTACAGCAACTGCACAATATTTTCATTAGCAAAAAAAAAGTCATTTAGAGGAAGTTGGAGCTGAAAGATGAGCACTTCTAATTACAATGAGAGTAATCTGAAAAACTCAGCACTTCCACACCCTGTGCATTCTGCACGTGCACAGACACACACACTCTCCTGCCTAAGGAGGTGGACTTGGCACCAGCATCTCCTTTTTAATGAAGCGCCCAGCAGTGACAGAATAGAGGTGGGAGTTTGTTACTGCAAAATTAACGCTCATTTTTGGAAGGCCTGGAATGTGCACCCCTTCCTTCTGACTTCTTGAGCCAGGTTTTAAGCAAATAAAATGCTTAAAAAATAAAATGCTCTCAGTTCCTTGAATCAAAGGTGAGGTTGTCCACGGGTGTCTGTGGGCTCCTGAGGGCCACCCAGCACCTGCTCAGAAATCCAGTGCCCACCTGACTCCAGCCTGTCTCAGCATCTCCTACTCTTGACACACAGGAACCAGTTATTAATAAATACTTCCTTTTCTGCTTCCTTACCTCAGCCCTACAACATAATAAAGCAAACATTTTTATCTGCTAAACTTTTAAGACATGCTGTAATGCAGTGCTGCTGTCGAGTGCCATGGCAAGGAGTACATTTGTTCCCATTATGCAAAACTAATTTGCTAAAAATAAAAAGGTAAAAATAGCACACTTCAGTCAACCTACACACCCTGACACACTGCAGCCTGTGCTCAGCATCACTCATGTGCATGTCCCTTACACTCTCGACCTGTGGACTATATTCACAAATTTTTTTTTTCCCCTGTATATTCTGTTCCTAAAGTAACACAGGAAAAACAAGGGGACAGAACACAAGTGTTGGAAATAAGGCTAGAATAAATTTTGACACCAAGATGGAGGAAATTCAAGGATTTATCTGCTGTAGTCTGCAAACAACTTTATCAAACCTTCATACCTGGAATAATGGTGTTTACATCACAAATCCAAACACAGCACCCGACACACTAGTGAGGAGAACTATCCCAGCACAAACCAGCTCACCTGACATTTGGAACAGGCTCAAACTCCAAAGAACTGAGGTTTCTGATACCTTTCCACTTACTTACAAAAGCACCTTAAGCTCCATGTTTCAAGCCTAGTGAGAAAGCACAGTGAGTGTCATTATTTATACACTGGATGCTTTCTTTCTAAGTACAGCTCCAAGACCCCACCTGTGACCCCTCAGGTGCATCTCTTCTGGGGTGGCCCTAGGCCTGCCTCGTCCTGATCATTCCCAAGGTGGGGGTCTGAGAGAACAGTCACCTCTGGTCAACCAACGCTGCCCCTCTCACCCAGGCTCTGCTTTCACTACGTTTCCTTTTGCTCTTTGTGTTATTAATTAAAAATTTAGCCATCATTTAAATACAAAAAAACCACAGACAAGGAGAATAAAGCAGGTAGCACATGCCAGCCTGTATTTTCATGACTTCTAATCCAGCGCTGCCAGTAACAACATTACCATGATCTTCCTCAATAAATCCAGTCTGCAGTGGGAGCAGTCCCCTCTGGTGTGCTGCAGTTCCTGCCCCACCCTCACACCCTGACTCTGGGCACCCAGGTTGCACCAGCCCCTCAGCGCCGGGCGCCATTTTGTTCCCTCCTCCTTCCCCACGCCGCCATCTTGCTGCCTCGTCCCCAGCCCAATGCCCCTTGTCCCCAACACCGAAATTACACACCAGAGTTTATTTCATTCCCTTTTCCACACAATTACCAGTAATTTAACCCCTATTTCCCCCCACTTTTGATTCCAGGGCTCACCTCCAGCAGTGCCATGGCTCGCTGCTCCTTGGAGCGGCCTGTCTCTTCCACAGCCCTCACAGCTCTCCCTGCCCGGCTCTGCCCCACTCCCTGCAGCCACCAGTGCTGCTTCTCCCTCCAACTCCCTCCTGCACCCAGAACCCCCAGGGCAGGATGTTCTTCCCCTCCTTCATTATCTAAAACACCTGGGGGCAAAATCGTTGGCAGGAGGGACGTTAAATTATATATTGTTTTCAGCTGTGGGGGGGAAAAAATTTAAAAAAATTAATTTCACCTGATCTGCTGTTTTCTTCAGGATAAAGCCCATAAATTCTCCCAAGCTTGATGATCCAAAGTCATTTTTGCATAGAAAAAAAAAAAAACAAAAACAAAACCCCAAAGAAGAGAGAAGAGTTATATTTCCAGGCAAACAGACAGAGACACAAGAGCTTCGTTTCTTGAGGACAAACCTCAGAATCCTAAACAGGCTTTGTTATTCAAATGTTCTTCTGTAGCTGGAAGTCATTCAAAACAGAGCAACATTCAAAACATTGAGAACAGATGAAATAACACTTTAAAGAAAAGACTTTTAATGTAATAATATAACCCATACATGGACTTAAAAAAAAAAAAAAACCAAAAAATTTGAATGCAACGAACCTTAAAGCATATTCCACCATGCCTTTTATCTAACCATACTTCCTGTAAGCTGCAATTTCTGTCAGTAGTGATGTTGGATGGGGACAGAAAGTGAATAAAGATTAATTGAATGGGATGAAAAGCAGAAGAAGAGAATATTTCTCAAGATTGTTTCCTCCCACAGTACAAATTTAACAAGTGTTTTCAAGTTTAGATTAATTAAGCTGTAATTACCTTCTGTGGAAGTGTTGGTGAGCAGACTGCTGCACAGCTGGAATAACACAGCCAGTGTAATTACTCACCACCCCCAATTAAACAAAAAGAAGTCTTTTGAGATGTTTCTCCTGGTAGCAAGAACAGTTTAGGTATTACTAAGCAGTATTTTAGCAGGCTTTTCAAATCTCTCTTACCTGGTGGGTAAAACCCCAACAGAAACAGCTACAGCAGGACAAGAACCATACATCACCCAACACTGCCCTTCTCTCACTTCAGAAGCTACACTGGACACAGAGCACATGCACATACAGACACTGCCAACTATCGAAGTAACTGTCTTCGGGCTGAGGAAAATGCCAGCTTACCCTAGAGAAGGTCTTCCTCCAGCTACAGAAACGCTAGCTAACCAAGTGGATCTGCTGTGTGCCCGAGGCCGCCGGGCTGTGTCAGCTGTAGCGCTCGCCCTGGAAGCGCGGCGCGTAGTTGCGGAGCCCCTCGTTCTCCTGCGTGGTGATCAAGTCTATGATAGCTGTCAGCACTGCTGTATCCCTGCATTTGGTATCGTCCCAGTCCACGGGATGAGGGTTTTCTATTTTTTCTTGGAGAAGATCATCGAGTTCTTGTCTTAAATTCTGGGGAGTGTTTGTTGTGGAAGGAAAAAAAGAAAAAAGGACAGAGACAGGCAATTAGAGCTACACACAGCGTTAGCACAGGAGTCCCAATGCCTCTGTTCTCCTGACCTTCACACCTGCTGTTCTCCCACCTTTTTTATTTCCACATTGCTATTGTCAGGATTAACAAAAATAAATTAAATAACATTTTTTAAAAAAAAGTCAGGTATGATTTCTGGAACCTAATATTAAACAGCTCTACTAGAACTTATTCCTGCTAGCTCAGTAGCCCCATCCTCATGTTTCCATATCCATGTGGACATGTCATGGAATGACCAAGTCATCCTCCAGCTTCAGCTCTGGAAAAGTTGATCTCTTCTGTTTTCTTTGTGTAGTTCACTGGGGATGCATTTCAAGCATTATCTCCCTGAGTGACGAATCCATAGGGACACAGCAATATCAAATCCAGAAATCCCCAAGGATCAGTGCTACTGAGCCTTCCATGTACATTATTATTATTAAACACAGTCACCTTCACCAAGTGTGCTATTCTTGCTGGAGACTGGAACACAATCCACTCATCCACAGCGATGGTGTCCTGGTCCTTGTCCTTCTGAATGGATATATCCCCTCCAAAGAACAGAAGGCAGTATGGAGACACCTCTGTGCAATCATACAGGTAAATCTGCACGACAGCAAAGTTGGCTGATCACCCTCAACATCCTAAGGGCCATCAGTAACTCTTAATGAGACTCCTACAGAATTCCAGAAGATCATGATTCAGCCAATCACAAATCTGCAAGATGTATGAAGCAACTCAGCTCAAAAAAATTTACACAAAATCAGATTGAACAGGAGCAAAAATGGTCCCAAATAAAGTCCTTCACACAGGGGTGACATCAAAGCATCTGCTCCATAACAATGGAGAGGGGAAATATTTCAGCATATTGATAAGTGTTAGACTAGACTGAAATGGAAAAAAATAAATTCAAATAAAATTTACAGCTGTTATTGTCAGAACTGTAAAAAAAAAAATCCAAGTCCTCAAAAAAAACCCCAACCACTAAACCAGAGAAGTTAGTTACTTGTGGCACAATACCCCATATCACAAAGAACATAATCTGATAGTGTGTAAAGGAAATGGCCCAGGACAGGAAGGCTCCAGAACAAAGGCTGTTCACACCCCTCTGAACCCTCATCCAACCTCATTTAAAAAGGGACACAAAATTAACCCTCCCAAACATAATCCCTCACTTACACTGCTGGTCCTCATCTTCAGATGGTACACGAGCCAGTTGTAATGGAACTCGGTTTCCTCCACATTAACTGATTTGGGATGAATATTAACTGATCCATCTGTCTTGGTGCAAACTTTCACCCTTCAAAGGAATAAAAAGGTCTGATAGTATAAGAAGTGGTAAATCAACAGACTGGGATTTCTGTGCTCTATCCTGCCAAACACCCAGAACTGTCAGTGTCTGAACTGCTGCAGCAGAACACAGAGGAGGGCAGGAGCCCTTTGGAGCAGTGCTACTGATGTACTGGAACATTACCCATGGCACACAAATTATTCCAATACCAGCAGGTATCTGAATGTTAAGAGATCAACAACCCACACTCTCACCCGTCCTTCTCAAGGGAGGTAAGCCACAAGGATGACTTGAGCCATGAAGTGAGATTCATTCCTGCACTCCAGCACTGCTTCACCTTTCCAAACCACCCCAGGCACACGTCACCCCGAACACAAGCCAGCATTAAACCAAGCCCTCACATTTTTCTCTTTTTGCTGAAGCTGGGCCGGATCTTTGCCACTTTGGGATAGAGGCCAGCACAGATGACAGCTTTGAGCAGCTTCTCATTATCTGCAGGAGACAGGGAAGTCAATCAGGCTGTTCTGCAAGCTGAGGTTCAGCCCTCAGGAAGGCTCCATGTCCCCCCGCAGTTACCTGAGTTGGTGTTAGATTTGGGATCCTTGGGGTCTCTGCTGCTCACAAAGCCAGCTGCGAGGAGGTGCTCAGCAAACTGCCCTTTCATGTTGTGCAGCATCTAGGAGACAACAACACAGCCCCAGAACAATGCTGGGCACAGCCTGTCCCCACAGGCACTGCCCTGTGAGACCTGCCAGTGCTGAAACCTGCAGGGTGTTGGAGGACAGGAAATATTCCCAGCAATAGTCCTTCTCAGTCCTGAAGCCACGCCGCCGGGTCTCTTCCCAGCCCTAGAAATGAAAACCGTAGTTCCAGGGGGTTTGGAAGGGAAAGACACTAAAAATTAAGGCCAGCAAAAACTGGAGGTGAACAAAGCAGCTACATCCTTCCCTACGAGAGAGAAAGTAAATCCTTGGATCTCTTTGCTTATGTGTACACAGCACAGAGCAGAAAAACACAACTGCATGTTTTGAAACCAAAATCTTCTGTTTTCCATGGGGAGCACTGAAATCTGGCTACATTTGCCAGAACATCACTTGCTGTTATTAACAGTCCTGGGTAGAAACTGCATTTTCCAGGCCATTTATTTCCTCCCCTTCTTACCCCAACAAAACACAGCTCAATCTCTAACACTTCTAAAGTCAGCTTTGGCCTCACCTAGAGGCCAAAAGGACAAGAATGAACAACTTCAGCAAGCTAAATTATAACACTGAGTTTTCTTTGTCTCTTTCCACCAGAAATCAGGGGATTGAGCCTGGAGACAAGATTCCCCAACTCTAGAAGGGTGAACATCAGTTTGGTTTTATGTTTCTGTAGAAGCCAAGTAAGAAATCCTACAGAGCACAAACTGATCAGCTTTTTCCTTAGGATCAACTATGTTACCCAAATTAAAATTCCAGAAGAAAAACCCCCATTAAGATGTGCTTACAGTGAAAGCATTCACCACAGTCAGATGGTCGCTTTTCGTGTTCTTTGATAGCTCCTTCCTTCTGGCATCTGCGACTTTCTCTTTGCCCTAAAAATCAGAACCTGTAAAATATCCAGCCTGACATGATAGTTCTCTTTTCCTAATTAAGGCACAGCTATACAGCAAACTTTGTATGCAACTGGTATGAAAATTACAGCTACTGCAGCAACCTATAGGCAAAGGTAATAATTTGTAGTATGTGATGGCAATCTCTTACTAATAAAATGTAATTAACATGAAAATCAGATTAAAGTGCTTTTAAACTACAGCATTTCAGTAAGCCCCACTCATTGTAATTCCCCTTTACCAGAGGGATGACAAAGGGGTCCTTGAAGCTGAGGCTGGCTGCAATGGTAAGCACGGGGTCCAGGCAGCAGAACAAGGCTCCAAAGAGGATCATCTTCCCAATGTGGGGCTCCACTGGCAGCCGTGCCAGATGGACACCCAGGGGAGTCAGCTCCTCCTGCCTGTCCAGAGCATTCTGTCAGGAGAGGGGAAAACAAACAAACACAGTATGTGAAACAGGGAGCATTTCCTCAGAACAGCCACTGGCACACTGCTATCACCCACCAGTACCAGCTCAGAGGTTTCCATTTGTGGCTACAGCTCATTTGTGCAAATAAGATCAGGGCAGGAGTCAGCAGAACAAATGTGTTGTCAATCTCCCCCTCTGCAGCACCCAGAGGGACAGTGCCATGCCATACCTTTCCCCCACACACCTCACCTGCCCACAGGAAGAGGCCCTCAGGCTCCTCCCTGCTGCAGGTGGGCAGGAAGGCTGGGCCATGCAGGGTGAGCAGGGTGGTACAGAGCAGAGAGGGACAGCAGTGTCTGCAGGGAACTTCAGTGCAGGGCCCACGTGTCTGAGTCACTCAAAGTGCAGCCCAGAGCCCACAGGGGTTATGTGAATTTAGTCCCTCTGGGCAGGGAGGACAGACCAAGGCTCCACCCAAAAGGAAGGGCTGCAGTGGCCAGAGCTGTGCAGCCAGGCCTGTTGGTAACACACACACACAGCTCTACACAGCTTATTCCCTGCATGTGAAGCAACTTTACCAGCTCCATGAGATGATTTATGGCCAGCATGACAGCATCACGAGATGGTGGGTCCATTAGTTTGCTCAGAAAATAGGCAATTCCACCAAGCTTCAGGATCTGAAAGAAACAACACAACAAAAGCCTACAGCAACCAGACAAAGATGGCTGCCTAAAATTAGCCAGCACTAACCTCATAACTGAAATAGTGTCACTAATTCACAGCTTGAGTTAGAATTTCTTTAATTAAGAACTAAGGGAAAAAATGCATTAATGATGAAATTTGAAATAGAAGGATCAGTTCTTCATTCAGTTCACATGCACATGGCACCTCTTCTGCTTGCATGAGGAATTCAACACAAACTGCCAAAAAGAGAAGCTCATGTCAGTTCTAAACCCACTTTGTAGTGAAATTCTTTTGAGATATCACACCCCTGTCTGACAGGCATTCTCACTGAATCTCCTCTGATTGAATGACATCTGGGGGAAAGCCCATGTAAACTCCTTTTGTTGATACCAGACAACCCTGCTTCCCTGGGTTTGATGCACCCAGGTCCAAGTGTGCTGTTCCAAGAGGTGCTGCAATTACTGCTAAATACACTGCATTTCTGCTGTAACAGAAACTGCACCTGCCAACCTTAGGCTCACAGTTGCAATAACTTAAGCTCTCAACCTCTTATTCCAATGGAAAAGCAGATTATAAATACATTTGAAGCTTCCTGTTTACCTTGATTTGCAAGCAGAGTTCTTCCAAAGGCGTCCTCAGGATCTCTGGCAGCTGATAATCATCCAGAAGGCTGGCACGGAGCCCGTTGTACAGATGGTAACAGTGGCCTGGCTGAACTCTGCAGTGATTTCAATAAACAGTTGCTTTGCCTTTGGTTGGGTTTTTGTTGTTTTCTATGAAACTGTGACATTATGATTGTGTTTGTTTATAAACAGCTTTCCAAAACACCTAAAGGAGTTAGAACTGAAGTGTATCCAATTGTAAAAGCCATTTCAGCCTTCTGAAACACAGACCCATCAGCAGGGAAAAGGCATGGAGAGCACAGAAACTAACTTTTAGGCCATTTGCACTTTCATGGATCAGCCTCATAAATCAGGTGTGAAAGCAAACAGTTCCAACAAAAATTAAAATAAAATATGGGGCTTATTCTTCTGTAGAGGGAAAACTGCAGTTAAATGCAGCACAGGCCACTTCAGCTTCCTAGAAGGACAAGGGAACCATTTCCTCCCCAGGAAGGAGGCAGCTGTGCCAGCACCTGCTGCTGGCCAGGGCAGCAACAAAGCAGAAGCCCCAGCGTGTGCTCCAGGACTGCTGGAAACCTGCCCAGCCCAACCCTTCCTCCCCATGCCCACTGCTCTTACCTTCCTGCCCGCCCCTTCCTCTGCTTGGCGTTGGCTTTGCTCACCCACTCTGCTGCCATTGTGCTGATGTTGTTCTGGGTGTCAAAGTGGGTCTCCTTGATCTTCCCCCCATCTATAACAAACACGACGTCATCGATTGTGATGCTGTTGGAGAAAACCAGGAAAGATTCAACTCTTCACCTTTGCAAGCTTGACCTAGGACTGCAAAGGGGTTTGGCTTCTCTTTATCCCTTCCCAAATTGTGAGCCAGCAATTAAAACTCTGTGTTGGGAACCTCATTAAGAATTGCATTGCTAGAGCTCAGGACAGGGTCTGGCAGGAGCCCCCCACGGGTTCTCAAGGTGCACAGAGGATGACAAGCTCAGGTCACCATGTACAAAGGCAAGGCATTATAGTAACTGTTTTGTATTCCTAGAGTTCAATTGTTCAAAACAATTGAATTGGCCTGTTTAAAAAAATTATAGGAAAACTCTGTTTAGTCTATAAACATTTCTAAAGGTAGTGTTATAAATAAATGGCACGAACATAGGAACATGTATTTTTGGAAGCATCAAAGGTTTATAGTTTAAATTACACTTTCATTTGTCAAATGTGTCAAATATACAGCTGTTCTGGGTGTGTACAGCCAGGTATTTACCTGGTCTCTGCAATGTTGGTTGCAATCACGATTTTCCTTACTCCTGGTGGGGTCTTCTTAAACACCTGTAATCAGCCAGGGCCCATTTACATGTTTGCCAAATCCAAACATGTGCTTCAGTCATTGTTTTTGCAGTTGTGAAATATCACAATAAAAGAGCAGCATACCTGAGTCTGGTTAACAGTAGGCATCAGTGAATGCAAAGGTATGATAATAAACCTATCTGGAAGTCAAAAATCAGTAAAACATATGGTGTAAGCACAGGAACTTTAACTTCACAGGAAAATCAATCAGGCAGAATAGAGAAAATAGGCTGCAAGTCAGGCTAGTGTTTCTTGCTCTGAGTTCACAGATATTTGTATCATAATGGCAAATTCTAAAGTAAAAAGTTTTTTATGATGCTATGATGACAAGTTTAAGTTAAATATATAAAGTTATGTACAGTAATTTATATTTATTTTTAAACTCTCAAATTATTTAATAATTGCTCAAGTTTAATACATAAATTGACACAATCTTTCAATAAACTGAAATTCTGTATCTATGGAAGATACACAACACACATGCAAGGCAACATCTGAATAGTGAAGGGCCCAGCTAAGGGAGGTTAGATGGAAAGATGAGATGTGCCAAAGGACAAGTTAAGGACAAGCACAGGTATTTTGGTGCCTGAGCAAAGCTCAGACAAACAGGATTCAGGGGAACTCTGAGCAAAGCAGAGGGCGGAGGCTGCTCCAGCACCAAGGGAAGAGGAAACGCCCAAGGAATGGAGTTTAGTTTGGGATGGGGGTTCCCACAGCTACAGGAAAGGACAGCAGGAAGATGTGAGTCAGGCTGTTCTTCAGATTGTCACTGCCACACTGAGGAAAATGAGTTGTTGTCGTTAGCAGATGAAAGATACCCCAGAAACACAAAAACTGCTGAACACTGTAATTATTTTGAGAAGAGACGATGAAAAAAATTAACCCAGTGCAACAGCAGCAATTCCATGCAAAACCAGTCTGCCACTAATGCTACTGCTACAACTGCCATGTAAAAGTTTGGTTTTACCTGACTTAAACATGACTTGTGACATCAAGAGATCATGCAAAGTGCTGATGTTGTCCCAGCCAGGCAGAAACACCAGAATTGCACCGTCCTACAGGGAAGAGAGGGAGCAAAGAGAGGTCAGAACACCCCACACACTGTGCAGAGAACCAGCTCCTTGCACACTGATACACATGTTGGACCCCTGTTCATGGAAATGCTCCCCTCTGAACATGGATTCCATCCCACCACATCAGTTAACCCTGGAATGAACCCCAGGACTTAAGAAGTCACTAGATATTTAAAGCTGTTCAACTGCTTCTCAGGAGAGCAAACCAAAAGTGTCTCTCCTTTCTGTGTGGATGATAAGCCAAAGTAACCCCTGGCTCTGACACTCCCACAGCCCCAGGCCCCAGCCCAGCCCCACCACCAGCAGTGGCAGTGACAGGGCTGTACCTCCTCCTCCAGCACGATGTGTCTGATCAGAGCTGCTATGAGGTCAAGGTCCACCTTGTCATCATCCATCATTTCCAGGGCATCAATAGTGCTTGCTGAGTACCTGCAGGCAGTGAAAGCACAGACCTGGTAACCTGGAACATGCAGAGCCACGTGCTCCTGTTCCTGCTGTCAGCTCTGAGTCACACAGCCACCAACCCACCTCTGCTCAGTTCGGTTCTTTGATCAATTCCTGCCCTCCACATTTAGTTCAGTGTCATTATGGTCACTTCAGAACAGTAAGTTTAAGAATTGCCATGTCATGACAGAACTGCCTTGGAAGCACTTGGATGATCTGCCTCCTCCTCCTGGATTGGCCAGGGACTATCAACCCGCATTTAGGTTGTTCAGGTTAAATTTAAATTCATTACCTACCCTTACAGTCTGCACAGGCAAAAGGAGGTAACTCCGATACCTCGAGAGCACTCCCTGGTTGCCAAGAATTCCATCCTCGTTTCCCACAGCAGCCACTACCCCACCATGACTAAAGCCCAGCCACACAATCCAGCACCAATTTATGGTCAGGAGCTGCCTGGAAAGTTAGAGCAAAGCAGCGAGTCGTGCCCACCTGCCCCTGAGCTGGCGGAGGTAGTCGGGCCATCGCTGGCGGTACAGCTGCTCCTTCTCCTCCTTGTCGGGCCTGCTGACGTGGCCCTGCAGGAAGCCCCTCTTCCCTCGCGGCCGCCGCTCCGGGCCCTCGGGGCTGTACCTGTGGGGAGCACACACCCCCTGAGCTCAGGGACCCACTGCACTGCCCCTCTGCTTCAGCTGCACCCCAGGGCAGGCTCTCTGCTTCTTCGGGGGCAGCAACAGCTGCCAACCCAGCAAACAGGGGAACGTGGGGGAAAGTCTCAGCAGCCACAGAGACAAACCTGATTCAGGGGCCTGAAACCCACTACACCAAAGTTGTCCCACCCCCAGCCAACATTTCCATGTGCCATCTGTAATTACTGTCCAAGCTATGAGACTTCCCTCATAGGGGAACTCTGAGCAAAGCAGAGGGCTTTTTTATGCCACAATAATCTCTGAACACACATGCTAAGCCAACCCCCCCCAAAATAGTCTCTGACATGTCCAGAAAACTCACCTCAACTTCTCAATGACATCTTCCAGCAGATATTCCACCACCGGGAAAGTGAACCCAGGGATGTGAATCATTGGACAGTGATCTGTGGGGGAAGCCATAACTTGGGTTTAAAACCACTAATGAAACACTGCACTGAAGAGAGGCAATAAATTCTTCCCTGTTTCTGCAACATAGCTGCCATGTCTGTGTGGTTTTCCTGATTATCTATTTTCAAATTCCCATGGAATATGCCAAATTTACCCCCAAGTAAAGCTGTTGAGTTAAAAGCAGGCAGCAAGCAGGGTATTGCACACCAGCATGCTCCCCTGGTCCCAGCCACAGGATAAAGCTGGAGACTGAACAACTAACAGTTCAATCTGGCTGCCCACTCCCACCAAGAACTCTCAATGTGGTAAATATGAGTAAGTATTTAATAGGAAAATACTCTGTGGATTCTACTTCCATAGCATGTCTGAAAAGCAAAGCCAGAAGCAATACATGCTCATGATGAGATAAAACAGAGAATCAGCATCTCCAGCAGCTGCCAACTCTTTGGAAAACTGAAGCAATTTCCTCTTTCGATAAAAATCAATTCTATAATTTGAGAACTGCATTTTACTGTAGAAGCCTCAATTACTGAAGAGGAACATTCCTAGGAAGCATTTCACCTACCGAAGTACTCGGAGAACTTCTCTGCATTTAGAGTAGCACTCATGAGTATGACTTTCAGATCCAGTCGAATATTTAGGAGATCTTTAATAATGCTCATTAAAACATCTGACTGAAGATTTCTTTCATGGATTTCATCAAGAACTACGTGGCTGATGCTGGACAAGTGCCTAACACAGAAGAGGGGGAATTTAAACATTGATTTTCAGCAAAATGAAAAACCAGAGTCCGGACTCCTCTCATCACACTGCATTCAGTTTCCCATTAAACAGGGACACTTACTTATCTGACTGGAGCCACTGGAGGACAATTCCCGTGGTACAGTACAAAATTGAACCTTGTTTCCTTGGCAACCGACTGAAAGAGACACAATAAGAATTCCTCAGTTCTCTCTGTATCTTACAAAACCCCTGCAAAGCTCAGAATCCAGCTGCAGGTGCCCTGCTCTCAGCTCAAGTGAGGAACAGGGAATCAGGCCACAGCTGCACCCCCTGGGGAGGGGACGGACCCAGGGATCCCACAGAGGGATCTGAGGGATCCCCCCTGACTGCCCAGATGTCCTTTGTCATCACCTGCACAGGGCAGTGCTGGTCCCAGCTGCTGCAGCTCCCCAGGCCCAGCACAGGGGCACTCAGGCCCTCACTGAGCAGGAGAGGGAAGCAGCAGGGACACTATGAACTCCTGCTGATGCTGACAGGGTGCAGCTGTCCTCTCTCACCAGCAGTTTTGTTTCTACAGTAAAGGTTCCATTACTGGCTGGTAACATTTCACATACTTTCTAAAACTACAGCTGACTCCAAATATAAGAACTTTTGCTCCATGAACTCCTGTCAATGCACCTATTACCTGATCCCAAGGGATTAGTCCATAGTTAAGTGTAGCAAATACATAGTTTCCCACGGAAATGTGGCTCAGACCATTCTCTCCTTTAGGATTTCCATTTTTCCTTGCAATTCATGGATTAGGGACACCACTTTTAGTTCTACCAACAGCAGAACCTTTCAGAAGATCTGAAAAAAGGGTCTACTAGACAAAGCACAACGTGGTGCTGGTCACTGTCACTGCATAAAGCACAGCAACCGCACTCAAACTCTTTGCTATAACTGAAGAACCTCGTTCCCTACACCAGCTACTCACAGGAATTCGTTTTGGAGAAAATATCAGCAGGAGAGCAGCTATTTAAGGGCTGCTTTTCAAAGGGTTGTAACAATAGCTGGTGCTTCCCCCAGCAGCAGCACCGTGCCCAAGCTGCTCACCTCTGCAGGCGGATCTGGTACCCTGTGCTCTTGCCACTGCCACAGGCCTCTGCCCTCTCAGCAGCCACCCTCTCAGCCACCTGAGGAGAACAAAGAAAACTGTAAAAACCCCACAGCCTGGACTGTGACTGAGCTACTCATCAGCACCAAATACCTGGAACTGAGGAGTTCTGTAATTAACAAAGAAACGCCCTGACAGCCACTTTTTCTCCTCCCTTGAGAAGAGTGTTTCCTGTCAGCAACCCACGGGAGGTTTGTGTCCCAGGCCAGACTTCAGAGGAACACAACCACACTCCCCTTCAGCAGGGTGAGCTTTCCCTCAGGGTGAAGCAAGGGTCTCTCATCACTTGACACTGAACCAGCATGAAGAGTGATAACTGAGCACTTGAAAGCCAAATTCTTTCCTGCTCATTAATCCACCTCTAGAGGGCCCGACAGCATTAGTTTTTATCATCATTCACATCTGCACTGCAAAATCCATTAAAATCCCAGATATAACCCATAGCTAAACTCAGATAACGAGCCTGCAGTGCCAGTGCTCAAATCCACTACCAAAACTCTGAAATATCAAATCAGTGCACATGAACAACACTGTGACTTACAACAGAACCTCCGACAATTGAGAAGGAACACACAAAAAGCTCAGATTCATGAGGAAAACACCCCCAGGAAGCGGGTTTCCAGAGGGCACTCACGGAGATGGCACTGATCCTCCTGGGCTGGGTGCACACGATCCTGCACGTGGAGCCCTTCCCTCGCTCGATGTGGTCGTCCAGGATGAACTGGGTCACCTGGGTGGTCTTCCCACAGCCCGTCTCCCCACTGATCACAGTCACACGGTTGGTGTTGATCAGGTTCACGAGCTCCTGGTTCCACAGAGAACACGTTCACTGAGTACTGTTCAAACCAGACTTTAGAGGGTTTGGACAATTCTCTGCTACCATGCAGTGACCCTTGAGGAGAGTCAGCTGTTAGTCACCACACTGCAACTGAAGTTTAGTTTAAACCTCACGGGAGGTGCTCATGGGCACTTTCCATGCAGAGGGTTCAAGGCACATCCAACCTGAACACTGGCTTTAGATCTTTAAATCCTGCATGAAAACAACATGAAAGGACTAAAAAGATCACCTGAAATACATTTTGAAGTTTTCTGCCTCCTGCACATCTCTGGGGACTGAAAACCAGCATTTACCCTGTTGGCCTCCAAGACTGCACGAACTGAAGGTTTTCAGCACAGTATTTTAATGTTTCTTGTACCACCAGGAACAGTTTCCCAGCCCCTACCTTCCAAACCCAAGGATTGTCAAGGGGACTGTGACAATTTTAGGAAACAAACACTAACAGAAAGGACATTATGGAAATAGATGAATTTCAGGATAAAGCTCACTAATCATTCACTGAACCTGCAAAAGCAAACCTATCAGAATACTCACTTTCTACTTCACCCGGGGGGCACCCAATGAAGAATTAACACCAATTAATAACAACCCATACTGTGACTGATGTTATCCTGTGACTGGGAAACTAAAGGCAGCCAGAGCCAGCAGTACAGCCACTACTTTACAACTCAGCAGCAGAAACATGTACTCTCTGTAGTCAAACACACACCTACCTGTCTCATGCCATAGGAGGGGAGTTTCTCTCGGAATCTCTGGGGAAGAGAAAATAACAGTATCTTTAAACACCTCTTTAACCTGAAGCAATGTAACAGATTCCATCTATAATCCAGGCTAAACTGTGACATAATGACAAACTGCTCAGCAATACTTATATAAACCCAGACCCACGGGAAATAACTTTAATTCCACAAGTGTTTTCAGTTTCATTAAATTTAGCAAAATGACCTAAACCCAAGAGTTCAGCACGTGTTGAGGCAGGTACATACAGCTGCCAGAGCAGGGCCTGGGACCAAAGGGAGAACTGGTGTTCATGGCAGCTGTTTTACTTCAGAGCTTTTCTACACATGGCTGTTAAAACAACATACACTCTGTTTCTAAGAAGCAACTCCATCAGAGCCCTCTGCTGTGCTTTCAGTTTCAGACATAACTGCAGGGACACAGCCATAAAAAGAAAGAGAAACCCACCCANTTGGTGTTCATGGCAGTTGTTTTACTTCAGAGCTTTTCTATCGGTAATTTCAGATTTTTAATCACTGTCTTATCAACAGGCATCTAAAAAANAAACAATGTGTCAGCTTTGAACTGTAGATTCTAATTGTCCCTGAAATTGGTAATTTCACATTTTTAATCACTGTCTTATCAACAGGCATCTAAAAAATTCTGAAAGCAACTTTTAAGAAAAGTAACATCATGAAAACTTCCTGGTAAATAAACTGCAAGCAGGTACATTTTCAGGTCAGTTTAATTGAAAAAAAAATCCAGTGAAAAGTACCTGCATTTCAATATATCTGGGATCAGATCTCTTCTTCCTTAAGTCTTCCTTAAGCTGCTCATCTAAATCAGTATCCTGCTCATTTTTCTCAAAGAGATATTCCACATCCCGATCCAGGGATGTTTTTTCCAAGGCTGGTCTCTGTCTCACAGGAGCTTTTTCAGCATCTGGTTTCACCTTCACAGGCTGCTCTGCAGGGCTGGAATCAGAGAACAGAAACCTCAGAGAGGATCCCAGCTGCGCCTGGCCACGTGCAGGGAGCCACTCCAGGAACACGTGAACTCGGGATTGAGACATTTCATCCATCGGTCAATGAACCACCAGCCCGTAAGAACAGACAATCATGGAATGGTTTGGGCTGGAAGGGGCCTGAAACCTCATCCAGTGCCACCATCCAGTCCCATCCAGGGACACCTTCCACCAGCCCAGGTTGCTCCAAGCCCCGTCCAACCTGGCCTGGGACACTCCCAGGGATCCAGGGGCAGCCACAGCTTCTCTGGGCAGCCTGTCATTATAGTGCATGCCCTGGAACCAATTAAAGCCTGAAAATTAAGAGCCACCAAAAACTTTACATTGGCATCTACAAATGTAATGTGTTCTTTTGTACCAAATGAAGCCACAAAGCAACCAAACACTTTTGGAGAATTACTGCTTGACCCAGTGCCCTGCAACTGGATCCCTCAGCAAAATGAATGCCTCAGGCCCTCATTTCACACACCTGCCCAGTTCTCTATTACCTGAAATCCTTAGTGAGTTCAGAACATACCCTGCTCCACAGAGGGGGAGAAAAGACTCCAAAACTGCTCAGTAACTGAAAACAGAAGTCAAATGCCACCCCTGGAAGCATAATTCCAGAGACCAGGAAATCCCACATATGCACCCTAAGTAGGGCCTGAGAATAGTTAAAAGATGTTATGATTTTAAGTAGAAATGTTACACGCAAAGCTCAGCAGTGATGGAAAAGTTTTACAGCACTGGCTACAACCATTTCAGTGTGACAACACAGGTGGACAAAACTAAGGTTATCTCTTAAATCAACTCTCCCACTAAAGGTAAATACCTTCCGACACATCTTCCTGCCAGTCTGTGGGAAGTTTAAAAGGAGTAGTGTCTCTGTGTACCTGTCCTCATCCCCGGACCACCAGGACATGGATTCTTACTCTTTGTCGTTCTTCGCCTGGACGGAACTCAGGAGCTGCACGATCTGCTCTTCCCTGCGCTCGTCCATGCGCACGACGGCTCTCTGTGGGAACAGCACAGCCGGCCCGGTGTGTGCGGGTCCCCGTGGAGGCCACGGCCGCGGGTGTGAGTGAGTGCCGGCCGGGGGCTCCCGGAGCACAGCCCTCTGCCGCCCGCGAGGCCTCACCAGCGGACGGGCCGGGCCCCGCGCCCCTCACCTGCTGCCGGTCGGTGTCGCGGCTCTTCTGGCCCTGTTTCCGCGCGTACCACAGCCCGATCTCGCGGCCCTTCAGGTGGCTCGGGTGCCGCCCGCGCCCGCCGCG
>VYXB01008773.1:863807-915950 GCA_013397135.1 Pachyramphus minor
GAGAGCCCACAGGGCCGAAGGAGCCGATGGAACCGGCCCGGCCCTCAGAGCCCCGCGCGGCCCGGCCCCGCCTCTTCCGCCGGCACCGCCCGCCCCGCCCGCGCCGCACTTCCGCCCGCCCGCCGCAGGGACCCGGGTTCGAGTCCCCGCCCGCCAACACGGGCAATCTGTAAGCATTTAGAGAAAGGATGTTCTCTGATGTTTGATCTTTGTAAGCTCTCCAACACGGGCAATCTGTAAGCATTTAGAGAAAGGATGTTCTCTGATGTTTGATCTTTGTAAGCTCTCCAGCCTCATTGACAGGAAGGGATATTTAATCCGTGAAATAGAGAGCAGCCAACAAGCTCTAAGCAAAACGACTTGTTGGCGGAATTGCCTTCTTAAGGGTTGGGGCTGGACGTGCTTCAGTGATCCCAGACCTGGGGGAGGTTAACGAAGCTTGGGGAGAAGGACGTGCCTCTGATAGTGGGCACAAGGAATGCAGAATTTATGAGCCACAAGGACATTTGGCAAAACTTTCAATATAAGGAAAAAACCTCATAAACCCAACCGGGCAACTGTGCCGAAATCAGCTCCAAGCGGGTAAAAGGTAATTCCAGCAGGGATAGATCGCGACCACCGAGCCACGAAACCCAGGGAGCCGAAGGAAGAGAAGGACTGAGCGGGCGGACTAATCGGCATGAGGAGGGAGGGGATCGTTGGCCAAGGGGACGCGGGTTCGAGTCCCCGTCCGCCCGGGCGGGCCCGGGCCCGGCCCGCAGCACTATCGCGACACGGGCAGCGACAGCGGAGGCCATCACTGACCGCGGCACTATCGCGACACGGGCAGCGACAGCGGAGCCCATCACTGACCGCAGCACCGCGGGCTCTGCTCTGCGGGAGCACAGCCACGGTGTCCCCTTCTGCAGCTGCCAGGAGGCTTTCAGGCTATGGAAATGCTGGTCTCCACCGTTACACACGGCGTTCCTGCCCTCTGTGGGACAGCGACCGTTCCCGCAGTTTCTTTTATAAAAGACAATACACATATTTAAATAGCCCCGTTCTGGCTCTGGGGGCTGCTCACTCGTGTACAGGATACACCAAGCCAAGGTTCTCCGGAGTGGGACATTCAGCCTTTTAAATTAGGGAGAATTGTTCACATGAGTATTACTCTTTCAACAGTGAATTAATGTTTACTTTTCCTGAACACCACTGTGCTGAAGCTGTAAATGCTTCTTCAGCTTCATTTCTTTACGTATTCTCTTGCCTTTTCTCCCTTGTTGGTGTGATTTACTCGCATTTCAGGATTTCCAGCATTTAGATCTCTGAAACACAGTATCACACACTGACTTTCAATATTCAGGTGAAGGATTGCTTCTTCCAAAGGAAACCATTCTCTCTTTTTTCTCTGCCCGCAGCTGATGACAGCCAGTCCAACACTCCAGCACTTGGCTGTATGAAGGGAGAAGAACCAGATGCTCAAGTTGGAAAATTCTATTTTCTTTTCTCCTTTCCCCTCACTGAGTGGTTTCTGCACCCACACATAGACAAGTTGGTCTCTCTGGCTCCCTTTAGCCTGCAAGTGCCTCTAAACTGTGGCAGTGGTTACCTCTGGTTCTTTTATTTAGGTGTCCAGGACAGAGATGTCCCTGGTGCTGAGTCACTTGGGTGATTTTGACAGTTTGATCCTGTTTGCTTCAGTAACAATCCATGACAGTGTCTCTGGACACCCGAGCACTGCTCATGTTTGAAACTGGTGGGATTTTGCTGCCAGAGCAATTTCCATCTCCATGCACGTACCTCCTGCATTTCCATCATCTCCTTCCACACCGTGAAAAACACACACTCTAAAGAAACATAAATTCAAATATTTTTAGGATTTTTTTTGATTTAGATGCTGAAAAGAACTGTGAGTCAAAACTACTGTAACTTCCCAGCTGTGGAGCTGCTCCCTCATTTCCTCAGGGTCCCACAGACACAGCACCCAGTGCTAACAAACACCAAAGCTGGACTGTAAGAGTTTATTTAGGATTCCCTTTAGACACCTGTGTTCCTCAAGTAAATAGATATATAAATAAATAACTTGAAATTCACTATGCAAAGCTGTAAAGCACTTGAGTATTTGTTATCCCCTTGACAGAGCATTAACAGTTTGAATGGATTTAAGAGTGTACCCAACTAAAATTCACGTCAGGAAGAACCCACCAGCACTGTACTTGTGTGGGCACCTTGAGCAGGACGAGCAGTGTCGGAGCAGCCTCAGCTCTCGGCTGCTGCTCCCCGGCCCTCCCGCTCTCTGTAGGCCTGGTTCAGCAGCTGGATCTCCTCCTGGTGCCCTGTGCCCACGTGCTGCCGGCTGCTGTTCCGATGGGCCTCCACGGTGTCGGGGATGGAGATGCTGATGTCGCTGCCGGGGCTGTGGGACGGGATGAACAGGGAGTAGGAGGCGCTTTCCCCCAGCTCAGTAGCGCAGGGAGGGGGACCTGGCCTGCGTGGAGGACTGGCTGATGTTGCTGATGATGGACACGGTGTCCAGGGCCTCTTCATTGTCGCAGATCTCCAGCACCTCCAAATGAATCTTAACGTTTGTGTGAGGGGCCCCCTCCGCGCTGGGCTCGTGCCCAACGCTCTTGGATCGATACACCTCGATTTTCTTGGCCACAGGGGTGATCCTCTGCCCGCCAGAGCTCACCTCATACGTGGACAGCGAGAGGGTTTTCCCGGTGGGAGCCTGCAGAGACACAGTCCCTTGGAATGCACACAGAGGGACAGTCAGGGCCCCGCCCGAGCGCTGCAAACACAAACAGGGACCGTCATCTGAGGCCACATTTGCAAGTCAGAATCCGTTATAAATAAGCCAATTATGCTCAGTTTGGTAATTTATTTTACTGCCTCTTCCTTGCACAATTTTAGATACCTGGTACTTATGACTTGAAAGAGCAGAAAGAACTTATACACCTTAGTATAAAAAGTGACTGTGACTCAATAGGACATCTACAGAATATGAAATAAAAGCCAGCTCCTTCAGTGCAAGGTTATGTCCTGCTTAATAAACCACTGTGGATTTGTCAGGCTGAACATCAGGAAGATGGAGGGGATGTCTGAGGCACCTGCAGGGATAATGAGCAATCCTCACACAGTGGGATGAACACTGGAGAATAAGACATTTCCCAAAGATTTAGTGGCTCTTTCCAAAAGTCTGTTTTCTCTTGAGAAATCAGTTTTTACTGTTAGAAGTGAAAAAGATGCATCAAGTCCTCCATGTCACTGTGCAGTCACTGACCAGGGAGGCAGTGAACTCCATCACTTTCCACTAGAACAATTCCAGTAGAAACATTGCTCAATTCCAGACACCTTCACCTGTTTCTAAGGCAGAGAGTTCACTTGTCCCTGCAAACTGTGCCCCACAACACCGTGCTCTGGCTCTGGGCCCTGGACACTGCAAGCTGGAGCCAGGCACAAAGGTAAAGAGCTTTGTGAAATAAAACAAACCCCATCTTTTCAACCAAAGTGTCATTCTGCAGCTTTTGTGTCTCAGCAGTTTTGCCACAGATCAGACACACAGAGATCACTACCAATAACCCTAAATAAAATGAACAACTTTCCCTCCAACTCCAGCCCTGAGCTCGTTTGCTCACTGAGTTCCACCAGGACTGGCAGCACAGCACAAGGACACCCCAGAGCAGCAGGGCATCATCCATCCCACACCAGTGAGGTATCCATGGCAACCCCACGGGCCAAGGGAGCCTTGTTCTGATCCTGGGAAGGGAAGACTTTTCTTCCAGAGACTCACTCACTCTCAGCCAGGAGAGGTGAAGGAAGGATCAGACACTTCTCTGCTTCAACACAGCAGATGGAAAATTCACTCTGCCCTGGTTCTTTATCCACTTACAGATACTTTTTCCCTGCATGTCCACATACAGATACCTGCAAGTATTTATTTATTCATTGCACACATGCATACGTGTGTATATATATAGATATACACACACACACACATATGAGAGAGGCTGTGGCTGCCCATGGATCCCTGGAAGTGTCCAAGGCCAGGCTGGACGGGGCTTTAAATATAACAGAGGACTGATGGGAGACCTACAGCCTCCTGGAGCAGCAGCTGGAGGCCAAGTAGGACATCTCGAGGCACCACAGCTGGTTCTGCCTGTGTCTGGTGATGGACTCAAGCACAAGGTACTCTGCAGACTTTCCCTCACCATCCCTAATTTCCTCACCAATCACAGGCCCTGGAATAAGAAGACAGGTGTGACACCAGTGTTGGAGCAAAGCACAGGTGACACTGGGGTGTGTGTCTCTGGAAGAGGCAGCAGAGCCCTGGTGTGAGGTCCCAAGCAGAGTGATGGCACAGCCCAGAGCAGACACAGGGTTTGCCATGTCTCCTGTCACCCCCGGGGTCACTCTGCCTCCCCAGACAGACAATCCAGCAAGCTGAAGACAGCTCCAAGGAGTCTGCATTCCTAATTACCTTGGTGAAATACAGCTAGAGCTGAAGAGGTCTATTTTTAGAGTGTTTCCAGTAAGGATCCTGACGTCTCTTTCCAGAGACAGTGAATTTTCTGTTTGTTTTAAAATAGAGGCTTTATCTTCCACTTTCCAAAAAATTAGCATTAGCTGCACTGAAATTAATTACTGCAGTGATTTGCCTCTTCAGAGGCTGACTGCAGGAAATGCAGAGCCAACAGGCTATGACAGGACCAGACAAGCTCTCCTCAGGTGACCTGAACCCAGTGCTTGCCATTGGCCTGCCCGATGCAGACAGGCCTTTATTTACACAGATCAGGAACACAAAGTGCAACACAGCATCCAGGTAAGGTCACCTGCATCTCCAGGCCAGAGCTTCTGTCCTCAGCTGTCTGGGGCTGAAGTGACTGAGCTCAACAGAAAACCCTGCAATATTCCACAAATAATGCCCCTGGCACTCTTAGTGAACCCCTGTGGGTGCAGCTTGGGCACAGCTCAGAGGGATCTGGATTTAAGGCTGCTCAGATGAGTCCAGGGCTCTCGTCCTTCCTGGGTTTCATGGGAGTCATCTGCCTGTGGTGGGTACAGAAATGAGAGCTTGGCATATCTGGTCCAGCTCCCCCATCACTCCTGGGACAGCAGGGGATGTGCTCACACTCCTCCTCTCTCCTGCAACCCCTACAGAACTGGGCCTCACCCTTTCATCACACTTGATGAAGTCCATGTGACATGTGCTGTCAGTCCTGGGAAAAGGTTCTGGGTGCCTCTGGCAGCATCACACCACGAGGTGTGACATGCACTTCAACCCAAGAGGTGGGTTTGCTTACCAGGAAAATATAACACAGGAAACTGTGCTGAAGAACAGCACAAGCCTTTAAAAAACACGCCCCTATCAGCCTGGCCTGTAATGGTTTAAGGGCAGGTGTCCCACCTGCACTGTAACTCCCAGGCCATTAAGTGGCACTGGGGACAATGCACAGGGCCCCCTGGCCAGTGGGATACCAGCTTTGTTTGGAGCATGGTCTGTTCTCTCACATCACATGGACCACAACCCCCTCTGTCCCATGGGCAGCAAAGTCAGGAGATGATGGAGAAATGTCACATTGATTTTCCAACCACAGGACCCTCCTTGGAAACCAGGAACCAGGTTCCAACCACCACCTTCAGGAAGAGCCCCGATGGGAACAGCACAGCAGACCATCAGATGCTGAGCTTCTGTGCTGTGCCTGATGTTTACTGGAATGTTCACAATTTGCCTGGAATGAGGGATGTCCTGAGTATTTATCATGTCCAACAAACTTCTCCTCCTCACAGAAGTCCCTTACACAGCCTCCCCCTCCTTCTCCTTGCAGGGCACATCAAGAGGTTCTCTACAGAGCCTCTTCAAAGAGCTTGCTTGAGGCAACCCTCAGATGAGGTATCGAGTGAGAGAGAAAAAACATCACCAGCAAGCCTGGAACATACTGCCAGCCTGGAGATTTGTGTTGCCTGAAGGCACTTAAGTACAGGCAAAAAAAGACATGACATATTTACACTGCATCTCCCTAGGAAGGGACATCCACAGGTATTTTATGAGATGTTAAAGGCATTTTTTCAAAAATGCAGCCGAGCGAGAGTTAGAAATGACAAGTACCATTTTCTCTCTCCCTCTCAATTACAGCCACTCTACACAGGTATTAAATAAACCCTGCTGCCTCATTCTCCCTCATGCCACTTTTATTCCAGAGATGTCACTTTGATGGAGTAACTCTTTGCTCACAGAACAGTGAGGACACAACCAGCTGTGACAGGAGTATTATCACCCCAAGGAAGTGCCACCCTCCAAGGCTTCAGCAGGAAGCCAAAGCATCCCACGTGCTTCTGGCACCCTGCTCTTCAAACAGCCCAACCAAACTCACTGGCACCTTCCCTGCTGCTTATTTAAGGGCTGAAAACAGAATACAAACCACTGCTTTCACAACAAAGAGCTGCCTAGCCTGGTTTCCCTGGAGCAGCCGGGGCAGGGGAGCCGTGCAGGGCAGCTGGACCCCTCCCAGCTGGGTGGCAATTCAGCACAGGAGGGCTCATACACCACATCACCCCAGAGCTGAGTGGGCAGCCACGTGCCTCCCCTTCCCCCTGTCAGTTCTTGCAGGTTGTCCTAGTGAAAAGGAAGCACAGATACAACACCTGTGTCTGTGCACCCTCTAAGAACCCCTGTATTTCCTGCAGGAGGACGTGGCCACTCAATGCCAGGGACAGACTCCTCTTTAACACACGTGAGAAATGAAGTGATGAGAACAAAGTGACTTTTCTTAGCACTTCAGGACTTCAGACAGGATGAATACTAGCGATGGTTTACAACTGATTTCATGTGTGGCACAAACTGATCTTTCATTCAGCATACACCTGAGCAATGCAATAGTTTTTTTACAAAGCTTGCTGGGTTTCACACCTGCCCTTTCCCAGCAGCAAAGCAAATGTCAGCTGTGAAGCTCTGGCAGCTCCTGCTGAATGTCAAGAGCCAGGGAGAGCTGTAACTCCAAAGCCTGGCACTTTTACCCCACAGGAGCCTCAATGCCTGGCAACTGCACACTGGGTTACATCCTTGGGAAAGGTCAGGAAAGGATGCAAGGTGATTCCTTGTACTGTGAGTAGTGAAGGGTCTGTCCAAAAGGGACACACAGAGCCCCAGGGCACAGAAAGCAGCCCCAGGCAGTAGCTGCCAGGTGCTGCACAAAGAGCTGCTCATACCTGCTGCAAGGGGAGTCTCAGGGCTGCAACCTGACCTGGCAGCCACAGGAGATGGGAAAAGAAATTATTATCATTATTATTTGTTTTAAACACCACCTGGAAACTCCTGCAAGGAGAGCCACAGTTATGAACCTACTGATATAGTGACTTTATTAACCAGACTGTACGTGGCACAGGAGGCCTCAGCAAGAGCTGGCAGATTAAAACCAGGCTGACTCATCCCCTACGTTTGCCCCCAGAGGTGGCAGTTCCTCTCTGCACACTGCAGGAGTGAACACCAGCTTCTGCTGAAAGGCATGGTCAGTCAGACACACTGCTACCCCACCTCAGGTGATACTTGTGTTCTGCAGATGGAGAGGGCTTCCCTTACCTGTAAAATACACCTCACCTGTGTACGTGCAGAGGTCAAGAGCAAGCTCGTCAAGCTTGAAGTACCCTGCTTGGAGCAGGAGGCTGGATTAGGTGACTCCCAGAGGTCCTTTCCAACCTAAAGCCTTCTACAGCTCCTGTCCTGTGGGCTTCACACAGGCTCTTACCCCCCTCCCACCCACTGCAATGCCAAATGTCCACTGAGTGCCACAGTGCACGCTCAGTTTTGATTCTGCCTTTCCCCCACCCAAAAAGAGTCACCAGATGCTTGGAAATACCCTTGAAAATGTCATCTTTTGGAGAGAAACTTCCTATTCACTAAGATGAATTAGCATCATTCATACTCAATCCTTACCATATACAAATCATGCAGGTGCACACAAAATAGTAATTAGAAAACTCCATGATTAAGAATAAAAGTTAGAAATTGTTGCAGGATCAGCATCTACAAATAGGTCTGTGGTCACTAAACATCACACAATCTAAGAAAGAGTTTTACTAAAAGTAACTACACTGCCACCAGCAGTAATAGAAAGGTCAGTGTAGGTAAAAATCATTCATATTTTATAAGGTAAGTCTTGTTATCAGAAAAGAATTGGGGTAAAACCCAATGTTACCTGCCGAGGGGTCCTCTCGGATTTGCTCCTGCACCACTCCCAATCCATGAGCTCAGGTTTATGGCCTTCCTCGTGGGCCAAGCTCCACTCTGGTCCTTCAGGGATGGCTGATGGGTGGCAGTGTGTGCCCTGCTCGCCCCTGCAGGGCCCTGCAGGCGGGGGGCTGGGCCCAGGGGCACCACCACTCCCTCTCCCAGGCTCCAGGTCCTTGCAGTCAGAGCCCACCAGGCTGTGGTAGGACGTAGACTGACCATCAATGTTGTGCTGGGGGTGGTTTTCCTGGGATATTCTGTAGATTCCATAACCTTGCTGGAAGGACAGGTTGAACTCGAAACCCCTGCGTTTGGCTGAGCAGGAAGGGAGGAAACACCATATTAAGAGTCAAGACCAAAAAGAAAAATGAGATTACACACACAGTGAAAACAACATGCTGAATGTGGAATAAATCATCCAACCACTGCTACAAACAGCCAATTTTCTGTCCATAAACAGAATGAACCATTGAGAAGAAAGACTTCTAAGAAGAAACTGCCCAGGGCAGTGGCTCAAAGGGCACCAGTGGCAGCACAAGCCATTCTGCACCTGGAGAGTGTGTTTAAAGCAAGTGAAAGCCATGCACAGGGGATGGCTCCCCTCTAGGGTTCAGGAGCTCTTTCTCCCTCAACATGGAGCAGATGTCAGGAATTCATCCACTGATGTCAGAGGACTTTCACTCCCACATCCTCAGAAACACTCAGCCCTTAACTTCTGCAGCTGAGACCAGATGATCCCTGTAAGTCCCTTCCAACTGACCCATTCCATTTGTCCAGCTGTTTTTTCATAAGACCCAGCAGAAAACAGAGCTCTAGAGGGTTCTGAGGAGGTTACCAGGGAAGGTGTGGCATCCTCTGTTACACCAAGGCAACCCTTCCACACTTACTTTTGAGATCTTCTGAAGCCACTGCACAGGAATCCCTCGTGCAGCTGATGAAGCAGCCGCAGGGCAGGTGCACCCAGTGCTGGGACAGGACAAACAGCGGGGTCACCGTGGCAGCCAGCACCGTCAGCAGGAAGCTCAGGGCCTCAAACGCAAGGCTCTGCACACCAGTGATGTACTGGACAAGCATCTGTACCTGGAAGGCAGAGCAGTTTGAGATTTATATCACTTCAGCACAGGAGATGCTTCCAGGAATAAACAGAACATCTCGCCATGAATAGGACACAGCTGTAAGACACAGGTTGTCAGCAGTGTTTGCTGAGCACAATTCTGGTTCCAAAGAGAGCAAACACCCTCACTGCTCTCCCCTGGCTCTGCAGTTCTCAGAAAAACCCTTGCTGAAGCTAAATATAGATGCTGAGCACTATTAAACAGCTCCCAAGCCAAGCAGCTCAGCAGGGACTGCTGGCTCAGCCCCTCCTGTGGCACTGGACCCCCAGCTCAGGTGCTGAGCCCATGCACAGCCCAGGACAGGGCTAACACTGCCCAGATCTGTGTGCCCTGCTCTCAGCAGAGCCCTTCCTGCTGCACCTGGTCCCAAATGCACATCCGTGCCCACGGGCAGCACTCCCCACCCCCAGTACTAGAAGGGTTACGAAGATGGAAACAAACCACATTTTTCTAACAAACTCCTGCTTTTTAACCCACCTGCCAAAGGAGGTGACCCAGAGCTGTGAGGAGGGCCTGTTAGCTCAGTACCATTCCCAGACCCCAAAGTGCTGAGCAGATGCCTGGTCACAGAGCTCAGAAAACTAAACTGGAACCTTATTCCCCCTTTACTCATGAATGATGTGACAACAGAGCATCAGGCCTATGAACAAAGCTCTGTTGAACCCACAGGACACCAGTTAAACTCATGCAGTGGCACAGAGCTATACTTCCAGCTATACTGGAAGAACAACTGCCATGGCCACTGCTCTTCTGTTTCAGTCCACGGCCCACAGCTCACAGCCCACTGCAATGTAAGTGAACACTGGAAAGGGAGCTGACAAATTACCATCATTGGGAGCCAGAGGACGACTTTGGTCAGTGCGAGGATCAGCGAGAACCGTTTCTGGGCAAAGCCCACCGTGGAGCTCCTGCTCTGTGTGCCGCTCACGAGGGCAGCACTCCCGGCCACACCCTTCCCAAAAACGGCCTCTGAGCTCCGGCTCTGCTCCAGGGTTTTACCCGCGGGCTCCAGCGGGGACAGCGACGGGGCAGGCGCGGGGGTCCCGGGCATGGGGAAGCCTCCAGGGACCTGCAGGTACTCGGTGTGCGAGAGCTGTGGCTCAGCCCAGCACAGCAGCTGCTGAGTGAGGGGAACAGCCAGCACTGCGAGCAGGGACAAGCACAGCAAGTAGACAATGACCACGAACAGGATGTAGGAACTGGCACAGTCGGTGAAGCAGCCCCAGGAGTTTGGGACATACCTGCCCCAGCCACAGAGAGGCAGAATGCAGATTAGCAAACCAACAATCCAGACGGTGAGGATGGCCCACCCCACGCTCACACGACGCTTGGAAGTGCTGTAGCTCAGAGTCTCAGTCATGTTGATGGTGTAGAAGTTGTAAGAAACTATAAGTGACCCTTTCAGGTTGCTAGAAATGCCCTGGAATAAATACAGAAGTGCTGAGGTGGTGCACAGAGGCTGGGGGAGGCCTTCACTTGACCACTGCATGAGCATGAACATAATCAGTGGCACGACGCTGATCAAATCATCTACTGCCAGGGAGGTCACAATCATCGACAGCGTGGTTTTGTTCTGCATTTTCAGCAGGGAAACTAGTGAATAAATGCTGCTCAGAAGGGCTGGGAATGCAATGGTAAGAGTCAAGCAGAACAGAAAGACATTCCAAGTCCTCTGCTCACTGGGTTTGTCCACCATGCCACGGTTTTCACTGAAGAAGCTCGTCCCATTGAGTGACAAATTACCAGGCATCGCTGACATTGTCCTTGGCATTCCTTTTGCTTTGCCTTCTCACTGACTCGGCAAGTTTTCACTGGCTGAAATCAGAACTGTCAGCTCCACATCACAAGTTTCTTTGTTTTTCTAGACACTATTTTGTGGCATCCGACAAAGAAATACTCAGGTGAAAGCACTCCAGATAACCAGAACAAAAATCAGGCAACAGTGAAGTCCCAAAGGTGCTGGGCAAAATGCAATTCTTCAAAATCCTCTCCGTGCTGGAAGATGGTTAGTTAGGGCTCTCCAGATGAGCTCATGCCGCTCCTCCTGACGATACAGGCACCGTGCCTCGCTCCCGAGCTCCGCTGGACCGAGGGCACAGCACCAGCTGTGCTCACGCCGTAGGAGCTCATGGAGACTCATAGTAGGAGGAGAAGCTGTTGGACTCACCCTGCGCTGCCTGAGCTGCAGGAGGGAGGAGCCGGTGCGGGATGGAGAGCCGGGAGTGAGGATATTCCCAGCTCCCTCTCGCTGGATCGGAGCCTGGAGCAGAGTGCCCGCCAAGCCCCACCTCCGAGCGCACCGAAATCCAATGCACATCCTGCGAGCTGATGTCAGCCGGGCTGTCATTCCCGTAAAGCCCGAGCCGCTCCCGGGCCGGGCGGCTCCAGCGGGAGCGCTGCCGTTCCTGAGCCGCTCAGCCCCTGCGGGACCGGCACCCGCACTCACACCCGCACCCTCACACGCACTCAAACCTGCACTCACACCTGCACTCACACCTGCACTCACACCTGCACTCACACCTGCACTCACACCTGCACTCACACCTGCACTCACACCTGCACTCACACCTGCACTCACACCTGCACTCACACCTGCACTCACACCTGCACTCACACCTGCACTCACACCTGCACTCACACCTGCACTCACACCTGCACTCACACCTGCACTCACACCTGCACTCACACCTGCACTCACACCTGCACTCACACCTGCACTCACACCTGCACTCACACCTGCACTCACACCTGCACTCACACCTGCACTCACACCCGCACTCACACCTGCATTCTCACCCACACTCACACCCGCACCTGCACCCTCACCCGCACCCACACCCACACTCACACTCACACCCTCACACACACCCGCACTCACACTCACACCCGCACCCTCACACGCACTCACACCCGCACTCACACCTGCATTCTCACCCACACTCACACCCGCACCCGCACCCTCACCCGCACCCACACCCACACTCACACCCACACCCACACCCTCACCTACACTCACACTCTCACCCACACCCACACCCACACTCATACCCGCACCCCCTGCCCGTCCCCACAGCCCGTCCCTGCCCCTCCCAGGGTGTGTGCAGGAGAGCCCAGGCCTGGGCTGGGGCAGCTGCCATCCATAAACTTTGACTCCTCACGCGATTCCAACCTGAGCTGCAGCAGAGGCTGGAAAACTGTTCTCCCGTACGCTCAGCCTTTCCACCCACCCTGGGTGTCCAACAGCCCCGGTGGCAGAGAGCAACCACAAATTTTCTTCCAAGCTCCCTCAGTACCTTCCTCCCGACACAGTTCACTGCCCTTCGATTCTCTGCCTCTCTGCAGCTTTCTGGACACTTTGGTGGGAACAGCCCAGCCCGTGCCTCCCGCTTGTGTTTGCAATGACATGTTCATCAGTGTTCCTAGGAAGAAAGTCACTTTTATTTATTGCCTTGCCCATTTGAGGCAGGTGATGGATTACTCACTTCAGCTTATCTTCCCACACAGTGTATTTTATGATCTGAATTGCACCTTGCTACCACTCTGTGGCAGTTTTTACCGTAACTTACAATATGGTGAGATGTTACTTCCTCTGGTCTTTCTACAGTTCTAAACAGAATCTTTTGTTTAGAAGATTAGATTCACAGAACCATAGAATCAGATGGGTTGGGAAGGACCTCTGAGATGATCAAGTCCAACCCTTGATCCACCACCACTGCAGTTACCAGACCATGGCACTAAGTGCCACATCCAGTCTCTTCTTGAACACCTCTATCAGATTCTCTGATCTCCAGGGTGAGTTTACACTGTGATCTTTCAACATTTATAGCAACACTATTTTTGCAATTGAATTTCCCTCCCAAAGCTCCCCAGAATTCAAGAAGGGCCTCCCGGAGGTGTGGGGAAAGCCAGGCCAGGTCAGTGAGCACAGGGTCACAGGGCTGGTCCTGTCCCTGTCCCTGTCCCTGTCCCATGTCCCTGTCCCTGTCCCAGGTCAGTGAGCACAGGGTCACAGGGCTGGTCCTGTCCTTGTCCCAGGTCAGTGAGCACCGGGTGGGCAGGGCTGGCCCTGTCCCTGTCCCTGTCCCTGTCCCATGTCCCAAGTCAGTGAGCACAAGGTCACAGGGCTGGCCCTGTCCCTGTCCCTGTCCCTGTCCCATGTCCCAGGTCAGTGAGCACAAGGTCACAGGGCTGTCCTGTCCCTGTCCCATGTCCCAGGTCAGTGAGCACAGGGTGGGCAGGGCTGGTCCTGTCCCTGTCCCATGTTCCTCTCCCATGCCCCTGTTCCCTGCCCCAGGTCAGTGAGCACAAGGTCATAGGGCTGTCCTGTCCCTGTCCCTGTCCCTGTCCCTGTCCCATGTCCCAGGTCAGTGAGCACAGGGTGGGCAGGGCTGGCCCTGTCCCTGTCCCTGTCCCAGGTTTTCTAGAAGGGAAGGACAGCCCTGCCCACAAGGCACAGGCATGGAAGGTGCAGAGCACGAGGCACATGTGCATGTCCTGGCTGGGGCTGGAGCAGCCAGGCAGGAATCTGCACATTAAGATCCTTCCTGCCTCTTCCCTTTCTTCTCTGGTGTGAATTCTTCTGCTAAGGAATTATCCCCAAGAGAAAATCCACTGGGATGGAGGTCTCCCCTGTGGCTCATTTCACACAGCCCTGCACGAGGACAGCTCCCAAGAGGAGGGGTCAGCACTGCTGACAGTCTGTGAAAGCATTTCTGAGACTCTCCATGTAACGGTTCAGAAACGCTTATGAAGAGAATCAAGTAGTCACCAGCCATAAAACACAGCCAACAAGCATGTCATTAAACCTGTATCCTATTTAGTGTATGAGTCACATCCTACTTTCATACCTTGCAGTAAACTAAGCTTTGACTTGAAGCTTTGCTTCCTTTTGTCACTGAAGAGAAATGTGGTTATTACAGCACTGTGCAAATAGTTCATTACAGAAGGTAATGTAAGATCTGTGCCAGGCTAAAATGAATCTATATATAAAATTCCTTTAAAGTCTTGGAATGTATTCCTCAATAGCATGTGAAAGAAAATGTTTTAATTTTTTCTAGAGACTTAAAAAAAGATGTCCCAAGAAATGACCAGTGAAATATTAATGAGGAGTTTTCTATTCTCCTCAGATTCTCAGAATGTTAGACCCTTTATGTACTGCCAGATTCGAACAGGGAGCACAGCAAAGGTCACCATGACAGTGGGAGCTGCAAGCTGCCCAAGCACAGGATGGATTTCAGCACTGAGCACTGTTCACTTTCAGATGAGTAGGAATCCTAAATGTCTGTCTGTTATGTCCCATTGAAAAGTGTCAGTCACTGTGGAACAGGAAGTGCACACCAGGATCAGAGCAGCAGCTCCCTGTGGTGTTTAAAGCAAGTGCAGCCAGGAGCAGACAGTAAATATGGGTCCGTATAAATGTTATGAGAACACTTAAGAGAAACAAGGCTTTCAAGCAGAAAAAAAAGAAACAAAATAGCTATGCCAGACTCCAGTGGAAATTCCACCACAAGCTGAAAAAATCAAATCTGGTGCCTTTTCAAGGGCAGAGAAAACTGCCCATGTTTTCCCCACACAACTGGAAGTTGCAAAACAAGGTGCAGGTGAAACAACAGAAGGAACATCTGTAGTGAAAATGAACAAACACTTGTCTTCACGCCTGGGGATTAAAGAAAATTCTTTGCCCGCTGGAAGAGTAATGACCCATCTTGAGTAGTTAATGAGAGGCAGATGCGTCAGCACCAAGGGTTGACGTCAGTGAGAAATTCCCACTGCTCCCCGACTGCAGCTGTCCAAGGATCTGCACATGGCCAGGGAACTGCTGCACAGTCCTGCTTCCCACCCCCACAGCCAGGAACACCCACAGCAGGAAAATTCAAATTCCCCCAACATGCCAAGAACACCTGAAAGAAAGCTCCTTCACTTATTTACTGCTTACCTAAGAAAACACCCACCCTGCCTTTACAAACTGCACTCTCCAAACCAACCACTTTCCTTACATTTTGCAAGGAAAACACTGAAGTCACTCCCAGTGCTGGATATTTGCTTTCCTCACCTGCTCACACACTGCACGGGGCAGACTGGGGGAGTCTCTCCCTGCGTCACCACAGGGCTTGTCTTTGTCCCAGAGCAATAAGGGGGACATTTTTACTTCTATTTTGCCTCATCCCCACTGATTTTCCCACGATGTCTCACTTTTTCTTATCTGTCTCCTAAGTAGTAGGACACTAGGACATTGCTGAGTTCCAGAGCTTCCAGGCACTTGGAATGCAATCACTTGTAAAAGTCACAGTATCCCAACACTTAGCACACATCCCTGTGTCTGCTCCAGGTGCACAGCTGCCAAATTCAGTTATTCCAATGGCATTTCCTGCAGGAAACCAGTGTTGGCTTCTCAGCAGCATCACTGTAACGTTATTTAATCCCATCTTTGACCCATGATTTTATTAGTAAGAATAAACTACAGTCACACTGTGCAGAAGTGTGTCTCCTTTGAATCCAGCTGGAGGAATGACTTTCTGTCACCTCTGACAAGTCACACCTTTGTGCTGAACGCAGAGACCTCAGAGCACCTTGACAAGCAGGAAACCTTTTCCCTGTTAATGACAAAGCCACAGCAGAGGAAAGGAGCACCTGTGGCTGTCCTCTACACCATAACTCACTCAGAAAACCTCAGAATTCACCAAAGCTCAAAACTAGTGCTCAGAACAAGCGGCCTGTTCTACAGTGGGACAACATGAATTAATTGTCACTATTCATTCTCACCCTCAAATCTGCCTGAACACCTGCCCCTGCTGGGGTTCCAAATGGGATTGTTCAGACAGAACTACCAAAGAACTTGTGGTGTGTGAGAGGAGGTTCTGTTACGATCAAAGGAAGAAATCAAAGCTTTACAGTGTCTCACATGACACTGTTTAAGAATTTTAGCTGTCATTCTGCTCATACCCACTTTATTTGTTGCCTTTGTAACTGCTCAGGGATTCACAGTTCCTGGCTCTCCTCATTTTCACTGGTGTAAAATGTCCCTGCCTTTGGACAGAGAGGCTGATGTTGTATTCTCAGCACACCCAGTGCACTTCCAAGTAAAGGTCAAAACAGAGCAGTTAAAGAAACATTAATGTCCATCACCTACAGCCACCTCTGCCAAGAGCTGGAGATCACGTGAGGGCTGGGGAGACAGGAGCACATTTCCCTTCTGCCTCCTTCGGCCCTGATACGTCGAGTTCAGTCCTTCCTGACAATTCTGAGCAGCTTTTGCTCTATTTTTACCTCCTCAAACATAGGGTAATGTCCCTAAAAGCAGAGTGAGAACACAAAAACAACTTCTGGAGCCAAAGCTCAGCCCCTGGAATTGCAGAACCCAATTTTGCAAAAAGCTTCCCAGAAATGGCTCTCAGACCTGCATCTTGCTCTGCTCCTGCCCAGAGCAACCACTCTGAAACCTGCATCCTGTCAGGAGATAGCTGGCTGCTAAAGCTTCCAGGGCAGTGGAGCCAAGGTTCCTGCAGCCAAGGAAAGGCTTCCTCTCAGGAAAACAGCTGGAGATAGTCTTGAACTATTTATAACAGAATTTGGAAGAGGCTACAGGATTTTCCAAAATAGGGAAATCCTTACTCCTTAAATTAACTGAATTTACTTAGGAAACAATTAAAAAAACAGGCAAAGATGAAGGAGGGAGGGAAGCATTTGGCAAGTTGTGACTGGGGATACTGAAGGATTTTCCTTTGTGAAGTGCACCCTTGAAGTACTCTGGGTTTGCCATTAAGCTGTGACTCGTCCCCAGGTTCTGGCACTGTGGAGAGCATCCAGTGGGGTTTCTGCCAGGGAGGGAGAAGGGATACAGGGGATGGACATTCAGGACAGAGCCTCAGGTGTGAGAACAACTACAGCCCATTTCCCCATTTGTTTTCATTCCTGTCCCAGTTTGGTGGCTGATGAGCAATGTTTGTCCTTGTCTTTACACATTGTCAGGACTCCTGACACAGAAGAGAGGCTCATTTGCCAACCTGAATTTCTGTTGTTTTTTTTTTCATCTCTCTTAATTACATGTAAATTTATATTGGTGATACTTCTCTACTCTGTCTCTGTGGGATCTTGCTCACATGCCCATGCTAAAAAAGCCAAGTGTTGCTCCTTATCACCTCTTCACAGGGGTGATAGAAATGACAACTAAGGCTGGAATACATCACCACTGGATACAGTGGAGTTCACATTCATTTTCATGATTAAATGGTAAAATTGGGCTGAACAGATCTGATTGAGGAAGGGAAGAGTGAGAGTTTGGGGCATTTCTTCACTCAAGGCAGGTTTTCCTTAAATGAAATCCCCCAGTAACAACAGGTCTGAGGCTGGAAAACAAACACTGCTGCCAGTCAGGTGAATAAAACATTCCTCCTGAGCTGTGCTCCTTTTCCAAGTGCAGCCTTCCCGTGGACCATGGCCACCTGACAGCTGGAGTGCAGAGGAACAGCTCCAGTTCAAACCCCTGCCCCGTGGCACAGCCAGGACCAGTGAGCACAGTGTCTGTGAAGTCATGGGAATGCACAAAGCCTGGAGGGATGTTCCCTGAAGAAGCTTCACTTCAAAGGGCTGGAGGGCAGAACAACTGACAGATGACAAGTAGCAGCTGAGCTAAAGCCACTGCTCAGGTCGACTGGTTGGCCCAAACAAGGGCTATTCCCACACACACTGATGAAGGGATACAGATAAAAGCAGCTTTCCCAGGACACTGTGTAAGTTGTTGATGGGATAACACAGAAGCACCATCTCTCAGCAGTGTGGGAAGCAGCACAGGGGTGGGTGGTAGGGGCTGGCTGGAGAAAGGGGGACACTGACAGCAGCAGAGCAGGAGCTGCTCCTCTCCAGCCCAGTCAGTCAGTAATTCACACATTCATTAGACTGACAGAGCCACTATTGCTCTACAGACCACATTACTGTACCAGGTGTACACAGTCTCAGACTAAGCTACAATCATTGTTGATTATTATCCTACTACAGTCAATGGAATTACTTAAGTGCTTCCTCTGGAACTGGTGCCAGTTATCAGGATGGCTAATGGTTCGAGTTATTTTAACACACACTTCTTAGGTTTGACTTCATGTAATGAAATAAAAATGGCATTTAGACAAAATATGAGGCAAAACACTTCCTCTCTCCGTGTCTGCTCAGCTCAAGTATTTCCTCTGTGTATTTTCCAGAGCAGGTGTTTGATCCTGATTTTCCTGCACATTTTCCTGCTGTTTAGCAGCAGTTGAGCAGTGGTTTAGTTTTGTTCAGCAGTGGATCAGCAACTGGCACACCACAAAACAGGAGAAGCACTCACAGCAGAGATTAATGGTGCTTTAAAGCACCTGCCATGGGCAGACACAGTACAAAAAACCTGCTTTGAAAAGAATAAACTGAGCTAAAAGCCCATCCAGTGCCACCCCTGCCATGGGCAGGGACACCTTCCACAGGCCCAGGTTGCTCCAAGCCCCGTCCAACCTGGCCTTGGACACTTCCAGGGATCCAGGGGCAGCCACAGCTTCTCTGGGCACCCTGTGCCAGGGCCTCCCCACCCTCACAGGGAACAATTCTTTCCCAATACTGAACATAAACTTCCCTTCTCTGAGTTTGAAAGAGGGGCAAAAGTCAAGCACAGGACAAACCCAAGCAGCCTCAGGCTCTTTGCTGGAAGCACATGGAATGCTCAGTGCCTTCAGCACCAAGTCCTCAAAGGTTTTATGGTTTTCCTGAGAGTCCAGATTAGGCCTGTGCTCCATGGAAAATGAGGAATGATAATTAGAGGCACTTCTAACCTCAGCAACACTGAGTGAGCACCATAGCAGAACCTCAGTGGTCACTGCTGCAGTAACGAGCGAGTAAAACCCAGGAACTGAGTTTTAGGCACTGCAGGAAAATAGAAAGTACAAAAAGCATCGAAGATTTGTGTCCTCATGTTGATACATTAAAATTGCCTTTTGAGAGATTTTTGAACTCCATGAGCAGTGTGGGGCTGTTAATCACCGATGAGCAGTGTGAGCTCCTGGGGTGCAGCCCAGCCGGGGCTGGAGGGGAGCTCAGGACACACCAGCCCACGGCAGCCCATGAAGGAGCTGCATGGACACCTGGGGGGACACTGGCACAGCTTCCCAACTTCTGTCCCTCAGCGACACCGGAGAGCCGGGAATGAGGAATGCTGCCGATCAGCAGAGGGAGCCGCTGCCCCACAGTAACACACCGAGCCACGGGCGAGCGCTCGGGAGGAAAAACGGGATACCTTCGGCAGATCCAGCCCGGCTCACACGGCCCAGGGGTAACTGCGGTCCAAGCACAGCGTTGTGTTCCCCGACTTTGAAAAGGGGCCCTAGGAAGACGAAGCGGTGGGATCTCCCCTCTCCCGTGTCTCCCCTGCTCGGTGCAGCCCAGCAGTGAGCACTGTCCCAGCTCACTGTGTGCCCTGCCCCGGCACCAGGGACAGCACAGAGGGCCAGAACAGAAAGAAATGGACCGGTTATTTACTGCCAAACATGAACAGCAACATCTTCCTCATTCTTCCCGTTTCCTGGAGCTCGGGGCCAGATTTCTGCCTCCCCTCGTGTACACAAGAACTGTCCTTAACCCAGAGCCCTCTGCATCCCCACTGCAGGGGAGCCATCGCTTTTCCACGGGCAGCAACAGCGGTGGTTTCCAGCACAAACACAGGGCAAGCAGCACAGCAAACACATTAAATGCAGCAGGACTGTTTCTGCTGCTTTACTAAAGATGCTTTCACAGGGTGTAGTTTCTCAAGACACTTCCTGCACCCACAGCTAAGCAGAGCACTCACTCAGGTCCCAGCTCAGCCAAGGCAATCAGCAGGAAGGGCTCAGGTCGTTCCCATCCCCTGTACCATGGAGGTGGTGCTGTGACACACCTACTGTGCCGTGTTCACCTGGACTGCAGGCTGAGTGAGGGATCTCCTGATGTTCCCTCTTGCCTTGTTTGTGAGGCAGAGCAGCAGGTCACCGTGGCTGTGACATGGTGTGGGATGTTCTGGGACCTCCTCACTCAGGGCAGGTCTGCACTGCAGCTCCTGGCTCCTGGTCAGTCAGTGAACCACCTTCTGGCTCCCTAATCCTGCCCACAGACACACCCAGACTTTGGGGATCCGTGGAGCTAAAACATCCAGTCTCACTTTTGCTCCTGCTACTGAGTTGGCCACAGTGGGTCTGCAGGGCTGGGAGAGCAGAATATGGCTGGAAGAGTGTTTTCTGTTGTCCCATTGTGGCATTCCTACTGCTCACCTCACAGCAAGAGCAGAACAAAACCAGTTTGTGAAGTCGATTCTTAAAAAATCCTCCCTGCCAAGTTAGAAATGCCTTTATTGTGCAAGTCCTGGAGGCAGTTGGGGGACTTCAGCCATATAAAAAATGTTTGTTGTAAATGCACTCCCCTTTGTTCCAGGAGAAAAATGTCCACCAGGATCTCTCTTCCCTCCCCATCCCCAAAGGCACTGACAGGGGAGAGCAGCTTCTCCTGGCAGATCAGAGTGCCCAGGGGATGTATCTCCAAACCCAGGTGTCCCAGAGATGCCTTTGAGACCTCTCACATCTCTCAGTTCCTACAGCAAAGCACAACTGCCTGGAACTCTTCCCTCCTCCCCTTGGGAACCCAGAACAGTGGGTGTTCTGGGGCAAAATCAAGTATAAACAAGAATTGAGATAAGCTTGGAGAGTAAAAGACATTTCTCTAAAATCCACATTTTCAATGTACTTTTTGTTTGCTCCACAGCACATCGTGGTTTCTCACTGCATGGAAAGGACTCAGCAGAAGCAGCAGCACAGACAGAGGTGTTCATAAGTAGGAAAAGACCTTCTGCCTTTTTAAAATATCTCTCTTTTTAAAGTACCCCCTGCCCTCTGAAGCGCTGGAGTATTTGCCACTGTGACTCAGTCAGCATTTTTCTTGTCTAATCTGCACTTGATGAGCTCACACAGGTTTTCTTAATGATTCCATGTGTTTATATTTCTAACACGGAATTTTTTTTACATTTCATTATGGAACGAGCAACTGTGTCTAACAAAACCTTGGAAGTTTCTGCCTGTGTTTTAACCCAGTCCTAAAAGAATGCTAAAGCACTGACAAAGGCTTGAAGACCTTGAAAATGATGATAAAGAGCTCAAAGACTCTGTATCTTGGATGTCAAAACAATATTCTAAGCCATGTTATTAAATTAAGTCTAACTTAAATGTCAAATATATGAAATGCTTCTGTTGGATCAAGGTTAATATATTTGAAAAACATCTCCTAGAACTTCTCCTGTTTTAAACTGCATGTTCTAAACAATTCAAATTCAGCCAGACTCTAAGGTATTAATTCCTCCTCATCTGCAGCATTCAACAGTCAGTAAAGTTCTCTGAACTCTCTGTAGAGCATCTGTGGTTCATGGGCACTTCCAGGGGGTGGGGGAGTTGTTCTTGTCAACAATTTGTCAGGTTTCAGTCAGTGTTTGCTGTAAAAAGGCAATCCCTGGGAGCTTTGGGGAGTTTTTGGAACACCCAGGACCTCCCTCCTCGCCCGCTCCAAGTCCTTCTCTCTTGTGTACTTCTCACGTGAATTTATTTACAATAAAATCTGCTGTCTCAGGAGAAGCAGCACTGCCCAGAGCAGGATCCACGTACAGATGGGAGCAGCTGGAGCTGCAGCCAGCACAGGAGGGCTCAGTAACGCTGGTAAGCACAAATCCTGCCCGCAGAAACACCGAGCAGGGGCAGAGGGGGGAGAGGAGCTGCACACCCTCATTCCAGCAGCTCAGTTACCTCCTCCTCAGGGCCGTGCTCTCGGTATCACCCTGCCCCGGGGGGGATGGGGACTACGAGGCCAGAGCCCTTCCCAGAGCCTGTCCCAGTGCCCAGGAACAGGAGGGGCTGCAGGGCCAGGGTGCTGGGCTTTGGGTCAGCACCCCCGGGCACCACGGGAGGTGTCCCCAGGGACACGTTCTGGGAACAAAGGAGCACAGGAGACTTTCCCTGTGGGAATCCATCGGACACAGTGCTCTGGATGGGCAGTTCCCTCCAGCTCCTTCATTCCTCTCCAGCACAGCAGTGTCAGCAGGAGGTCCCAATGACCAGGGGACATCCTTAGAATCCCTCTCTTCCACAGTTGCTGTGCCAGACAGAAAGTAGGATTCAATTCTCTCTTTGACCTCTCCAAAGCCACATTCCACCTGTCTTTCATCTGAGTTTCAAACTCGTGTGAGGACTAAAAGTAACAAAATCCATGTGGTCAGTATTCCCTGAAATCCCTTCATACCGTTCCAGAGTGTTCTCCAAAGCTACAGGGTCCTGTGCAGTTCAGCTTAAACAGACAGAACACATCCTTAACTGTGGTGATGCACACATTGCATCCTGAGGAATTTTTATGACAGATTAACACTCGTTTTTTCTCACAGAATGCTGTGGGAATCTGACTGAATCAGAATGAGTAAGGGCTGAATCAAAACCTCAGGACCTGGTTCACTGGAGACTTAAAATGCAGAAGCAGCATCCCTGAGTTCACTTCCAGAGTGAAAAAAAGGCTAAAATTAAATATTAATGTTTCCAGTGGAAGTTCACATGACTGATTGACTTGAATACGTCGTCCTGCAGTACCCAAGCCAGAAGAGCTATGGTGGCTGCAGTCACACAGAGACTGTTCCCTGACTGCCACCCTGGCAGCACAGCAATTCCAAATTCAGGATCAACTAAGTCCCCAGACAGGCTGCCCAGCCCACTGCAATGGCCTCTACTTGCCATACCAGGGCCACACTGCACCCATGTGTTTAAATTAGTTGGAATCACAGGAATACTTTCAATTACATGACACTTAATCTCAGATTGGATAGCTCTGGAAAATCTCTTGGAAAACCACAGCACTGGTAGCATGCTACAAAAAATCTCAGGATTTCTAGAACTCTGCCTTTCAAGCCTGTCTGTAACACAGCTCATCTGAGACAGCCTCCTCAGGTTCTGGTCATCTTTCACGGCAGAGAATTTTCTGTTCTCTCAAACTGTGAACAGCCTCACCCCTCTATGGAGCTGGCCCAGGACTGCAGGGGTGACATCTCACAGTGTGCTGTGGTGGCACTAGCTGAGTGCCCCGGGGCCACCCCAGCCCCAGTACATGGAAACCTGCACTGTAATGTGCCTTCTGAGCCCCTGCTGCCAGTGCCTCCCAAAGGGAACCCTCTGGGCACAGGGACAAGGGCAGAGCTGCCCCAGCGAGGGGCTCCCTCAGCACCCACCCACTCCAGCAAGGTCTCTGCACAGGGGCCAGGGAAGGTCCTGCAGTTTGGCCCATTTATGTGTGGCCTAAGCAAGCACTGCCTTGGATCAAACATTCCATGCTGCTGCAAACTATTTCTCCTTCAAACAGAGATTCCTTCAAGAATGTGTTCTCATGTGGGAGCTGGAGTGGAGGAGAACGTGTATGGATTTGAAAACAGGATGACTTGACTTTACTTCTAATTCCAGCTCATCACAGTGTGGCAGGAATCACTGCCCCAGCTGCTCCAGAGCCCAGAGCACCCAGAGCTGCCATGCCAGGGCTCCTGGAGCAGACAGTGCCAGTGGCACAGGGGCACAGCCAGAGGCTGCCCTGGGGGCGCAGCACAGGCCACTGAATGTTTCACTCACACCTTAAACAAGAGAATTTCAGCTGCTTTTGACCTTAGCCTGTTTGAGGAAGTTTTCAGTAAAAGCTATCTAAGGACTCTGGAAGCAGAGATTCCACCCAGCCTCACAATTCAAGCCGAGGCACGAGGACTGAACGGGCAGAGAAATACTCACCAGAGCTGTTCACTGTGTAAGCACAGCCCGAGTCCCCAGCGTGGCAAATCAGCCTTCCATCAGCATCACATCCTCGCCACTCTTTTCTGGAAGGAGGAAAAAAAGTACAAGTTTGGGAATAATGAAAATGCAGAGAACCCTGCTCGTGCAAGTGCTTCTCCACCAACCCTTCTTTTAAATGCCTCTAATAGTGGGATGCAGAAACTCACACCTGTGAAGTTACAGAGGTAATTTGCACCCACTTAGAGTTCCATTTGGAGAGGTATAAAAATAGCCCAGTAACAGGAATCTGGCCCATTCCTTATAATGATTATTGGAAATATAACTGGAAGAATTATTTTATCTTCACTAATAACATGAAAATTAGGCAGAAATGTGCTTTTGAACACTCTGTGACAATCTATTCTGCTATCAGAGATATGAACACAGTTCCTGCAAAAGTTCTCTTCACTCTTTCATTCTGAAACAAAGGAAAAACTCCAAAGATTATTCCAAGACATCTCAAGACCCAAGTTCACTGAAGTACCTGGTGACAGAAGCTGCATCCCTGCAATCCTGAGTTCCCAGGGATGTCAGGGACATTCTGCACATTTCCCCCAGAGAACCTGGCTGCACACTGGTCCAGGGACATGGAATGTTATGGGTGCAGGGACACAGCATTCAAAGGAAAGTCTCCAGCACAAACAGGCCATTTGTGTGGATCCCAACTGGGTTACTGATCCCAGAAACACCACTGCTGCCCTTCCCTTCTGTACTGCCTACAAATAATAGCCTAGAATTTTGATTTCTGGCATCACCTCTTTTCTGTTTAGGGGAAATTCACTGTACCTAAGTATAGTTCCTTTGTCAGTTCTGCCAGCCATGTTTATTTTCATTACAGGCTGGCAAATACCTTGCCTGGAATTGCACACACATGAGATTTGGTGATGTGCCCTTCATTTCCAAGAGGAGCTACAGGCTGTTCTGCTCCTGTGGAGGAAACAGTTGCTGATTCCAGCATTTCAGCTCTCTGCAAATGTTCAGCTAAGCTGACTACTTCACTCAGTGCTCCTGCCCCAGTGCAACCCCTCACCCGCTGCATCGGCCTTATTTAACAGCCAGAGCTCTTCCCTGCTGAATACTTCTGGTGACAGTATAGGCAAGGATTTCTTTCTAAACATTATGCAGAGCTCCTCGACCAGAGCCTCCATGCCAAGGACCCAGGGATTTAGTCTTGCACATCCTGGGGGAAGAGCGAGCTGTCTCCTGGGAAGAGCTCCAGGCTCAGCTGGTTCCTCGGGGAAGCATCTGAACCTCTCCCCCGGGACTATCCAAGGCATCCTGAGCCATTTCCTCTGCTTACAGGGAGCAGACCTTTACTCCTGCCAAGCACAGGGTGCTGGCCTTTGCCCGAGGGTGCCCTGGCACAGCCCAGCCCCTGGCACAGGGCACAGAGTCTCCCCCAGCCCGGGCACTTTCTGTGCACAGCTCATTCCCGTGCTCTGCCAGCCCCTCCTGGCAGTCACCACCAGCAGCAGAGCCACAGGGTAACCACAGCCTCGCCAGCAGCTGCTGCTGCTGGGCCTTCCACAAACACCACCCCTTTCCCTGGTGTTCCATCCTCACCCCTCCAGGATTTCTGGCTGCACTTGTTTGCACTGACACTACATTCTGAAATGGCAGTGAATTAATCACGACTCAAGCAAATCCATTCATATCACTGGACCCTGCTACGTGTAAAATAAAGGTACTAAAGGCATCAAACAATTAAGAATTTTGATTATAGAAAAGTATATGGGACAGTGTGGCATTACATGACCACTGCTACAATGCTTGATTTATAAAAACGAAAATCTTATTCCATCAAAATCCATTCTTCATAATAATGAATATATGATATAACTAAGGCCCATTAAACCAACTTATTATTTTAAAACATTCAATTGCAGGGACAGAAACTACTGTAAATACAGTCTCTAACAGCAGCATTAAAAATATTCTTAAATTAATTTTTATCTTTTCTTTGTTCAAGGGTACATCCAACGCATCAGCTTCATCAGCCACAGTTCAGGAGGGTGGAAGTTGGAAGCATTTCACAAGTCCAGATTAACTCTCTTGGCAATAGCAGAGGACCAAATGTCCCATCTGGACTTCTCTAAGTATAGGACAATAATTTATATAGCATTTCTTGTCCTCCAAGTGCCATGAGCTCACCCCCCAGGATCCTGTGCACCACTGACAGACACAGAACAGCTGGTTCACAACAGCACATCTGCAGCAGATCCTCCTGCCTGCCCTTCCAGAGAGACCCCTGGGACGTGGAAGGGCATCCCTCAGAGCATGGGACCATTGAATCTCAAAGAATCCTATCACCTCTTTGGAGGGATCCAAACCCAAAGCCTGTCCAGATTAACTCTGTGCTTGTGCAGGTGTGGATGTGAACCTGGAGATGGCCCTTGGGGAAGAGCAAGCACAAACAAAGCCACAAATCCTGTGCTGTCGTGCAGCATCTGCTGGGTTTTCACAGGGGTTTGAAGCTCTTTAACAGGAATGATTCTCCTTCAGTCAGACTCCAGTGCTTTTAGCCCCACTCTTGCAGCCTGGGTTGGTGTAGCACAGGAGCAGGGGGAGTGTCCTGGCACAGGGATGTGACCCTTCAGAGCACCACTCTTGTGGTGGTGCAAAGATGCACCTCCTTCCACTCCCTCTGAGCTTTAGAACCAGCACCAGCCAAGGGCTGAGTACCTTCAGCCAATCACTCCATCTAAAATCACCTCCTTTCTGAGACAGATCTAGGCTTGGTTACCCAGTAACACTGACACATAAACCCCTCCATAGGAGCCCACTTAAGGCAGAGTTCAAGAACAGAGGAGGTTCATGAAGCTTCACAAATCTCTTTATCAAGTGCGACCTAAACACTGAGTTTTTGATAAAGCCTGAAAATCAGTCAGTGGAATACAACTTCAGGTCCCACCATGAGCACTCAGGGAAGTCTGAACGATTATTCCACAGGATTTAGGAAGGTGGATGCTGCTTAGACCTCCAGGATTTCAGTGCATTAACAGAATGTTCTGAGAGAGCTTTTACAGAGCTCTCTATCACAGTCAGCTCTTCCCATTAGCCTTCCAGTCCCACAGGAGCCCAGCACATCCAGGTAAAAGCAAACCAACAAAGAGGGGGCTCCTTTTCCAGGTACAAAACTACTACTCATTCCAGTAGAACGGGGCAAGTGAGAGCCTAAAGTTAGAATTTTAAAAAAAAGGGGGGAAAGGAAAGGAGAAAGCACTGGATTAACTTTGAGAGTGGGAATGTAACCCCTGCTGAGCAACCTCCTTTAGCTTGTGCTGAAAGGTCTGGAGGACAAACCCCAGGCTGATGACAGATGTGTGGCACAGGGAAGGTGCAAACCTGTGACTCAGTGGCAGTGCAGGGGAGTGTTTCACTCAGGAGGGCTCCAGCTCACTATTTATAGTTCCCATAAAGCAGCAGCAAGCAGAATGTGATGCCTCCTGATGCCAATGCCACCAGCACTGCCCAGAACAGCTGGGGGGACTCTCCCTCAGCCCACACTTCAACCTTTCCCTTTCCCACCCCGAACTGACTCACAGAGTGTTTCTGAGTCCCTACAGGGAAGAACTAAAGCAGAAGTGCAGCAAAGTGGGTCAAAACAAAACAGCCTCAGCACTCTCCTGAAGTCCAGCTGTTTCAGTAGGTCTCAGAGCTGACAGCAATGCAAACACAGTGTTTGCTACCCACAAAGTGTCCATTCTCCCTTAAGGTGAACACTTTGTACCTTTTTCCCATGTGGAAAAATATCCAAGTGAAGAATCTAAGGAAAATAATATTCTGAGAGAACGGTGCTCACCTCTAAGCTGCTTTTTAGGTGGGGTACAGTACAGGTCACCAGTGCTGCCCTTTGACAATGGCCAAGAACTGTAACCTGTGCAAATTGTGTGACCAATTTGTTTCTTTCCTTTCTAGGTGTAAGTTTTTTTAGTAAAATTATCCTTACGACCCACAGTGAAACCTTGCTGCTTGCCAAATTTCAAATATGTATGAAGACACCTTAAAGGCCCAGTTGGTGCAATACTTTCCTTTTAAGTCCTTGGGTATAAAAAGAATTTGGCTGTATTTTGGTGTATGAAACATTCATTTCAGCATCTTTAAATAGACTCTGGCAGGAAGAAAATTACAGTCTTTGCCTCACCTTGTTTTCAGGAGTTCCTAAGAGCTTTCCCTCTGCAACACAGAAGAGCTGAGGTCCAGCTCCTCCATAAGCTCAGTCTGGCATGTCTGTGACCACCAGAGGATTAGGAGCAAATCTGACACCTACCCACAGTGTCCTTATCCAAGGGCTGAGTCAAATTTGCCTGAACCTCTGTTCCCAGGTTTTAAAGCAGATCAGACCAGATGCCAAGCCCCCCCAAAGAGGGCAGCAGAGCAAGGCAGGCACAGGAGCTATAAACACGCTCTGGGCAGTCCAGGTACAGGCACAGCACCTGCAGGGTGCCCAACACAAGCACCCAGAGCTCTGTCCATCCAGTGCTGCTGAGCCAGAGCTGTGCTGAGCCAGCCCTGCCACAGGGCTGTGACACACCGGGAAACGAAACATTCCAAGGTTCCTGCCTGTGGCTCCCATGGCACTCGGCCGCACTCCTGGGATCCTCCTAGAGAAGGAAATGGGTTAAACTGATGAGGTATTTTTAATGTGTGCTGACAAAGGTCCAGAGTGAATGTACAGTTCCATTAGTCAAATTGGGACTGCTCTGCTCAGCCCCAGCATGAATGTCTTCCTCTTCTATTATTTAATGCTTCTGGGTTTTTTTTTAACTTTTCATTATGTAGAAAAAAGAAATACATCAAATGTGAAAAAACATTCCTGCATTTTCTGTAAAATCACACAGAAGCAGCCATGGAAATTTGTTTCATTTTCACACGAGCTTTATACTTAATTTGTACACAATCTTTTTCCTTTTCTTTCCTGAGTCCCATTGTAGGGTGCAAGGAAAGAGGAATGGAGGAACCCCTTTCTGTCCTCAAGCACTGGAGGAGTGCTGGCTGCAGGGCCAGCCTGGGCCGTGCCCCCTTCCCCCAGCTCTCTCCGCAGCCCAAAGCCCCTGACAGGGTGCACCCACCCCCGTGCTCGGGATCTCTGCTGCTGGTTCCTGGTGCCCTGACACCACTCCTGCCCCAGCACATGCCAACACAAGACTGCAGGATCTGCGGTGCTCCCGCTGCCCTCAGGGCTGAGGCTCTCCCACCCTGTCCCCCCAGGGCAGCGAGCAGGAGCTGTCTGTGTGCTCCCTGTGCCTGGGCTGCCCTCACACAGCACCACTGGCTGCTGCAGGAGAAGTGCCAGCACTGCCACCTCTCCTGTGCCCTTGCCCTGTGCAGAGAGGCTGCTCTGGGGCTGCTGGGCAGGCTGTGCCCTGCTGACCTCCCCAGGGATCCCCCGGCTCCTCGGGCAGCGGGAATGAGGTGAGTGGGGCTCTGCCAGCCTGACAGGCTGTTCCCAGGCTGTGGTCACCCTGGGTTCTGTTGAGCTGCTGTCTGTGCCCAGCCAGGCTGGAGTGGTGCAGGGCAGCAGGAACCCTGCACTCACACCTCAGCCAGCCAGGAGGTTATTTTTAACTCTGCAGCACTGAGGCAGGGAATTGTGAGTCCTGCCCAGCGTGCCCCAGTGTACATCAGCGATTCCCAGGGCCCTTCCCTGCAACACAGGACTGGCAGGATGTGCCAGCAGGCATTGGTAGGGGTGGGTTTGCTCTTTCAGTGCCCTCTAACGACCCCAGTCATGACAGTGCAGATAAGAGTCTCTCCAGTGCAGCAGCAAGGTTCTGTAAAGAAATCAGTGCCACCTTGGAGAGCAGCTTGGGCAGAGGATTCATGGATGGCAGTGATAAAAATCAGCAGCACCAGTTCCAGTCCCTTTTGGTTCAGTCCCCACAGTGACAAGCAGAGCAGTACAACCTAGAAGAAGAACTCAGATTGTGATCTTCCTCAGTGAGAAACTACCTATTGTCACCTAAGAGCACAATGTCACATGGATTTTGTAGCTGGTACAAGAAGCTAATAAAATAATGCCTTATCAGATCTCTTCTGAATTCCCCTGGATGTCACCAGGATGCCTCCCCAGGCAAGGGAAGCAGCACAAACCCAAAAACTGTCCTCTCCAGCAAATGCTCCTGCACTCGCACTCCTGAACTCTTTCCACAGGGAATTTCCTTCCCTTCCTCTTCCTTCAGGGCAGAATTCAGCACTGAGTGGCTGGATCAGGCAGTGACTGCTTTTGTACCAAGGTTTTGCACCAGATCTGTGAGCAATGTATTCACACACACTCAGACCTGCTTGGCATGTCAGCTAACTGCACCTGACCCCCCCTTTCCCTCAATTCTAAAAGAATGGCTGGTGAACAGCAGCAGTTTGGGAGCTTTTTAGGGAGACTCTAACCCTTATGGCAACTGGGATCAAAATTATATATAGGAACAAATTCCCTGGTAGAAGAATGCATCAGTCCTGTATTATGAATAGCCTGAACATAAACAGATTTTACTGTTATTGCTTTAGATAAAATCTTTCTCCCCTTCCAAGGGTTTATATCATTTCACACTTACAGGAAAAAATCCCAGAAGCTTTTCAAATGGGATTGAGCCACAGCTGCTCTATCATAAATCTACAGAATTAAAATGTGCAGTGAGACAGTTTGGCTAAACAACATCTTAATTTCCTTCACGTGAAGCAGCTTGTATAAACAGGAACAGCAGGGATGGGAGCTTGCTCAGGATATGGAAATGCAGGGAAAGGGACAGCAAAGGCACAGGAAAGGCAGCACTGGAGGAGGCTGGAGGAGGGAGGCTGCAGGGAAGCACAGGGAGCCAAGGAGAATTAACACACAAGGTCTGTGGAGCCAGGCAGGGAGGGAGGGAGGGAGAGGGGCCAATCCCCTCACGAGATGTGCTCAGATCAGCTGCCAATAATGAACCCTCTCTGAGCCATCCAGATCCCAGTGGGAGTGGGAAGGGAGAGTGGCATAAACTGGCATCCCATGAGTGACTGAGAGAACAATTTCAATGTTACAACATGAGTAAAAATTTAGAGAGGTTACCTTGCAATCTCCCCAACTCAATTCCTACAGCATTTACACAATTCTCTCCCTCACAGGGCCATTCCTGAATGCTGATTGAATTCCTCCACTTTTGAATACACACTTTTTCTGTGGGATACACACAGGCATCCTGCCAGCCCACGGTGGATGCTGGGTGTAAGTCACTTGTCAGTGTGTTGCAGATTTTAGCAGCCACATCAATGGACTGTGCATGAGCAGAGTCAGGAGTAACCCAAACCCAAATGTGACATGGACACACCCGGCATGCAAACTGTTCCTGCCTCCTGGACAACCAGCTGAACTGGCAACTGGCCATTCCTAACAAAAATACTTCATACCAGAAGAAAGAACCAAGAACCTCCAGGTCTTACCTCTCACTCAATTAATCAGAGGCATGTAACAAAGATACTGTGGTTCATTACAGGAAAAAAAATTGTTATTCCTGGTAGAAAATCCGTTTTCTCCTGACACGAGCAACCAGATGGCAACTAAACAATGAACTGTCAAAGAAAACTGGGAAGAGTTTCCCTTCCTCCAGCTAATGTGGATATCAGGTCTGCACTGACCACTGCCCCACAAAGCACAGCCCACAGCTGGGAGGGAGGAGCAGCATCCTCTGCAGAACCCCACAAATAACAGCAACAGTTCTCCTTGTCACCTCCTGAGCTCACAGAGGGATTGAGACCATTCCACAGCTGCCCAAACTGGAAGGCTCTGGCACCCAGGGCTTCCCAGCTGCAGGGACACTTCCAAGGGGCACTTTGCTGGAGCCTCGGAAGAGGTAGTTTTCTTTTAGCCATGGGACCCTTACTGAGTTCCTGTGACCCCCAGACAGGGAGTCTCTGCCTTCCCCCCTGTCCCAGGTAGGTCACACTGTCCTGCCTGCAGTTCACATTCCCTCTCTCTCACAGAACCCTTTCAGATTCCTCTCACGTGGCCGATATATCACCATTCAATCTGCAACTCCAGAAACCCCAGGCTCTGTCCTTCCACTCACAGCTTTGTCTGTGCTGAACTCAGTCCCAAGCAGGGTATCACATCTTACACTCCCCTCTCTGCACCCCCAAAATGAAGCCCTCAGCCTGGAACACTCCGGGCACTGGATCAGCTTTCCAGGCTGTACTCTGAGATGTGACTTAGCACAGGCTCTGCCTGTATTTTAAGACACGCCAAGAAACCACAAACACCTTTGCTGGTTCTGAGGCCAACTGTGCTCCAGCACCAGAGTGGAGACCCCTGGGACCCCCCTGTGCCTTGGGATGATGTGTGGTTACAGTCTCAGAAAACACGTCCTTGCCTCAGGAACTGCATCCCTTCTTCTGTGCCTCTCCTCTGCCCTTGCTGCACTCTTCTCAGTTTCTCAGAGGGTGCAAGATGATCTGGCAGGAGTTTTGGCAGCCTGAGCTCAGCCTGGCTACTGAAGCACCGTGGATTTGTGGAACCAAGTCTCTATGGCAGCTCTGGGCTCTGCTACAGTCCCAGAGCACAGACACAGTCTCATTCCTGACCTTCCCACTGTCTCCAAAGTGCCCCACGGCAACCACGAGCTGCAGAGCCAAACTGCAGGGGTTCCTAAGGAACTCTGCTTTAAGATAAAAGACATTGTAAAAATAAAAGACACCCTTCTTTTAAAACAGAAGTGCAAGGCCCCAAGCAAAAACATGCACACAATTAATTTGATTTGTGCATGGAAATGTGGTGAGCACATGAAAATGCAGCATATTTCTGTGCTGCCTTGGGCTTCTGACTTTATGGAAATATACACTCATATATTAAAGCCTATTTTTCCTTTGAAAAACAAAACCCCATTATTAACTAAACTGCCCAAATTGAATAAATGTGATGGTTCCACACAAGCTGAAAAAATGGACTCCTATTTCTTAAAAAAACCCAACAACCCAATGGAGTGGTGTTCATTTTATTAATATAACTGTCTTCTGAGCAGAGAAAAGGAAAAGGACAATGGAAGAGTCTCTTATGCTGACACACACATTAATCACCAAGTCACCAAGCAATGTTCATAATCCAGACAGGGTTCTGCTCTCCACACCCAAATGAGTATGAATAGGGACCCCCCCAGAGTGAGCAAATCTCACTCCTGGGCTGAATTCAACCCAAAACACCTATTAGTAGGCCGGTTCTTAAAATGAACAAAATAAACTGTCTCCTGGAACAGGATTTTTAGTAATGAGAATCTGGGAGAATCCTTTTCCTTAGGGGTCAGTCACTAACTGCCCACAGCTGGAGCTCAGGGACTGTTCTGTGGGTCCTACCAAACCAACAGTTGCTGTTCCAACAACGAGTAACAAAACTGAAGGAGTGGGAGGACTATGACAAAATGCTGCAACCCACAGGATTTTTGAAGCACTTGTGTCATGGTTCATTCTCCCACCCCTTCTGATTCCAAAGCAGTTTTATCACTGACTTTGGCAGGAGCCAGGTTCTGCCAACACCAAACACTCAGAAGGATAAACCCCAGAGGGGTCACTCACAGACCCCACCAGCCCACTGCTGGGTTCAGGTAGGAGGCATTTATCAAATAGTCCTCAGCCACCTGTTTTCTTCCCAATTTTCCTATCTAATCAGGACTAAGAAAAGACTGGTTTACAAACTCAGGCAGTGGTGTTACAGAATGTGACCTGCATCACGTATTTGCTGAGACACTTGTGACACTGGTGTGTGTCCTTGAGCAAGCAGACTGCAGGGAACAAACCTTTCACCTGCTGTGATGGTCTGTACTGAGATCAAACCACAAACATGAGTCCCAAGATCATCCCAAGAATTAGTTCCTGACAAACAGTAACGTCAATGAGATTCAAATCAAACACCTTTAAGACAAATTTATCAATTAAAGGAGAGTGAAACAGTAATATTGAATTAGCAGCAAATCCTTGGGGTTATAATATAGCCACAGACTGGTTTGGGTTGGAAGGGACCTTAAAGACCATCTGCCATGGGCAGGGACACCTTCCACCATCCCAGGCTGCTCCAAGCCCCATCCAACCTGGCCTTGGGCACTTCCAGGATGGGGCAGCCACAGCTTCTCTGGGCAACCTGTGCCAGGGCCTCACCACTCTCACAGGGAAGGAGACCTGATAGAGATTTAGGTTTCAGATATTAACAGTGGAAAAATTCCATAGTGAGCCCTTACTTCAACAGAAAATTGATTAAAATGCTGGCAGTGGGCAGTGCTCCAGGAGAGCTTTCAGAACTGGGATACTCTGGGTGTTGGAAGCACCGTTCTGGCTACTGCTGAGGGCAATCAAGTGTAGAGTCCATGTGCTGGATGAACTCAGCTCTGCCTCCCTCCCTCACTCATGGAGCACTGGGAGCTCTTCCTGCTGGGAGTGCTGCATGAACACACACAGAGCAGGGCTGCCCAGGCACGGCCACACACGTCCTGCAGCACCGGGGAAAGCAAAGCACTGCCTGCCCCAATCCCTGCTGTCCCCGGAGCACCAGCTGCAGCTGCTCTCCCTGTGCACATGGAGGGAGTAAGGTTTCCCTATTGCTCAACAAAAGCTGCTCTGTTGGGACGGTGTGTTTGGGGTTTGGGACGCTCCTGCTGCCAAACACCTGCATTTGTTCAGACACAAGTGCGAGAGGAGCGATTTGGTCGGTCCTATTTGTGTCAGACACCAACCCCAAGGAGGTGCCCAGGGCAAACCCTCTGGGAGCTCTGCTCCAGCGCTGCTCTCCAGTGTCTGTCCAGCACATGTGAGGGAGGGAGGAAGCAGCAGCAGCCTGTTTATCTCAGTGTTAGGGCAGCCCTGCATTAGCAATGGTACCGCACAGCGTGCTGGGGGGGAGCTCGCTCTTTATTCAGGTTTGCCTTTCTTTCGTAATTTTAATGTCAGTTCTGACTTGCTTCCTTTTATCTGGCTAGTGAGATTTCCCCTTTGTTCTATTCGAAGTGGTGTACTTTATTTAATTATTTTATTATTATAGATAACATAATCAATCCATGTATTATAGGAAGGAAGACTTCACCTGACCTACTCTGTTTGTTCAGGTTGAAGTTATCAGCTGAGAGACTAAGAGGAGACTTTCCAGAGCACAGGGCTGTGCCCTGCCCCTGCCAGAGCAGCCAGGTGTAATTACCAGTTTACTTATGATGCCAGAAGGACTACAGAAAAAAACAGCATTGCCTTCTCCAGGTGTTACACCCCAAAACACCACCTTCAGACAGAGCAGTAGAGATGAAGCACAGAAGGGAATCTGGATCTTGTCTTTCCTGTAGAACTGCTGGAATAGCAGTTATGCTGCAGGTCACCATGTCCTTCAGCTCCTGAAATTCCAGTCGAGCTCTCCCAGCAAGGACACCAAAGGTGTCCTTAAACCACTGTGCAGGCAGAGCTGAGGGGGAAAGCTGCTGCAGGGAACAGTTCTTTCAACACACTTGGTGCCCCCTGGGCACGGTCATTAGTGGTCATTAGTGGTCATTAGTGGTAGCACGGTGGGCACAGGGGGATGTGAGAACCAGCCAGATGTGGTACAGCTGAGAGAGAGATTGTCATCATAGCAAAAACCCATAGCAGATAAACTGATACCACTGAGAGTTGCTGAGAGCTCCTCCAACTCAGTCACTGTCCCTCCAGCATGTGAAATCAGAGAACAGCTCAAACTGGAGCATAACTGCTTCAGAGGAGCCCTAAAAGGATTCTCTTACACAGGCTTTGGCAGAGGCATTTCATCACTGCCATAAACCAAATCTGGACAAGCAGGCCCAGGGCTCTTAATCTGCTACCAATTCCAGAAACCACCTACAATCCCTTGGGTGGCTGGATTAGAGTCAGCTGTGTGGGAAAGAATGCGGGTCTGTCACCTTCCATGAGTGCACGTCCACCTTGAGCTGATCCCGAGGCTGACTCCAGAGATCCGGAACTGGAGGTGGGATTCACACCCAGCACTGGGTACAGTGTGAGCTGTATTCTGGACACAAAGGACTCAGCTATATTCTCCTCTGATTTCTTTCAACGTTTCAACAACAGTTTTCTTGGTTCTCCTCGCAGAAGTGGAGTTTACACATCCTTCCCACAGAACATGCAGGCTGATCCCACCTTCACTTTACACCAGAATTTATTTAGCACACCCAGGCCACTACCCTTAAGAATCCTGTTTCCTGACTCAAAAATCAGACAACATGTGACCAAAACATACAAGTGATCCAGCATTTAATATCCTATTGGTGAGGCTTCAGATAAAGGCACACTGAGGAGGGAAATCAACATATATTAGGAAAAAAGGAACATCTTAAAAAAAAATAACCTGAATGTCTGCCTGAACAGTTTGTTATTTATTTTGCACACACACTGGTCCAAAGTGCCTGCCAAACTTAACTCACCACCCCATACAATGTGCCCCACAAGTACTGCAAGCTGTTAGGTGCCCACAGAACCCCCAGATTTCAGCCATGTGTAACTTCAGCCCATGTCCACCCCCAGGGCTCTGTGTGCAGTGTGGCTGTGCCCTCCTCGTGTGACCAGAAGCAAACTGGCCAACACGTGGCACTACCTGGCCCACGGGGCAGCTGGGCCCTCTGTGAAGGTTTGGACTTGGAATCCAGCCAGATTTACTATGTGCAGAGTAATCCTCAGGACAGGAACTCGTCTCAACAACGGCACAGGGCAGGTGAGATCTGTAACTGGGGCACCTCCTTCCAGTGACACAAATAGGCTGTTCCAAGCATCCCTGATACCAGAGTGGGAAAAGCAGAGGATCAATAACTGCAGCTAAATCCTGTCCTCCTGGCAGGGAGAACACGGGGTGTGTAGCACCAAAATGGTGGTCTGGGTGGTTCTCCCCAGAACCACAACACAGCACAGGACCCTCCATCCACGCTGTGTCCTTTTGCCTGCCTTTCATGTGACACAGTCAGGGTGGCAACAACAGCTCTGACTGATATCAGGTATTGAGAAATAGGGTTTGTTATCTATTTGAACTGTATGTGCAGGATAATTATAAACAAGCTGCCATACCTTCAGTACAAATGCCAAACAAACAAACCAATAACCACCACCACACCACAGCAGCTGGGAACAGAACAGCTCCTCTGCAATACCCAAAGGAACAGGAGGCACAGAAGGAATGGGAACACAGTACTGCAGAAAAACCTAATACAGCTGCATATCAAAAGGAATAAAGCTCCTGATGGAGTTCTCTGAAAGAAAAGAATTCTATATTTGGCCTTTCTGGAGACATAATGGCCTGACCTCGTCACCTGGAGGGTAAACCGCCCGCCCCGCTCCAGTGAGAGCTAATCTGAAAAATGATGGAAGGCATCAGAAAAATTGGGACTTCTACAGCAGAATCAAATATAGCTCATTTGGCTCAAAGACTTCAAATTGTTTCTGAAGTCTGACAGAGATTTTCTCAACTCTTTGTATTCCACCCCAGCAGTGAACAGACAGCACCTGCACAACTGTGGGTTTCATTCTGTGACCCCCCAGGTGTCTGAACCCTGATACTCAACAGTTCAGTCAGATTCTCACACTTGCCAAATTAAGCCACTGGGACAATAAAAAGGATTGATGCTCTGATCTTCCATTAGGATTGACAAGAAAAAGTTTCAAATCCACTTTGAGGAACTGGTGTAAGTCAGATCATGTTAATAATGGCCCACAGATCTCATTATTCGGGGTTTACTTATTGTTATTTACTCTCCTGCAAACACAGATTATCCCAGAATCGCAGGATCCCTGAGGCTGGAAAAGCCCTCCCAGCCCATGGATCCCCCCTGTGCCCCATCCCCACCTTGTCCCCCAGCCCAGAGCACTGAGTGCCACATCCAGGCCTTCCTTGGGCACCTCCAGGGCTGGGGACTCCAAACCTCCCTGGGCAGCCCCTGCCAAGGCCTCCCCACCCTTTCCAGGGACAAATTCCTCCTCATGTCCCACCTGCCCCTCCCCTGGCCCAGCTGGAGGCCGTTCCCTCTCCTCCTGTCCCTTGTTCCCTGGCAGCACAGCTCGACCCCCCCCAGCTCCCCCCTCCTGTCAGGGGGTTGCAGAGACAGAAGGTCCCCCCTGAGCCTCCTTTTCTCCAGGCTGAGCCCCCCCAGCTCCCTCAGCTGCTCCTCACAGGATTTACAACATACAGATTCAAATTCTCAACCCCTACATTTTCAATCCTATCCCTGCCCCTGCCCTGAATTCCTGATGGCTCCTTTGTGTCCCACCGACCCCGGAGCCAACATGGGATCCAACATCCCGCAGAGGTGCCGAGGATGTGCTGCAGGAACAGGGCAGGGGGTTGTTTTCTCCAGGAGGAGTTTCCCTGAGTGCTGGGGGTGCCTCACAGCCTGGCTGTGTGCCTCGAGCGTGTTCCGAGAGCAAACAGGGCCCTGCTCATCTCCAAGGGCTCTGGGATTCTTGCCAGGGCCCACAGGGGCCATCAGGGTGGGTTTGGTTTCTGTGGGCACTGGGACGTTCCTCACCCTCTGGATCATATAGTCAGTGCTTCTCTCCTTCCACCACCATGTCCTAAAATAACCCTTTTTATGCCCAATCCCTAACTGTCATTCTGGGGAAGAGTGTGTATGGAAAATTATTATGTTGGGAACATGTATTTAAACAGCTGCCAGAAGTACACAATTTTAAAACAGTAAGAGCAAGGCAGAGCACTGGGGGTTTTGGCCAGAAGGAATTTTCACTCCAAAAATCTTATCTCATATACACAATAATTTCCCCAAAGAAACACCACTGTAATGCTAATAATGTTTATGGGATGGGGTGGATCTCTTCTGAACACTGGAACAAAATTTAAATTAATTGACATGAAGCATAATTTACCTTGAGTGCTCTTTATTAGGCACCACTGGCAGCTTCTCCTGAACTAGGAGGAATAACAATTAACTTCAGATGGAAATATGAAATCTAAATTACAGTTGCTAAATCTAGGTAGAGTGAAGAGAAGATTCTATTATAATAAGATATATTCAAATTACATACAGAGCACCTTTAATTTAGGAGAGTGGGCTCGTTAGGAATGACAGAGATGTGGATAGATTATGAAGTTTAGTATTTCTTTATATTCCTCAAACTGGATCATGAGCAACACAAGGCTGCACCTTGTTTTCTCTCATAGTTTAAGTACAGAAAATTTTAGACAGCTTCCCCACTGGCAGATACAGATACAACTTATCTCACCTTCTACTGGGCCTATTTTCCAACCTAAATCATCCAGAAATTACTGAAGAGGAGACCAGCAATGCTTGAAACTCCAAGACACACATCCCACTTCCAAGTGTCTTGGGATTCAGGGCCCAAGTCCCTCTTTGAGCCCAGTGTGGCAGCCCTGCTTTGCAGGCTCAGCCGTGCTCTGAAGCCACTCCACCAGCAGCCCTGGGGCTGCTTCCCACCTCCTCCTGCCACCAAGGGACTTGCAGTGTTACCACCCAAGGCCATCCTTTAACGGACAGCTGTGTTTTTGTGGCTGGGCTCCGTGTTCCAGAGCATCCATTTAATCCCAGGCATTGTTCTCAGACAGTCTCAAACAGCTTCCATTCCTGCTCAGACAGTGACACGTCACTGTTCCCTCATGCATGGTCAGCTCGCAGGCAAGTTGTGAGATTTCATGTCTGAAAGTCTCATGGGAAGTGGAGTAAACTGAATAAAAACCCCCGTAAGAACTGCAGCTGACTGATACACAACCAGCATGTTCACAGGGCCCTAATTAAACCCATTATTCTGGGACAGTAAAGGGGAGGAAAACATTTATAAGACAGAATGGATTTTTTCCCAAAAGCATGTAAATAATTTATACATTCAAGTTCTAATAGAAAGCAGGTGGGACTTGTACTATAAATGGCTGCAGCTCTAGAAAACTGAGATGTTCACTGAACATACCCTGAACATACCCACAGAACACTCTCCTTTAGAAAACAGAAAATCCAGAAAAGTTAATTGTTGTTCTGGCAGAGGATAATTCTAACATGTTAAATTGCATCATCCTAAACAGCACCTGGAAACAACTGGCATAAGAATGTGCTGTGTTAGAAATTGCTGTAACATTTCAGACATTCCTGCCCTGCTGCTTCCCCCCACAGCAGTGAGAGCAGCCAAGGCACACACGGCACAGACACCCCGGCACGGACAGACCCACGGACTGGGGTGGGCTGGACGAGGAGCAGCCACAGTGAAGCCCACTCTGGGCAGTGTCCAGACGTTCTGGTGTCAGTCCTTGTGGGTGCTGCTGGCACTCCTGGGGTGTCTCTGTCCCCATAACCCAGCTCAGCCCATCCTCTGTGCCCCGGCTTTGCCCAATTCCACGGGGGTGCGGTGGGGAAAGGCCTTTGGTGGCCAGAGGAAAACATCAGCCCTTCAAAACAAATACAGCTATACTCTATTTCCAGAACAGACAAGCTCCACTTGCCTCCATGTCACGCTGGCTGTCACTCGGGAAGGCTGGGGGGTATTTCAAAGGGAAATGTGCCAGGAGCTCCTTTTAACACCCCACTTGAAACTACTCCCCAGAGATCACCTGATCAGCCCAGGGAAGCCATGATTCCACAGCAGGGTGGTCACCACTTGGCCATGAGAGCACATACCCACAGCAGAGCAGGCCAGAGCTCACCCAAGTGCAGTGTCAGGCACAGCTGGAACCAGAGCAGACACTGTGACTGACGTTTTCCGTGGGGATTTTTTCAGCTCTAATAAACACACCCATTAACTTTCTCTTAGAAAAACCTGGTCATGGAAAGCCAGTGGTGTCACCTCCTCGGGTGCTTCTTTATCCAATCCCACAGACCCAAACCCTTTAAATTTAGCAAATGGTCCAGCAAGGCAAACCTTACAACTTCAGGAAATACTTCTTCAGAACTTTCATAATTTCAGAACTTCTAAATCTTCTGAGTTTGAGCTCAGAGAAGAGGAATAACAGCACTGGCTGACCCCTGCTCCTGAGGCTTACCAACACCACAGAAATGTCACTCCCCAGGTCTAGATTCCTCTTCACTGTGTTCTAAGCTCTCTGTGCATCTCAGCTCAAACAGAGCTTCATTCTCACTTTGTTAAGCCTGATACAAGAAATTAATTATTATTATTACGTTGGAAAACCTTATTGTGCTTCTCCACCACAGAATGAGAAGAAAATGAAAAATAAAATATCACTTGTTAATATCTTTAAACTAACTAAAGCTGGGAACTCAGAATGCATCTTAACAAAGCTGTGAACATCTTCACAGATAGAAGCTGATTCAAATTCCTAATCTTCAAACACACTGCAAGCAGAACGGTTAATTTTTAAATCCGCAAAAATGTGGATTATTCCCTCTAATCTCCATGAAATGATATGAAAGATTTGTTTTAACCATTCTTAGCAAAATGATCTGAGCACTCTCATGCCTTACTTGCCCAGGGTTCCAAGGAGGTGACGGCAGCAGCAGTGATCCCTCCCAGCTCCCAGCCCCCAAGCCGGCAAGGGGGACGTGCAGCCAATGTTTTGGTGCTCATCTGAACACCAGCAAGGGTTCACAGGGAGTACAGGCTCATCAGAAAACACACCCACCAAACCCCAACCAGCACACATTGCACTCTTGTCTCACTTCAAATGTTAACCTCATTCTGCCTGGTTATCTTATAACAGATACAGCACATTCTAATTTGTCATCCCAGCAGTTTCAATGGCTTCTTAAGAAACCAGTATCTGCAGTACCTGCATCAGACACAGAATAAAAAAGCCACCTGCAAGATAAAAAGTAAAATACCTTTTCTTCATCACTACCACCCTATGTCAATTAAGAGGAATATCTGAGATATCTAACATTTGGTTATCCAAGATACAGCAGGGTGTTTCTGGAGTCTTTCAGAGCACAGATTAAACCTGGGAAAAGGTAGGAATAAATATTTATAAACATTCTTGTGAATTCTGACTTGGCTCAGCCATCTTTATCAGAGCAGAATATTATTTACATAATAAAATCAAACTCCTATCTGTAAACAAAAACTAACAATCAGGGCAATAATATGTGCTGAGGGCAAAGGATTTTTGTCTCAGGTGAAACAAATGTAACCCATAAACACAAGAGCACCAGTCAGTGAGAAATGACATCTGCCCAAAGCTGAGGAATCAGCTGTAAATGATGCACAAACAAACACCATATTTGCCAAAAACCATCAGGAAAAGCTTGAATAAAACATAAGGCAAAAGAAATCCCTCTATGAAGAAATTATAAAGTGCAAATGGAAAGAGCTGAAATCTCAGAATGCAAAAGGAAGTTCCTTTCTGCTGCACTGACACTGAGAAAGGCCCCAGCTGAGGCCAGGCACAGCAGGGCCACCGCAGGGGCACGCCCTGGGCACGGGGCTGGCCAGCAGGGAAAGGGGGNAGGGGTTGTTGCTCCCAGCCCTCCCTGCGATGCACAGCAGGGCCACCGCAGCGGCACCCCCTGGGCACAGGGCTGGCCAGCAGGGAAAGGGGGGGACACCCCCACTGCACACCCCAAAGAAACAGCCCAGGGACACTGTGTGTGCTGAGGGATCAGCACCTCCTGCCCCTCACAGCAGCACTGCTCCTCGTGCCCTGGAGCACCCTCCAGGGAGCTGCCGGGACAGCACCCACGGGACACTCGCGGTGGGCGAAGCGGTGTCTCTGCCCACGCTGGGCTTGGCTGGGATCACCCACAGGGGCTGCCGGAGAGACACCCACCCCGTACCCGACAGTAGCAGGGAACACAGGCTACAGAAAACTGTTTCTGAAACTGCAAAGGGATTCAAAATGCTGTAAATTCACACACACAGGATAGAGAACCAACGTGACACTGCACCCAGTGAGGGCTGCAGTGTTTGACAGCCACTGCTTTGCAGCATTGCCCCACCTAAAGTAGGAACAGCTGTGACAGAAATAATTCTGAAAAGGATGAAAATAAGGAAAATCATTGTTAGTTCTGAGCCTTTCTGAATGTTTTCCAGAGGAGGTCTTGCTGAAGTGAAGATCAAACTGTAACAGTAGTCTAAGACAAGAAAAACTTAAGAAGACATATGGAAATTACATCAGCACATTACTGTGTTTCATAAGAATCTTCGTAAAATAAATGCTACAATTCCCAGTCCTCAGAAATGAAGAATGGATGTCACATTTTTCACATAAAGAAGTTTAACCAAGTGTATGTTCTAGATCGCCACACGTGGTGAGAAGCAACTGCCACACACCCAAGCCAGGTAAGTGGTGTTATCCCACACAAAACTAAATGCCAGGATATCTCTTCTCCAAGAACTCTGCTTGGCAGATGCAGATCCAGTGTCCACCATCACCTCCCCCACCAGTGGAGAAGCAGAGATCTCCATGGCCAACCTCCTTTAATTTTACCACGGCATTCCCTGGGTTATTTCCCTGAGTGAGAGGGAAAAACACCCTCTGGAATGGCCTTGGTGCCTCAGGCAGAGTCTCCTTCTCCGTGCCCCGAGCCCCTGCTCCCCAGCCGGGTGTCCCTCACCGTGGGGCTGCACTCACACAGTTGGTACCACCTGCTGTAAATTCTTCAGCCCTCCTTATCTCTGCAGCAGCCCCTGGCCTTCCAAAAGCTGATTCCGTGAAGGAGGAGGGAGGGACAGTTTGTGCTTGATGGTTAAGCTGCAAATTTGTTTTCCAGAAACTCTTCAGATTGGTAGTTTTGATGATATTGTCAGAACTCCCAGCATGACACACAGCCCCTGCTGCTGTCACAGAAAGGCAAACTGCTGTCCCCGAGCTGGGTATCAGTGGTATAAACACAGTGCAAAGCCAAGGATATAAATACAGTGCAAAGCCAAGGACCACAGGAGTGCCTGAATTCCTGTACCTGCAGGTGGCAGCTACTCAGAGCTTCTGTAATAACAACAATAACAGGTCATTGTACCACTTGATAGAGATAAACCCCAAGCCATTAGGCCCAAGGCAGATCTGGCATTATCCCACTCCTCTCCAAGTCAGCACTTTCAGAAGCAAGTGTTTTCAGTACTGAGGATGCCATCAGTGAGGTTCTGTTGCAGTGGTTACAGAAGCAGCTGAATGTATCTCCCTGTATCTAAACAAGCCTTAAACTCACTGCAGCTTCAAAACCTTTCACAGGAATGAATCAATTTGATATGAACAAGTGCAGTGGGACTGCTGCAGTCAGGAGATCTGGACACGGATCCACACCAGTCTGAGATGCTGATACACAGCACAGCTCTGAGAAAACCTGAATTTGAGCTTGGAGTCAAATTTCACAAGTCAAACCCACTGCTGATCCAAAACTGGATCTGAGTGGGCCAACTTTAAACACAGTTCTACACTCACTTTGCTGCACAGGTGAGTGGACTAATTTTTAGTGCTGTGTGGTCCTTTTTCAGGGGAGTCACTAAACAGAGAAAAGAACGTTAATTATGGTTTGGGTTTCTTTAACCTGGAAGCAAAACCAGCAGTTCTGTGCTACTGTGACAAAACTGCCCACTTGTTTTCCATCTTTTCTTACCCTCCACTCTGTCCAACACAAAAGCTTATTCCAAAGCACTGAGACATGGAGTAGGGGGAGAAAAGTATTTTTAGGTTATGTGTAATTTTCCCTTCCTCTCTGGAAAGTAAACAACAACAGAAGTTTGTACTTGTCTCAGTTTGGAGTAAGAATAAACCAGGACTCCACAATAAAATCAACTGGCATTTAACAGACCCTGATCTCCCCAAAACACACAGAACAATGTGATGCCACAGAACCTTATAAATGGCAAACAGGTAGACTGGAGGAAAGCCCATTTTTCAAACACAGCTGTATGTTCCAGTCTCAGCAGCAGCAGTCACACATACCTACTGTGCACTGCGTGCACAGGGCCTGGCTAATGTGCATTTTAACATTCACATCTTAGCAAACATGTAAATATAAATTCTCAGTGAGAACACATCATATGCTCTAAGCCAGGCATGTGTTACCAAGATAATTCTCAACATCTATTTCTGCACTTTAAATGATAAAATCTTTGAAACTTTTCCTTGTTCTCTACAAAATAACTATTTTTCTACTTCTCATCTCTCAGTTTTATGTGTATTTAGAGACGTCCTAGTTCCTAGTTCCCTGCCAAAACTGGTGGTGTCTTTAAAACTTCTTAAGGAATTTAATAGGTCTGGAAACTCTTAGTAGGCTACTAAATCCCCCTGTAAATCCTGGCAAAGCCCCAGACTGCCCATTCTCACAGGGATCCATGGCCTAATTACAAACCCATTAAACACTGTGAGTTCAAGTGTCTGCTTTAACCCTGCAATTATTTGATCCTCCTCACACAAACAGCCTCAGTGAAACAGAGACGAGCAAAAAAAGACAGAGCCAACAGGAAAAGGGAAGCAAAGACAGGATCAGAGAGAAGGCAAAGTAAAATTGTGGGGAGAGCAAGTGGTAGTGGGAAAAGACTGAGCAGGGAGGGAAGAGCCCTGGGACAAAGGGGCAGGCACTGCTGGCACTGTGAGAGGGACCCCTGGCAGCTGCACAGGAATGAAGGTGCTGGGATGCCAAAGCCATGGGAGCAGCTCTCCTGTTCCACAGCCATGGGAGCAGCTCTCCTGCACCAAAGCCATGGGAGCAGCTCTCCTGCACCAAAGCCATGGGAGCAGCTCTCCTGCACCAAAGCCATGGGAGCAGCTCTCCTGTTCCAATGCCATGGGAGCAGCTCTCCTGTTCCACAGCCATGGGAGCAGCTCTCCTGTTCCAAAGCCATGGGAGCAGCTCTCCTGTTCCACAGCCATGGGAGCAGCTCTCCTGTCCCAAAGCCATGGGAGCAGCTCTCCTGTTCCAAAGCCATGGGAGCAGCTCTCCTGTTCCAAAGCCATGGGAGCAGCTCTCCTGTTCCAAAGCCATGGGAGCAGCTCTCCTGTTCCACAGCCATGGGAGCAGCTCTCCTGTTCCAAAGCCATGGGAACAGCTCTCCTGTTCCACAGCCATGGGAGCAGCTCTCCTGTTCCACAGCCATGGGAGCAGCTCTCCTGTTCCAAAGCCATGGGAACAGCTCTCCCTGCTCAGCAGGAGCCACTGCAGAGATCACTGTGGAATTCCCCCGGCTCAGGTCTGCTGTTCTTGTCAGCTGAACACAGAGAGGTGTTTGCTCTGCTCCACCTCTTAATTGTGAGTGTGCTCAGGCATTCCAACCAACACTCAAAGCACAAGCACCCACCGAGGGCCCCGTTTCCCAGGGCACAGCCTTGGCCTGGCTCTTCCCTCACCCATCAAGGCACCACAAGCTTTGCCACAGGCCTGACTGAAGGCAGGACAATTCCTCACTGAGACAATCAGTAGAGATCTGCTTTCCCATTTTCACATCCCCACAGCCTTGCTCTTTCATATTTTAACACAGAAAAGCTAATGGGAAATGTTAGGAAAACCTGCTGGTCTCGGTGTGACCTGGAAGGGTGGGTTGGACAGGACAGCTCTCCCTCTGTTCCCACAGTCCAGAGTCAGCACTTCTTCCTGACAGCACTCATGTTATAAAAGCCTTGTAGTTCCCCATTTTCCATTCAGTACTCATGTTATAAAAGCCTTGTAGTTTGACATTTGGGATCAAAAAAAGACTAAAAAGAGACATTAAGTCATGGACTTGGTTCAAATGATCTCATTGTGCAGGGCCATGGAGCCAGCTAATCTGTGACATTGAAACACAACTTATTTTTCTTGCTGACTATTTGCTGATGTCATTTGGATGGTGAAAAGAAACTCCCACTTTGGGTGCGAGCAGTGAGAAAGAACTGAAAAATGTGGTTTATTTGCCACTCTGCTAGGCAAGGTGGTACCACCTCCTGCTTTGTTAGGTTGTGGTTGGTTGTTTTCCAGTGACCCAGACATTACTTAGGGATATTTTTAATCTCTCATCTTAAATGGAGACGTTTCTTTCCTCTCTTTTGAATACTTTCCAGCATTTATAGTGTTCTGATGTAACTGTGCTCAGCAAACCTGGTCTGTGCTGTGCCCGTGGATGGGGCTGGGAGCCCATCAATGGCTCCTTGTTCTAACAGAACGTGGCACTGGAAACAATCCCACCCTTGGGCACGGCATAACCTCATCAGTGGCTGCACCACTCCAGACACTCTTCCAGCCTCTGGAAAACACACTGCAGGATCTGCCCTTGGAGAGTCTCTTCCTCCTCCCCACCAGCAGTCTGAGGTGCTGAGCACACCCAGCCACGCCGTGCAGGTGTGTTCACACCGTGCTCTCACACTGCTGGGCCCCAGCAGCTGCAGGGACTTACACACAGTGGGATATTCTGAACAACAGGACAGGATGCTTCAGTCTGTGCACCAGAGGTAAAGACACTGCACTGACCTGCAACCAGTCAATGCACCTTTACAGCAAACAACAGAAGGACTCAACAGTCTGACACTTGACAGTGAACAGGAAGATTATTCTGCTGTTGAGAAAATGGGTGATGTTCCTCTCATTACCTAATGATGCAAAGACCAAGCAGGGGGTAAGGCTGCAATCCCATTATCCTTAGGGCTGGCACTGCCAGGGGTAAGGCTGCAATCCCGTTATCCTTAGGGCTGGCACTGCCAGGGGTAGCTCTGGGGCATGTTTTACTCTGTACTGCTCTCCCTATCCTTTCAGTGATAACCAACCCCTCCTCCCAGCTGCCAGACTGCCACAATCTCTGCTTTTTTAGAAAGAGCAGTATTAGAAGCACATCACAAAGGCATTTGCTGCAGAACTCTGGGCTACTCTGATGCTCTGGGAATACGCCACAATCGTGGCATCCAGCGTGAAGTGCTGTGCAGAACTGAGCAAAGCTGCTCAAATAACAACTCCTGGACAACGAGTCATCTGTAAACCCTGCCATGGATCCAAAAACCTGTGCTCCTTTGTTTGTCAACTTTAATTATCTCGTACAGACACACCAGGCACTATGATTCAGCCTCAAACAGCGCCGCAGTCCAACCTATTATCAGCCCTAATCTCGATCCTTAGTGGAATCCAGCTGCTATCATGGAGCCAGGAGACACACAGAGCAAGCACACGCTTCACAAGCTCCTAATTCAACATCCTCTCACACTGGGGGTCCCCATGCACCTCCTGCCCCTGGCTGACTCCTTGGTCAGTGCTGCTCCCAACTCTCTGGCATTTCCTACCCCAAAGCCACTCCCAACACATCCCACATGATCATCCGGCTGCTCCCACACCTGCCCAGCCTCCCACAGCCTCCACTGCCCGACCACGAGGCTCGTGGGCAACATCCCCCTCTGCAGCACAGGCACCAGGAAATCACTGGACACAAGGCCTAAGAGCAATAAAGATGGTGATGACACTAACCAAACACAAAGTTTGGGGTTTTGGGGTGATACCAGCAGCTGTGGATCCCAGAGCTGTGGATCCCCGGAGCTGTGGATCCCTGGAGCCGTGGAGCCCTGGAGCTGTGAATCCCCAGAGCTGTGGATTCCCAAAGCCCTGCATCCCTGGAGCTGTGGATCCTTGGATCCCTGGAGCTGTGGCTTCCCAGAGCCCTGGATCCCTGGAGCCGTGAATCCCCAGAGCCCTGGATTCCCAGAGCCCTGGATCCCCAGAGCTGTGGATCCCCAGAGCTGCAGCTCCCTGGAGCTGTGGATCCTCAGAGCCCTGGATCCCCAGAGCTGCAGCTCCCTGGAGCTGTGGATCCCTGGAGCTGTGGATCCTCAGAGCCCTGGATCCCCAGAGCTGTGGATCCCCAGAGCTGCAGCTCCCTGGAGCTGTGGATCCCTGGAGCTGTGGATCCTCAGAGCCCTGGATCCCCAGAGCTGCAGCTCCCTGGAGCTGCAGGGCCCCAGTGCAGACAGCTGCTTGGAAACACAGCGGGGTGTTGACTCCTTGGATTTTGCATGTCCCTGGTAGTTTCTGCTCCAGTTGTTGCTGGAGTAAAGGGCTCTCTGTGTGTCTGCTCACTGTGGTTTTAAGTTAAGCACAGGAGTGTGACTAAGCTTTCACACTTGTATTTGCCCTGTGCAGGAAACCCTGTGGTTAATGCATCTGAATTCTATCTCCTGCCTCTGTGTTTACACCATTATCAGCTTTCCTGTCATCAGCACATGGCACAGGCAGTTTCACATCACCTCAGGTTTTACCCGTTTCTTCCACAAAACACACCCACTGTCTTCCCAGCGATGCTACAAGGATGATTCCCTGCATGGGTGCACAGAAGTTCAGTCCCTGAGGAGCCCGTTAGCCAGTGTTAACTGCAGCCTCGTGTGTGGCTCTGGGGCAAGCTCAGAAACAGCCAAAAAAAATAAAAAGCAGCTTTTCAGCCAAGGGTTTTATCAGGCTTCAAACACCTGCAAATCAGTTGCATTGCGAGGCCCTCAACTAACAAAGACAAAGCTTTGTAATACAACACAATTAGACCTGAATAATTTAGGCACTGAAACAAGGATTCCAGACCCAGACTGTTTACTTTCCTGAATGAGAAATTACCCACGCCTGGATTCATTACAAACTTACTGAGAAACAAAACCACAGCCCAGTGAGGAAACACTCAGGCTGCTAAGGCTTTAACACCTGAACTCTCTCTCACAGTCCAACATCACTGGACCCCCCCAAGGCCAGGAGGGAAGGCGGGAGGTTCTCCATTTTCCTCTGCCCAAGACACAGGGTGTGATGGGCAAGGGACCAGCAGGACTGAGGGGAGCAGCCACGCTCACAGGCAGCATTCACTCAGCTGCTGTTGTCTCCTTGAACCTTGGCTGTGCTGCTTTGGGAAGTGAGCTTTTCTGAAAGGAAGTACAAGTATCATCAGTGAGGTTCCACAGGAGTGCAAATGAGTCCTAATGCCCAAATGCCATCCCGAGGTCATTCTGGGATTAATGTCTTGTTGTGGTCAGTTTGGGCCAACTGGGGAAGACAGTATTGAATGGACTGGTCCCTAAAGGATGAACCTGGAGACACTTATCGTGCTCTTTGTCACTGCAAGCAGTAGGATCACTTGAGTGTAGAAGACCAAAGGAAGGTTATAAGGACAAACTATTTATTCTTATCTCTGAATGTGAGGGGTTCATTGTTTCTTTCAATTCTGTGGTGAACTTTCTGCTGCTGGTTTGGTTTTTTGTTTCTTATCCTGGTGAAATCAGAGTCAGGGGAAGGTGAGTAAGAGGGAAGCAAATAGTAAGGTCACCAAGTCCAACCAGTGTTTAACCGGAATCAACACCAGCCGCAATTGCTCCACCGTGCACTGGCAGTGTGTGCCCCTCAGGAATCTGCAGGGCACTTCCAGGAAGAGAATGAAGCCCCAGGTCTCTTATCCCTAAAATTCTATGGTTGGAAAAGCCCTCTAAGGTCACCAAGTCCAACCATTTCCCAGCACTGCCAAGGCCACCACTGACCCATGTCCCCAAGTGCCACATCCACTTTTAAATCCCTCCAGGGACAGGGATCCACCACTGTCCTGGGCAGCTGTGCCAGGGCTGGACAACCACCTCCCTGAAGAAATTTTCCCTAATATCCAACCTAAAGCTCCTCTGAAGAACCTGAGCTATTTCCTCCTCTCCTATCACTTGTTATCTGGGAGAAGAGACAGGCCCCACCTCGCTATTGTCTCCCACTACAGTCCTTGCCTCTCTGCTTGCCCACGGGAGCATCGATAACCTTTTTCTTAAGAAGGATATCACACTGCTGACTTGCTGGGAGTTCTCCCTAAGAAAGGCCCAAACAGGAATGCCAGCACTTGACTCACAGATCACACCTCTCGTGGCCTGGGCATACACCAAGGTCTGCTCCCTCTTTCCAAGCACGAGGTTCTACAGGAGTGGAAACTCTCTCACTGCCTCTCAGGTACGTCAGTCCTCTTCGTGCTATTTACAGATTTCCAGACAACTTTGTTCCTTTTCTCTCTCTTTGTGGTGAATTAGGCAGTTCCACTTTTTTGGTTCACATAAATTTTTGAAACAAATCCTTTTTTGCCGTTTTAGTTCAGTCTGTTCACACATCACCCTCTGCTTCCCGAGCTTGGTTGCAGTTCAGGCTGTGCTACAGGCAGCTGGTTACAAAATCACATGCATTTTTAATGAGTCCTCTATTCTTACATTGCCTGGTGAGATTTGCTATTGTTTCAGGCACCAGGTAATGTCAGGAGTGACCTGCAGGAGCATATGGCTTGTTCCAGGAACCGGACTGGAACTCTGCAAGAACTAATGCAGGGAAGGTTGAAAAGGAGATATTAATTTGAACACTGATCCTGGAAAAGATATAATCAGCATTTCCGTCACTCCTCTCTGTATAAAAAATGCAGTATTTTTGTTCTCTAGACTTTTTGAAATGTTACTCTTGCCCATTTTTATACCTCTATTGTCATTTTGGTGAGTAAAACCTCTTTCTTCAGAGGTTTATTTTGCAGAAGTGCTTCATTTTCACAGCCAATGCTCAGTTATCAGCCTCCCCTCTCCATTCCATGTGCCCTGCGGATCACTCGCTGGGCAGTCCCATAAAGAAGGTGGGATTCAATTTCCACTTTTCTTGGAGAGGAAATTGCCCCTCTCAAGCCACAGACGTTTTAGTGTGTGTAGCTGGGAACAAAAGCTTTAGAAATTCCAGCTGCCATGTCTGCCTCAGAGGTAATAAAGGTGCTTTTAGGAAGGCAGCAGGAGTGACTGTGGTGCCTGGTGTGACCAAGGGGAACGATGGTAACTCACATTGCTGCTTCTGATGTCTGCCAGTCTATTAGTAAAAATGAAAATTAATTACAACGAAACTTTTTAAGAATGGAACAAGTATCTTTCGGTACTCAGTTGGTTGAGAAATCTTACGACAGAGCTGAGAGCTGCTTCTCCGTGCAAGAAGTCACAGCTGTCTCCCTCCCGAGGAGAAATGAGTCGGTGAACGAGGACATAAGATCCTGCCGAGCCGTGTGTGACTGCATTAATCTGACAAAGGCGATGAGCGTGAGGACGCGGGCAGCGGGCCGTGCGGACATGCAGGCGCTGCCGCGGGTGCGGCGGGAGCGAGGAGCAGGCGGGGCGGGCGGGCAGGTGCAGCCGGGGTGCAGCGGGGCTCGGACCCCGCGCTCCCCC
>VYXB01008773.1:916472-946023 GCA_013397135.1 Pachyramphus minor
GGGCTGTCCGAGGCTCTCCCAGGCTGCGGGGCTGTCCCGCACTCCGGGGCTGTCCCAGGGCTGTCCGAGGCTCTCCCAGGCTGCGGGGCTGTCCCGCACTCCGGGGCTGTCCCGGGGCTGTCCGAGGCTCTTCCAGGCTGCGGGGCAGTGCCGGGGCTGTGCCGGGAGAGGCGCATCCCCCCGAGCGGCTGCCCCGGCACTGCCCCGCCGTGCCCGCTGTAGCCCATCTATCTGCACGGGACAGGCGGCACAAAACAAAAGTATTCTTGTGACGTGCTGCATTTGCTGTAGAAGCGGCGCTGGGAACCAAGTAAGCCACAAGCCGATTTTCACCGTGCCCATACCAACACCAAACGATCATGTATTAATTAACTCCCCGTGCCTCCTAGGTCAGGATCAATCAAAACATGGTCAGATGTCTGCGGTGTCTAAGCTTTAGCAGGCAGAGCAGAGGGGAATCACAGAATCTCTAAGAGAAGTGTAAGAAAAACACAATACCGAGGCTTCTATCTGCTTAAATTACTCCTACACTTTTGCTGTGCTTGCAGCCAGCACATAAAGAAGCTTTTACCTGGTGTTCGTTAATGCAGATGGGATCAACTCTTTAAATAAGTACAAGTAAAAATTAGTCAGATGCCTTTAGACACGAGGAAGAGTCCTGCAGGAACAGAAAGATTAGCTCACTTGGAAAAACTTAGCTGAGTGCAAAGGACCTATTCGCACATGAAAGGTGCAGTGTTTCCTGCTGCTCCACTGAACTGTGTGCTCAGTCACCCCCAGAGTCAGGAGATAAGCATCACTGCTTAAATGAGCCTCCAAGTATTCAGAGGATTCTGGCGACTGGTCAGTATTTAGACCATGTAAATAGCTTTTTTCTTTTTTTTGCTTAATATGACTGAAAGTGAGAAGGGGATAATAGTTAATTTGTTTTTTTATTACCTATGAACTTTTATCTTGCAGTTAATGCAGGGCAGATTTCTCACTCCTTTACCTGGTTCTGTGGGATTTCAGTCCTGTGCCTCACAAACCACTGTCTCATTTGACCAAAAAACTACTCATCACAGAAAAACAGCAACTCATGAGGCACGTGAAAGCAGTTGTAATGGTCCCTGTAGGTGTTGAAAGACACAGGCTGGGCAGACCTTGCAGGATTCCAGCCTCCTGAGCCATGGAAGAGCTGCGAGTCTGGCACTGCCAGTCACCTCCTGCTTCCTGATGTCCCAGGAGTAGTGACAGAAGGGGAGACCGAGACACTTTACAGGGAAGTAAAATGTTCTCTTTTTTGTTTAGGGGAACAGTGTCAGGGAAACAGGGGGGCCAGGAAAAGCACAGACTGGGTATGTGACAGCCTGCAGCAGTTTGAGGAGACTGAGATGAACAGAGGTCAGCAATACAGCAAACTAGCTTAAAATAATGAAGTTCAATTCTTGGACTGGAATGGATGCAGAGACAGAGAAGGGAGATGCTGTAAGGAAGGCTGACCTTTGTGAGGGGTCTGGTGAATGTAGGTGTTCCCATTATGTACCCCAGGGAATGGAAAGGGTGTGTGCTCCATTTTGGATGTAAAGAGCCCCAGGAAATGCTGGAGTAGAAACTGCCGAGTTTCCATTGCTGTATATGTAGGAATTGGAATCTCTGCTGGTGGAGGGAAGTCTGGCCCTGGATAGGTGGGAGCAGATGAAGGGAGAGCACAGACCTGGCACCAAAGGTGGAGCAACAGAAATACAGCCTGAGTTCCCCCCGTGAGCCCGAGCCCGTTCCCACTGTCACCAGCGTTGCGTGACTCCTATTTCACAGAGTCTAACCTCAAAAGACAGGCCTGGTTGCAGTTCTTTAAAAATTGCTGTGAAGACTCACTATCTTCAGTGTCAATTTGACAGGCTCCCAGCAGAGCCTGAGTTTTTTTTCTATTTTTAGAGCCAGCTGTAAAACTGTAGTCAAGAACTGCTTACATAATATTTTAAGAAATGACAGCCAAGCACAATGGCATATTTTGACCTTTGGCATTAGATAAGTAATTGGCAGATTAAGTTAATTTTTATTCAAGCAGAGAGACTTGCTTTTCACTTGCTCGTGAACTCCTGTACCTTCACAGCAGATTAAACCTCACGGGTAAGTTTTCAAAATGGGTTTTGGTTTGTTGGCCTTCCTTTTCCCTCTGGTGTGAAGGCAGCTCCTCCACGGGCAGGAACATCCCTGTGCTGCTCTCCCTCAATGGCACGGTAGGTACGTGGGGGGTGTGCTCGGGCTGACAGGAGGGCAGGATTGCACAGCTCATGACTGACACTCCAGCAGTGTTACAGAGAGCCTGAAACCTCACCTAGAGAGCATCTTGGTGCTGTGTAGTTGAGGAGCCGTTTCCAGACCCGTGGCTCAGCGCAGGTGCTCAGGGAACACTCCCCTTTCCTTTGCAGACTGGGTTATGGGCAAGTCAGAAAGCCAGATGGATATAACTGAGATGAACACTGCCAAGCCAAAGAAGAAGCTGCGCTGGAGCGGCCTGGAGGTCGGGCTGGCCGTGGTGGCACTGCTGCTGGCCATCGTGGCCGTCACCATGACCGTCCTGTACGCCACCTACGACGGTGAGTACACGGCCCCCCCTCAGTGCACACACACAGGGCACACCAAAGCTTTGTGAGATGTTATCTGAACTGTAAGGCTTGAAACTGCTGCTTTCCAGCCAGGGCTTGGTAAGTTCATTTGTTCGTGCAAAGTTGTGGTAAACACAAACCATCTGCCTGTTCTAGGGAATACTTGTGTTTGTCATTAGTGCTTCAGTAAGCAAAACCCTGCCAGTCACAACCCTGCTGAAGACAACAAACTCCAGGGCTTCCTTCACGTTCCTGGAGATGTACAAAAATCCTATTTTCCCTTTTGCAGGCTGTTGCAGCAGGGACTCTCAGTGAGGGTAGTGATCCTGAGAGGTTTTGTGCTCCAGCAGCCACAGCAAAACACTGGAAAGTACTTCTATTCAGGGGTAAATACCCTGACAAGCTTTGGAAAAGACAATACAGAGAAGCTAAAATTTCCACTTGGGGTCAAACTAGAATGTTTCCTTATACAGGGAATTAAGTGTTTTGTTTCATTTTGAATTACTTAATAATTTTGTTTAAACTTTTTATTGAAGTCTAGTTCCATTATGGAATGGAAAAATGTCATTCTGAAATGAAAAATAAAAAAAGTTTTATTTACAAAGACTCAAAAGGAAACATTTTCATGTTCCTGAAGCTTGTGTTTTGTTTAGAGGACTTGAGAGTGAATGTCTCAGAATTTTTGCAGAATTCCCCCCAAATCCTCTTGTCATTGTAAGGTATTGCTACATTCAAACTGACTTTGCAACTGTCTCTGGTCCATGTGCTATTTTTCTCTGAATTTCTGTTATAAAAATAGCATTTTGCCCACCTCTAATTGATTGGTAGGACATTTTCCTCTGATGACTACAAAAATTCCACATGATGAGTGACCAGCACTGAATGACCCTAAAGGGATGAAGATGATGGTATTTTTAGAGCCTGATCCTATAAATATTCCCTTCCTGAGTGTAAGGTGTCCATTCATGTTTATCTTACTGTGCACTGCAGTTAAATTGACTGTCAATGACAATATTTACAGTAGGTTTTATTATATTGACATTCAGTAAAGAATTAAGAATATGATTGTATTTTCTTTTAGATGGGGTTTGCAAGACAGCAGACTGCATAAAATCAGGTAGGAATGAAAATACATACCATTTAAATTAATTTATGCCTCTTTAAGCAAAATTGCTACTGGGGAATGTTCCATTTCTCTGCAGACAAGCATGGCACATGCAGGCATGGCATCTGCTACCCCACATGATGTTCTTAGCGTAGTTCTTCTACTAAAGGAAAATCTTGTGCTGTGGAACTGTCAGATCTTACAAACTCATCCTTCATGTCCAGAAAATTCCAAATTTTACAGTCTGACAGGCTAAACTTCATCCTTCAGTAACAATGGCATACAAAGTCTTCATTTACCTGCTGGTCTGAGCTGTGTAGAGAACTGCTAAATGCAGTGGGGAACTGCAGTGTGCCATGCAATGCACCCTCTCGTGGCAGGGAAGGGCTTGTGTTCTGGGCTCTCCCTTTCCCCTCACCTCTGGTTCTCTTGGCTTGTTTACTTGTCCACATCAATTCACGCTGTTTTGGGAGAGTTTTGCCTAATTTACTTCTAGATCATAGAATGACAGAACCACAGAATGGTTTAGGTTGGCAGGGACACCTTCCACTAGCCCAGGTTGCTCCAAGCCCTGTCCGGCCTGGTCTTGGATACTTCCAGGGACGGGGCAGCCACAGCTTCTCTGGGCAATCTTTCAGCTTAAAGCCATTAAATGTCCCCACTCTCTTTATAACACTCCCTCCACCTCATTCCTAGGCTCAGGAGGATCCTGCAACATGTATCTCACAGGAGCTCTGTGCCAGCTCTGCCTTCTCCTTCCAAGCCATTTTCCATCATGGCCTTGCAGAGGTTTCTCCATGGCAGGGGGAGAGCCCTGCTCTGCCAAGGTGGAATCACCTGCTGTACCTGTAACAGGGCTCTTCTCATGGTGTGTTTTTCTGGGAAGTCTCTGAAGATGCAGCTCCTGAAATCCCTCTCTGGGTGTGACTTTGGGGCAGTCCTTCATTCCTTTTTCTGACTCCACCCCTGTGGAATAACTTGGCTACCGGGCTCACAAAGGCTGTGGCCCTGTCACAGAGGTTGCCATGGAATCTAAGCCAAAAGCTCAAAACCACAGCTCATTTCCCCACTGCACTCTCACCTCCTAAGCAAACACACTGCCTGTTGCTCAGCCTTGGTCAGGCCCCAGGAGCAGCACCACGACCATCCCGATGGCTCCGTGTTATCTCGTGTCACCCTGACGCAGGTTCTCTGCGCATCACCGGCCCCTCTGCAGCACAGGGCAGCCCTGGGAGCTGTCCCCACACCTCTGTCCTGCTGGAGGCACCCACTGGGGAAGCCCCAAGGCAGTCCATGAGCTCAGGAACTGCATATTGTCACCAGCACACTCTAAATACAGGGTTTATTTCAGGTGGTCCTCGCTGTCTTGTCATGACACTTCCAAGGTGTTTTCCTCCCACCATGGAGGCTCATGCTGGGGTTTGGAGTATGATCAATTTAGTTATCTGCTGGATTTTTTTCATCTCTGGGGATGCTCCTTTTCAGCTAAAAAGGAGCTCAGATAGACTATGTGATGATGAACCAACCCCAAAGGATAAGCAGGAAAGGTTTGAAGAAATAAGGCACAATGTAAAATGAAGAGCTAGCAAGAAGTGCCTACACGAATTGAGCAAATAGTTTTACTCTCTTCTGCTTCTGTTAAAAGCTTTCACAGCATTTAACCGCTGGAAAATAATGAAGATATTGATAGAGCATTTGAGAGAAGAGCTTCCAATGAATGACCAGCAATAAAAATGTAATGAGAAGTCCACTGGTCATAGCCAGGGTCACATCTCAGTAAGTGCATGGTGGTGCTACCCATGGCTGTGGGAGATCCACTGCAGTGTGGCACAGCAGATACCACTTAATGGTACATTTGAGCACTTTTTGGCTAAGCTGACACTCAGACATCAGAAATCCCTGTTGAGCACAGGGGATTTTGACCTCTCCTCTGTTTCACCTAGGTAAGCACTTTGTGTTGTATCCTCCCCAGGTCACTGGTTGTTATGACAGTTTATATGACTTTATTTGTAAGCTATTAAAGCAACATCTGGCACTGTGGCTTTAATAGCAACTGGAGTACTACAGTAAAATTAATCATTAAAAGCAATTGAGATAAGGCTCTACATTTGCAGTACAGGTAGGAAACTGAGTAAACCAATGACAGCAGTCTGGGTGGAAGAGGAACAGGAAAGACAAAAGGCCCAGAAGATTTATGGAGAGCTGATGGGAAACTCCCATCAAGGAATTGGGTTTCACTGGAGAATGTGGTGTCACGATCGGTCAGTGACCAGTTGTCTTGGACAAGGCACTTCAAAGAGGGTCAACAGAGATAGCAAGAGGCACTATCAGTTCTAGAGTAAAATGTGCAGTAGAAGAAGTGAGTGTAGCTTCAGGAAAGTATTATCGGAAAAACCTTCCTGGCAAGGACTTAAAAAGGTCCAACAAAGTTGGTATTTTATTGAAATAGTCTGCATTCAGTTGAGCCTACATCCTACTTAAATAATTCCAGTGGATGCTTCCCCTCTGCCATGTCTTGTGCCTTTAATGCCCCTTTTCCCCCCATTTCAATACAAAGAAGGGTAAGTCAGAAGATGAAAGATTCACATTTCATTTATAAGTGAGGGGCCACCACAGGGAGCAGCACCATCGATTCATTTACCCATCAGTAAACACAGGCAACTGGAAAGTGTGGAGGTTGTGGTCAGTCCAGGGACACAATTCCTTGTTCTGTGGTCTGCAACAATCAAGTGGGCTTGTCCCTGCTCCGAACAGACTGTGTTTGTGAGCTGCCCACTCGGGGCACGTGTGTGCCTGCAGCCCTGTCCTGTCTGTGTGTCTGCAGCCCTGTCCTGTCCGTGTGTCCACTGCCCTGTCCTGTGTGCCCCCTGCCCTGTCCTGTCCGTGTGCCCACTGCCCTGTCCTGTCCATGTGCCCACTGCGTGTGTTCTATCCATGTGCCCACTGCCTGTCCTGTCCATGTGCCCAACTGCCCTGTGCTGTCTGTGTGCCCACTGCCCTGTCCTGTCTGTGTGCCCACTGCCCTGTCCTGTCCATGTGCCCACTGCCCTGCCCTGTCCGTGTGCCCACAGCTGCCCGGATCCTGGAGAACATGGACAGCAGTGCCCAGCCCTGCGGGGACTTCTACCAGTTCGCCTGCGGGGGGTGGCTGCGCAGGAACGTCATCCCCGAGACCAGCTCCCGTTACAGCAACTTTGACATTTTGAGAGACGAACTAGAGGTGGTTTTAAAAGGTCAGTGGGGTTTGGTTGTGGACCATGTAAAGTTCCTTCTTTGCCTTACATGTTATCCTAAGAAGTTGTGGTTTTCTAGCAAAGCTGAAACTACTACAGATATTGTGGGGGTTTGTGTTCAGTGCCCCAAACTGTTTGTTGGAGAAGGCTGTGGGAGTTATGCTGCTGTGTCTGGCGCTGGGGCAGAGCTGACCAGACCTGCCCTTTCTGGTATCTGCTTATTATAACCACTGAAATGCCTACCCTGACCCTCATGCACTGACACAGCAGCCAAGCAGGTGAAGCAGGAGGAGGTCTGCCCGTGCCCAAGCCAGCTGGAATGCTGGAAGCTGCTCCCCAGCAGCCCGATGCCCTGCATAGCTGTATTCCATCAGAAATCCCAAAGAACAGGCAAGCCATTTCCCAGCTAGTCACACCATAAACTTGCAAACATTCCTTTTTCCACAAACTGCAACAGTTTCAAGTCGTGCACAATTCCCGTTTTCAGACAAGAATAACAGAGTCAAAGAGGTCAGTTTATATTCATGAAACACTCTCCAAACCTCCCTCTCCAGATTGAAGATCCTTTTTTCACTCCACCTATCTCCTGGTTTTGCCAGCTGTACCTTCACAAGATAGCCTGGCCCCCTAAAAACTGCCCCTGGGAAGTCAGGGTGTTTGTGTTTCACCAAGGGTGACCCACAGAGTATCTCCTGACTCCTTTATGCTCAGCCCATTAACACACACGATGTAACTGCAAGGCACTGAACCTCCAGAGCTTTTCCCCCCCAGCTTTTGCACAGCAAAGCCCCCCTGGCATTAGAGATGGACAGAGAATATTTCTCATCCCCTCAGGGCTGTAAGCTCTCAGTTCCCTCAGCACCTCCCAGCCCAGCTCAGCCATCAGGGTGCACGTGCTGTCTGTGTTTCAGATGTCCTCGACACCCCCAGCACCAAGGACATCCCTGCAGTGCAGAAGGCAAAAACTCTGTACAGGTCCTGCATAAATGAAAGTAAGTGTCTGCTGAGTTCATTGCATTCTCCATCACCCAGAGAATCCCATCTCATCACACAGCTCTACCTGCACCCCATCCTGTGTAGAATTTGTCAGAAGTTCTTTGTGAAAACTGGAATGCATCCATTCCAGAGGGTCAAATAGGAGTGTTAATTGTACAGTTAGTACTGTATCTCCTGCTTTACTGCCATGGTATCTTAGGTGAGATTACAGTACTCTTCAGTTACTAGATTGCTGCAGATATTTAAACTCAAATCCTTTCAGTTAAATATGAGTTACTTCTTTTGTAGAAATGAGCAGGGATGAGGTGAAAGCTCCCTGGCATTACCAGGCTGTGGGAAGACAGGGAGATCACTTAATTCAAGAGTCTGAGCTGGGCTCTGCCTCTGGAACAAAGAGCAGTAAAACAGTTTGCAGGGCTTCCTAAGTCACATATTTATAGTTTTTATAGCACTGTTAATACTTCTCAAAACTATTATTTCAAGCTCTCTGCAGAGAGAACAGACAATAGTTCTTCAGTGTCGTGGTTGCAAGGATGTGCACATGCTGTTTGCATCACGACTGGAATGTTTTCACATTAAATGTTAAAGCACAGTCATCCATCAGAGCAAACTGCTGCTGTGGTGATGGGGGAAACAGAGTTCCCAGCTTCATTGTTCCCAACTCATTATAATATATAACATTTGTGGGGTTTAAAATGTCATGGTAACCCATTTTGTTTTCTTCCAAAAGCTGCCATTGATAGCAGAGGTGGAAGGCCTTTAATCAGTTTATTGCCAAATGTGTCTGACTGGCCTGTAGCATCAACTGACTGGGAGGCTTCCTATGGTGAGACAACCTGTGCTTATTTCCTTTTAGTTAAAAACCCCTAAGTTACTGTGGGTTTTCCTGCTTACCAGAACTCGAGACTGAATACACCTTTCATTTGCTTAGGTGCTGCTTGGACAGCCGAGGCAGCTATTGCACAGCTCAACTCCAGATATGGCAAAAAGGTCCTTATTAATTTTTTTGTGGGCACAGACGATAAGAATTCCACAGCACACATCATCCATGTAAGTCTCCCTGGGGGCCCAGGGCCTTGCTGATCATGGAAGTGCAGCAAATAACCAGAAGCACAGACACAAATGGTAACCAGCAGCAACATCAGTGATTTGAATGTACCAGAGTATGTTGTAGATGAATTTGTGCATCGATGGAGTTTCAACTTCAATTCTCTGTTCCACAGTGCCCTGTTTGTTCTCCAGGTTGAATCCTTGTTCTGTGCACACCCTGTTATTTGCAGTGAGATGGGAATAACAGATATGTATAACATACACACAAATTACAGGAGCAAAGGGCCAGTGTCTCCTGTCAGTGGGTAGATGGATCCAAGAGCACTTCACATGTATGAATTCCAGGGATGCAGGAACTGCCTGGCTTCTCTGGGGGCTGCTTTGTCACCTGGACTTCACTTGTTTTCACACTGGTTACCAGTAGCTTGCAATGTAACAGAAAAAAAGACTGAAAAGAAAGGCAAAAAGTATAGGGAGAGTGAAAAGAATTAAAGGTGAGGCTGAGAGAGAGTGAAGCACCTGTAATTCACAAAAGAGAGTACAGTGCTCTGCCAAGTCCTCCTGAAGCACATTTCTGTTTGCCTTTTCAGATCGATCAGCCGGGGCTGGGCCTGCCTTCCCGGGACTACTACGAGTGCACGGGGGCATACAAAGAGGTGAGGTGGGGCTGCACCACTGGGGGCATTTCAGAGGGCTTAGGCTGTATTTGCAAGGCAGACACAACCTCAGGAGTGGGCATGGGTGAAGGACAGAACAGTCTTTCCACAAAGAGATCCCAGTGCTGCCCCTGGGAAACCTCCCTGGAAGAACAGGGACGCTGGGAGGGAAAGCTGATGATGATGAGTATTTAACCAAGGTGACAGTAACAGGCTTGGAGACAGAAACAGAACCATTCAGAGCCAAAGACACTTTTCTGCAAGAAAGATCTGAAAGATCACAGTCCTCTACATCAACTGTAGCTGAAGTGTGTGATACCATGGGAATTGCTCAGATAGCTGAAACCTCCCATGGTCTCCTTTAATTCCTGTTTACTCATTACTGGTACACGCTCTCATTAACCTGCTAGCACTGACACTGTATCTCTGTTGCTAATCTTGGATGTGCTTTAAGTCCTTGGGAACTGCAGTGTCTGTGCTGAAGTCATGGAGCTGAAACTGCTACCACAGTGACCTTTAATTACCCACTTTTCTTCCGTGTAATTAAATGCAGAAGCAACGAGAATGTGTACCAACCATTTTGGGTTTGTTTGTGTTTTGCTGAGCTGCCACCAGTTAATAGTGATTACATTTAATTACAGATCACATGGTCACCAAAGACAGTCATTGGCACCTGAACTGTTCAGCTCCATGATTATCACACATGTGATGGCCTTTGGGAGCTGGCTCACGGAGCCCCATCTGCTCCTTCCTTGTCCTGCAGCGTCAGCTGCAGCACTGGGACACAATTCCACAGTTCCAGGTTAATCTCTGCCCTACCTGAGCACCAGCTTTGCAGTGCTGCACAGCAGAGGAGGAAGGATTGTGAAAGCCCAGCTTTATGACTGCCAGGCAGGTTCCCACACCCTCCCCATTCCCATGTTCCCATGACTGCTCCAAGGGAGAGCCGTTCCCTTCCATGCCCTGTTCCTGGTTCCTGCTGGGTCACTGCACTCTGGGACTGTCACAGCAAACACCAGCTCAGCCCCCTGCTCTTTGACCTCTGCCTCCCTCAGGCCTTCCCACCCAGACACACAAGTGCAGCCTGTCCATAGAAATCCTCTTCTCTTGTAAGGTGCAGGATGGCTCAGCTCACACAGGAGTGACTGACATTCCCTGTGGAATATCTGACAGTCTTTATCCAGGCCATCTGAAATGAGCTCCCTGAGTTCTTTGCCACCTGACCTAAGAGCTGCACTTTAGAACAAAGTCCACTGACTGGTACCTGAAAGGCTCTGTTGACTTTCTGGTTTGGGGCAGTATCTGTATGGGATTTTAGGAGGATTTTCCAGGCTTGCTGTGTGCTGTGTGCCGTGGTAGCTCTGTGGTTTCATGGGCTGTCCTCTTTCCTTAGCAGTCAGTGAGAGCCCAGTCCTGGCTCTGGGCACTGTGCTGGCAGCACCCCAGCAGGTACAGCCTGGCCCTGCTGCAGGGAGGGAGGGGTGCCCAGCAGGACCAGCAGGTGTGCAATGGCTGCTCCTGGGACACGCATTACAGGGTGTGTCCTGCTGCCCGAGGAGCACACCCTACCACAACACTGCTCTTCATGAGGCTGCTCACATGCACACCTTACTGATCCCAGCTTTAATCACTGCTTTGGTACATCACACTATATTGCATAAAGCATGTAGTATTTCATAGCTAATCTAGTATTAGGTATTTTTTAAAAATTCATATTTAAAAAGAATATTGAAAACAGCATTTCTGTCAATAGGAAAGTGAATGTGGCTTATCAAAGAGGAATTAGAAAAATACTAAATTCCATAAAATGTAATGGCACCTGTAGTCATTTGACAGTGGGACATTTCAGAAAATTTACTGCCCTATTTACATTCCTGTCCTTGGTGAATTCTTTCCTGTTAAATTTAATATATGTACCTAAGTTTGGATACAGCACCATGATTTCCAACTGTTCCCAGAAGCACTAGAGGAGGCTCCCTGCTCTGGGAGTGCTTTTCCCACAATGCTAATTCCCTGGTTTTCTGTTCCTGGGAACACTGCTCTTTGGAAGCAGTATATTTGGAAGTTGTAATTAAAGTGAGCTAGAAAAACAAGGATGATGGTTTAAATATGGATGTATGAATGTCTGAGCTGAAATAATGAAAACACAGTGCAGTCATTGAGCATGTTTAGCTTTGAACAGTGCTCCAATTACTCAAAGTTTTCCATGAGGGAATTTTCAAAGTTAATTTCTAGCTGTGCTCTAACAGTATTTCAGAATAAAATTAAACTGTTTAAGTAAAGGATGAAGATCCGTAGTTCATAAAAATAAAGACAAAATCTTAACTATAATCGAGGTATTCTCTGCTCTGAAGAGTTTTGCCTTTAAAATGTTCCTGTTTTCCCTGCAGGCATGTTCTGCCTACGTTGATTTCATGATTTCTGTAGCCAAACTAATCCTACAAGAAAGAAATATTTCTGTCAATGAGGATGAGATTTCCCAGCAAATGAACAGAGTCATGGACCTGGAGAAGGAGATTGCCAATGTAAGAAAAGCATTTTTAATGTATTCTTTACAGAACTGACTTTTTGTAATACCTAAGCAAGTTACCTGTAAACTGAGTTGTTAAGTGACCTGCTGGTGTTAGTTTGTGGGACCAAGAATGAATGTTACACCTGAGAGAACATGGAACAATGCAGACACGTGCTGTAAGGAGCAAGGGCAAGAATCTGAGTGAGCTGTTTTCCAGGAGAGAAATGTTTCCCCCTGATGTGTGCACTGCAGCCCTGCAAGGAGGGAGAGAGACACTTGGGCTCTGGTTCATGTCATTTGGAGTGTGAGTTTTGGGAGACGCTTTGGGGCCTCTCCTCCCTTTGTCCTATTTCCCCGTGGGCTGTTTGGATCCCAGAGCAGCAGACTCCCAGCACAAAGTCATGCTTGTGCTGCACAAGCTGCTCCACAATGCTGATTGTTCCAAGAGCATTTTTAATCAAACACTGTTCTCCATTAAAAGGAAAGGACAAAGGAAAAACAATATCATGAGTTTGACTTTGGAGAAATAGTGAGAATGTGAACTTGCACACAGAAAACCAAATGGAAATTCAGGCATTCAGGAGCAAACCATGGCTTGTGATTATCAGCTATTGCAGCAGGACCTGAAGCTGAGGATGACTGTGAAACAACTTAAATACATATTTTCTAGCTTCAGCTATTTTTCAAGTTACACTGATAGTAAGGGCACATGTTAGGGAAAACCATTTGTATAAACTAAAACCATCTGATTTTGACTTTCTCCACATTTTCCTGGAAAACACAGCCCTGGGCTCAATCAGAGATAGGACATTATTATCAAATAATGAATTCACTGGAGAAAGGTTTTACAGATGAGTATGAAAGGAACCCACACCTGCAATGTCTCTGCTGCAGTTGCTGCTGACAGAGAGTCCAGCTGGTGCTGGGGAAGCTGCCCCTGCCTTGGGTTTTAACCTTCCATCCAAAACTCATCCTCAGCCTGAGAGTGACTGAAGAGAGCTGGCATTGTGCTCTTGGGAATCTGTTAAAACACAGAACAACCCACTGAATGCACAGTAGGAAAGGGGAAGTGGAAGAGAAGGATGGGGATAAAATGAGACTTGGCATGACTGATTTTTCAGAAGACTTCAGTTGGTAGAATGTGCTGTTCTGGAGGCACAGAGTTAAGCCCCTGGTGCACCACATTGCCCAGAGTAACCCTGAGCTTGTGTGAGTGGTGGGTTATGGCTGAGCAGGGGGCCAGAAAGAACATACAGGGTAGCACGTGCATCCTGATCAGAACCCAAACTCCTGCAATCTGACTCAGTAATTGTCTCATCATTAACTTTGACAGGCAACAACAAAATCTGAAGACAGAAATGATCCACTTTTGCTGTACAATAAAATGACGTTGGCACAACTCCAAAACAACTTCTCACTGGAAATCAATAATAAGGTGAGTGATCAATAATCTGATATTTTAACCCCTAATTTATCACTGATGAAATTAAACAGGAAAGCCTGAGATTTTTGTCTGTTAAAGACATTTCTTTCCTAAGCTGAGATATATTTGCAGTTGAACAGGACCCCTGATGTGCAGTGGTACCTCACCTTCTGATGTCACTGAACAGTTTGTACAAGGCTGTGCTTCTGTACTCACTGTCTCTCCTGACACATCTTGCCTCAACATAAAGCAGTGGAAAAGGACAAAGGAAAAAAACATCCAGTGGAAGGAGTCCCTGCCCATGGCAGGGGGTTGGAACTGGATGACCTTTAAGGTCCCTTCCAGGCCAAACCAGGCAGGGACTCTGTGGTTCTGTAGTTACCCTCATGGGTTCAGGGTGGTCATTCCTGCCAGCCCCTCTCTGTTCATCCAGAGCTGCAGAGGCAGAACAGGAAGTCCTGATTTTCCAACATTCCCTCTGTAATTCCCAAAGCAAGCACAAAGGAGCCCAGAAGTCAGGACCATGAACCAGGACAGTCCTCTGGGATGTGCCAGCCCCTGCCTCTGCTCTCACCCCCAGCCATGTGCAGTTTGTGCAGCGCAGCCTTTAGTTCATGGCACCAGAGTCTGGCCAAAAACCAGCTCCAGGTTTGCTAGCACAGCTGTGTCTCCTCAGGAACATCATGTCCTACTAGACACAGCTATATTTGATCCTAAATGACTTTTACTGAGGCTTCTGAGGCCAGTAAGGTGCTATGGAACACTGTTATTCCTGCCACACTTTCATAATCACTGTGATTCTATTGACTTTAAATTCTTCACCTTTAATTCTCTGACAGTTCCCTCCTGCCTGCTTAATTGGTTCCATAATTCACCTTCTCCCACAGGTGCCATTGGTTACCATTACAGTCACCTTGTCAGAAACCAGCTTCTGTCAGAGAATGGCCTTGCCTGGTTATTATTACTTCCTGGGGGGTGCTGCAGATCAGCAGTAATTTAAATTTATTCCTAAATGCTCAAAAGACCCATGATGGGAGTTGGTAGCATGGTTGTAATGGTCTAAGGATAGCACAGCAATAATTCCCAAGATCAGCTTGAAGTTTGCTGCTCTTCTTCCAGACCTGCAGTGACTGTTCCTGAAAGCTTTTCTGCTCTCCTCAGCTACATTTGTTTGCCTCATGGAAGATGTCACCTCCTCCAATAAAACTTTCCAAAGATACAGACTGGGAAAAATCACCAACATTTTCAAAGCAATAGGAAGACCTAAACTTTAGAAAATCACAAAAAATTTTGTTAGTTTGAAATCAAAGCAATGTCTTGACCCTTTCTGCTGAAGTCCACCCTATTTTAATAGGACTTTAGAGCTATAAATGATCTCACACCATTACTAAGATGATGACCCCATTTACAAGTAGTGCAGCTATTAGGGAGACTAAAGGCAGAGCATTTGTGTCATGCAAACATATTTAAACTGGGAAAGACAGCTAATGCTGCTTGTTTATGACTGAACCATGTAATAATGCATATTAATTTTCCAGGCATTCAACTGGTCAGAATTCATAAATGCCATCATGTCAACTGTGCAAATTAACGTGGCCAGCACCGAACATGTCATTGTTTACGACCCCGACTACCTTGTCAAGCTCAAGTCTGTTCTCAGCAAATACTCCCCCAGGTAGGTGTCTGAGGTATTCTTGCCATCTGCATTTTCCTTCCAGTCAACTCTAAAAGCCTCAAAACACTACCAGCTTATTATTGGTGTCCTTTTGTTAAACAGAGACCTTCAAAATTACATGACCTGGCGGTTTGTGATGGACCTTGTCAACAGCCTCAGCCGGGACTACAAGGACACAAGGAATGCTTTCCGGAAGGTGCAGAAATTCAGCTCTCTCTAACCTGTAAAGATGACTTTTGTGAACCATAAAAGACTTTTTTTTTCTGTAGGTGTAGTACATAAATATTTAATGTACTTTGGATTTTGCACACAAAAGCCAGATGTGATTGCTGAGCCTCTGCTGGCGAGTATCCATAATTTATGTGATTTATGCCTGATAGCTGAGTGGCTTTGAAAGCACTGCTCTGGTACTTGGGCGCTGGTTTTTCTGAATCTAAATGATACCAGAACACTCCCATTTATTTGCAGGGGATTACAGTTCTGACTGACTTGTTACAAACTCTTCAGCAAACATTATAGGTCCAATCTTGGGTTTCAGTCCTTACATCCTGCAGATAGTTAGTGCTTTTAAGGAAATGCTGAGCAATTTCACAGCCTGGACATGGAAGTTCTTTGTATCATCCACTCTTACCATGATACTGTGTTATCACATGTTTACATTATCATGGCAAAGCCCTTGCACACCTTGTGACAACATCACAGAGTAAAGGAGATTCTGCTTCACAAACTCCTGGTGGGGGGGAAGCTCTGACAGAAGCTGCTGCTGGGGTGGAAAACACAACCTTAGCACTGCAGAAATTAATCTGCTGCTCAATTACAACAGCCTGTCAGAGCTGGAACTGCAACACAGCCCCCTGTACAGTGAAAGTGGTGTGTCAGGGTACTCCCCTTCAACCTCTCCCATTTTAGCTTTCAGAGTAGTTTTCTTCTACCTCTCCTGTTTCAAAAGGATAAAGACTTTTGCTGATGATCCTCCTCTTTCCCCACCCTGTGACTGCTGTTGCCCTCACAGAGCAAGCCCACCCAAGTGCCCTAAACACAAGTGTGAGTTGCATGTGTGTGTGTGAGGACGAGGAGGCTCCTCTGGAACACCCTCCTGCCCGTCAGGCACTGGGGCCCAGGTGTCCCTGCCTGACGTGCTGTCTGTGTTTGCCAGGCACTTTATGGCACGACCTCAGAAACAGCAGTTTGGCGGCGCTGCGCCAATTACGTCAACGGGAACATGGAGAACGCGGTGGGACGGCTCTACGTGCAGGAGGCCTTCGCTGGAGACAGCAAACACGTGGTAAAGCTCTCAGCAACCTCGGCCCAAGTGCCACCCTCGTGTCCCCCCAGCCTCGCTTACGTGCACTTCTGGGCACTGCTTTGATTGCACTTCCTACTGCAGCGTAATCAAAGTGGGTTCATCCCTCAGGTTTTATTCAAGGGTGAATAACAGTTAGTACAAAGTTTTAAAAATTGAAGTTTCTGTTAAAGTAATGTGAAATGTGAGGCTTGCATGTCCCCTGGAGGGAGAGAGGCAGCTGCCTGCAGGTCCATCAGTGCACACCAGCAATGGCCCCTGCACGTCCCAGGAGCAGCACTGGCTGGCTCCAGCAGTCACTGCTGCTCTTGCAGTCTGACACCGTTCCCATCCTGGGCCACAGGGACAACTGGCTGTGGCTGCCTTCAGTCCCACAGGGAATTGCTGCAAATGAGCCTGAAGTGAAGCCTCGGGGGACTGTGATCCCCCAGAATGCCGGGGTAAAGCAGCCCGTTTTGGGGGTTCTCACACACACCACAGTGCCCCCAGCTCACAGGGTCAGTGGGGTGTCTCTGCCAGGGTTGGAGATCTCCATGACTCAGCTGCACTGCCCGGTGAGCTCGTGCCCTTCCTGCCTCCCACGGGACAGGCTGAACGTGCTGGGTGACTGGAGCCACGGCTTTTACCTGTGAGCCCACACAAAAAGGGGCTGCAAGAATCAAACTATGGCTGGGCCAAAGAAACCTCTTTTCTGTGCATTTGTAACACTCTGGTGGTTTTTCCCAGGTTGAGGAAATGATTGCAGATATCCGTGATGTTTTTATAAAAACTTTGGATGAACTTCCCTGGATGGATGCAGAGACCAAAAAGAGAGCAGAACAAAAAGTAAGCTCTGTCTTAGCTATTGGTAATGTGTACTTCCATAAAAATCAGTATGCCACTTGTCTGTCCTGACAAACATAAGCACTAACTTCTATCACATTCAAGTGCACATATTTGTGTTTATATAGGCACAGCAGCTTACAGATTCCGTGGAGAGAGGCATACAAAATAGGAGGAATCTGTAGACAAGGTTAAGACCTTTCACACAAATCAGTAATTAAAGGAGGAGATGATGAATATCTACAAGAAAGCAATACTGAAAAAGGGAAGGAATCATTTCTGGTCATCTGACCAGCTGTCAGGAGCAGCCACAAACCAGTGCTTTCAACGAATATAAAATGTATCCCAAACCTAGATATAAATAACATGCTGTGGTTTCTGCAGCAGCTTCCATATTGCCTTTATTATATAATTTATGAGTGATTCAAACCAGGGCTGGATTGGCCCTGGGTATCAAACTCTCTTGTCCCCAGGCAAGAGCCATTAGAGAGAGGATCGGTTACCCCGACGAGATCGTGACAGATGACAACAAGCTCAACAGTGAGTACCAGGAGGTGAGTGACAGCCCAGCCCTGCCTGCACAGCTGCACCAACACAGCTCTCTCCAGGGTTCCTGCCTGCCCCAGCTCACCAAACTGGCAGCTCCCACAGGTTCAGGTCCACACCAACAGCTGCTGAACTCCAGCAAAATATAAAGAGGGAATAAAGAGCTCTGGCAAAAATACCCAGCTGCTCCCATATATCCAGCTACAAAATCAACTCTGTGGTGTAGCAGAGCACTGCAAACCCAAACTGCAGATCAAAAAATACTCTTAGGAATGTGTTCCTTAGCTCCTCATGCTTAGGGCTACATTTCCCTAATCCACGTAGCTTTTATTCCAAATAGTAACACCACCACTAAATCTTCCCCTTTTCTTTTTAGTTGAACTACAAAGAAGAAGAATACTTTGAAAACATCATTCAAAATTTAGTATTTACCCAGAAGAAAAGGTTGAAAAAGCTCAGAGAAAAGGTGGATAAAGAGGAGTGAGTATTCAATAACACTGTGTCTAGTCTTTTATCCAGTTTGCCCAGGAGAAGGTACCTTCCAACCTCAGTTATTCTGCAATTCTGTTACCTGGTTCCTAGGTTTATTCTAGTAATCATTAACTCTGTCATTAAGAACTAAAATTCTAACAAATGTTCTTCTGGTGTTATCAGGTGGATAAGTGGAGCTGCTGTTGTCAATGCTTTTTACTCAGCAAGTAGAAATCAGATAGGTAAGGTTTACCAACTTACTGGTGGGATACAGATTTAAATGGGCAAATTATTTTTATATGTGTGTATGTGTGTGTGTGTGTGTCTTTAAAATTAAGAAGTGAAGCAACCTTGATACTGGAAATTTGAGTATAAAGATTTCTAATGTCAGCCTATCCAAAACCATCCATGGTTAAACTCAACATAGAAAAGAGAGCATTAAACTGCCTTTAAAGAAACAAAAAATATCCATTCTAGCTACAGTTTAGAACCACAGGGAGCTCCTGGGATTTCTCCTCTTGGGAACCCTCCCAGCTCCCCTCACAGTGCTGTGAGCCTTGCAAGAGCCACAAAACATTTCACAATGTTAATTGTGCCTCTCAGTACTTCTGTCATGTCCATTCTGCAGTGTTGCCATTCCCATCCCAGACTGCAGGGTCCTTTCTAAGCCATCAGTGAGGTACCGGCAGCCACGTGGATCTCCTGAAAACAAGTCTAGAAAGACAGAAAAACCTTGGCCTGCAGAGCCCTGTGCAGAAAGGAAACAATATTGTTTTGTGATGTGAGCATTTAGCACAAAATCCTGCTCAGAAGGCTTTGTTTGAAATAGGGTTGTTCAGTAATTCACACAATCAGGAAGACTGAAGCTGGTGACTGGCAGTCAATGTGATTCATAAATCTTGCCCTCATCCTCTACCTATGGCATGCACGGGATAACTAAAGCAGCCTGATCTTCAGAGTGATGTCTGCATTAGTTAGCGTTAGGCTGGAGAAAAATCTCTGAAGAGCAGTTCTGTGCATGATGTGCAGCAAACTTGGAGCCCTGTTACATCTGAGCGTGGTGTGATCTCCACTGCTCCATCAGCACTCACACCACGAGGACAGCACTCAGCTCCCAGAACTGCAGCTGAGGGGCTCAGGCAGCAGCCAGGGTGTTCCCTCAGCTGCCACCCGCTCTCAGCCTGCACCTCCTTCCAGGCCCCAGCAGTGCTTCCAGGGCCAACAGCTCCCTGATCCTGTGCTCCAGAGATCCCTCCCTTCCCAGTCAGCCCAGCACACACCATGGCACTTACACTTGCTGCTGTCAATGCTTTTTGATAACAACATCAAAACATTTGCATATCTAGTTCCAATCAAACCAGCAATGGAACAGACTTTCTATGGCAGCAGTTTGCACAGCACAGTTGGGGTTTTTCTAACCTGTTCATTATTTACCAATTTTCTTGAAAGAAACCCCTACAACTGAACTGGATTTATGCTGAAAGGCAAGAAGGATTCTTTCTCTTGCTGTGTGAGAACTGTCACCTAATTCTTCTTTTCTTTCCAGTTCTGTAGAGTTACATCCATCTCCTTCCCAGTGAGAGTTAACACTTTGTATTGCTGCAGTGGGCAGAGGTGCAGGGAAAAGGCATGACATGCAGACTGAACAGAATATTTTATAGTATTTCACTATTCTTCATTTATAAAAAGAGCAGAATTGCAGCATGATTTCTTTTCTACTGAATTGCTTCTTACAAGCCTAGAAAAATGAGCACAGAAGTGGGTGAGAAGAACTGCTTTGTTCCAGTTCTCTCATTGCCAGCTTGGCCTATTTTTATTGATTCTAGTGGGAGTTACTGGCATTTTCAGTGGAAGAATAAATTCCTGTCTCTGAGATTGATCTGTGATGGAGGCAATGATCAAATAATTTATTCTTCTAGGGGAAAACCCTCCCACTTCTCATGATGTTGAGAGGTGTATTTAATGATGAGACAGGAGTCTGAGAATGCCAAGTGATGAGAATTGGAACAAACTGCTCTTTTTGCAAAGTAAAACAGTAACAAAGCAAAAGCTGATGGTGGTTTGGAAGCGTGTGAAGAGGGGAGCAGTCCTGCTGCTCTGTTCCTGCTGTCCCACAGCCACCCCAGGTGCCAGTTCGTTGCTGCTGTTGGATCTGCAGGAACAGTGTGATGTTGGCTGAAGCCAGCAATGGTGTGTCCCCAGTGCCAGGGTGACGGGCAGGGCCCTGACTGTGTTGTGGGTTTTTTGCAGTGTTCCCTGCAGGCATTTTGCAGCCCCCTTTCTTCAGTGCCTCCCAGCCCAAGTCCCTGAACTACGGCGGGATAGGGATGGTCATCGGGCACGAGATCACCCACGGCTTCGACGACAACGGTAAGGGCCGAGTTACTGACACTCAGGGGGTTCACGGGTCCACTGCTTCACCTTCCAGACAGCACAGACAAGAAAGATGTGTCCACATGGAACATCCAGTCTGCATTTCTCAGGCATGACAGTTCTGTTCTCCCAAACCCACAGTCAAAGAGTCTGACTGACTCGCTCCCCTCCTTCTTGTACCAAACCCTCTGTTCCCATGTCCAGAACTCTGTAATAATTTAAGGTGTTATTGCAGGCAGAAATTTTAATGAGAATGGAGACCTGGTGGACTGGTGGACCGAGCAGTCAGCACACAATTTCAAGGAGCTGTCCCAGTGCATGGTGTACCAGTATGGGAACTTCTCCTGGGACCTGGCCGGGGGGCAGAACGTACGTCACCTTTATGGGAAACTCCAAGTCTGCTCTAAGTGGGAAATGAAAGCCACAAGAAGCAATTCCCTCAATCCTACTGCCTATTTTTTTAGAGCCTGACAATATATGCCATCACACAGAACAGGGATAGGATCAAACTCCCAGCCCTGAGCTTTCCCTAACCCATATGTTACAGTGTTGGCACTCGGAGAGAGGCCAGTAAAAACAGAGCAGAAAATTTCAGCGTATTTTTCTGACATTTTTTCTCACATTAAGTTCAACCTAAGTATGATTCTAGATTTTGCAGCTTTGACTATCATAACCCAATATGGTGGGCTAAAGGTTGAAAATATGATTTTTTAAAAATAAAATCAGAGATTCCCCATTACCAAAGCTTCATCATCTTTAGTGATATTTGACTGACTTAGGAACACCAGCTATATGGAGATCTTTTATGTATCTGGGTACCAAAAAGGTACCTAACTTGTCTAATACCCCAGAAAACACCTTCTAGCAGGTTTGCTGATGTCTGTTAACAGATAATTTCAGCTATCTGGAGTTTTAACTTCTTCTGTAGACTGTACAGGCTCTGTCCACTTCCTCTAACTGGACCTGCACTAGGAACCGAAGATTAAGGAGAAAAAAGATTAAGGGAGAAAAGAGGAAGAAAAGTGACCAGTGAGGAAGCAGCAGAGAATCTGGGTAACAGAGACACAGAGCCTACAAAGCTGCCTTCAGGGGAAGAGAGAGGATTAGGCAAAACAATGGTATCCACATGGATTTGGAGACAAGGGAGACAAAGACTTTTCAGAGATGTTAACATAATCTGCTAAACCTTCAGAGGTTAAGGGAATTCTTGCCTTTAGGAGGTGAAGAATGCACAGTTTGGTGCTAACAGGTCCCCAATGAGCTATTTTTTCAGAAAACTACTTTTCCTTTCTATTTTACAGCTCAGTGGAATCAACACACTGGGAGAAAACATTGCTGATAATGGGGGTGTGAGACAAGCATACAAGGTAAGAAGCCCAGTTTTTATTTCAGCTGAAACTGTCAGATTAAGAAAATTGGTTGCAGAGCCTTTGGAGAACCACAATTTCTGTGTGAGGGATAGGACCAGAGCTACTGAGCCATCGAGGCAGGGACTGAAACTATTGGCTAGTTCTGGTATTTCTTTCATCCTGCTGATCCTGTCGGGCTACATGGTACCTGTTCCCAGTGCACTCTTTTTCAGCCGACTTCCATTTTCCATTTTTTATTTTGTGAATAAAGAATGTGTAGAATGAAAACATTCCCTGAATCCCACTTGAACCATCACCTGACTGAAATGCTGATATCCAGCAACTGTCTGCCTCTGGCTGTCTTTTTCATGCCAGGAAGGAGGGGCAGAATGACTTCCTTCTGCCCCATAAACGTGAAACCCTTTGCTGTTCATCTTGTACAGGTGACTTGGGCCCCCTGTACAGGTATCCAAAGATGGCAGTGACATTTGGGCTCCTTGCTAAGCCTTGCACGGGAGCTTGGATGCTTTTTGGCCTTCCTTTCATTCTCTTCCTGAAGCACATGCTGGACTCTTCAGACTGGCCAGCTTTGAGACCGACAGCCGAGGAGACAGAGCTTCTGTTTGTGAGTGTGGTTTGGAAGAGAGCAGCTTCTCTATCAGCTTGTTATTCACCAATGTGATGGTTGCAAACCTAACAACATGATCCTCCCTGTCCTTCCCTGAACACCTTGACAACTGAATGCTGTCACTGCTCAACAAAGAGCCTGCTGGATGCACTCCCTTGTCCAACTCACACTTGTCCAAGTTACCAGCAAAACTTCTGCAAGGAAAGCCCTCAGCAACTTCCTTCACTGGGAATGAACACGTTTGAGGACAAAGACAATATTAATGAGAGTTTCAAGAATGACCTGAAAGCCTAAAAGAGGCATCAGACTTATTAGTCTGATCTTCAGTTACTGGAACATTTGTGCCAAGTGCAAAGCCATCTGAAAGGAATGGGAGTATCCAGAGTAAAATCGGGTCAGAAGTATTAAAAATTATTATGACCTCATATAAACAGTAAAAAAGGTCCAGAAGGGATCTGGAGAGGTCTGTAGCCCACCCCCTCCCCAGGAGGTAGGATGAACCCCTGCTGTGTGCTGCAGACCCCTCACAGGAGCTGTGCCGCTCCCTCCTCGTGCCCTCCCGCTGCCATCACAGCTTTGCTTCCCACAGTGCAGACAGAGCAACCCACTCCTTTCTTTCCTGTGACCTCTTACATATTTGAAGACTTACATGCTTCAAGGCCCAGACTTCTTTAGACTAAACAAACCCAATTCTTTCAATCTTTCCTCATAGGTCATGTTTGCTAGACCTCTGCTCATTCTTGCTGCTTTCTTCTGGACTGTCTCCAGTTGGTCCACATCTTTCTTGAAGGGCAGTGCCCAAAACTGGACAGAGCACTCCAGCTGAGCCCTACCCAGTGCCAAGTGGAGGAGAAGGATTACTTCATGGATCTCATATAAGCTCCTCCTGTTTATACATCCCTGTAGGACACTTGCCTTTTTTGCCGAGCTCTGGCGCTGTTGGCTCTCGTTCAGCTGTTATCCGCTGAAACTTCCAGAGCCTTTTCCATGGACCTGCTACCTGCTCATTCCTCAGCTGCACTTGGGCACTTGATTGGCTTCCCTTTGGTGGCACCTTGGCCCTGACTTTGGGCAGGACATTTCTGCAGCATCTTTCACCAGCAATGGCACACGAACAGCACATTGTTTGCCATGTGTCTCCACAAGAAACGTGAAAGCAGCTGTTCTTACTGTGGATGGGTTTTAAAGTCTTCTGCAACTCGCTTAAAAAACCCAACCCAACAAAACCACAGTGGGAAAAAATCTCCTTTTCAAAATGCAGCATTAGACAATTGATATCACAGTACTGAGAAATGGCCCTGTCATCCTGTGCTTAGAGGTGGCACGAGTGGGATGGATGGCCAAGGAGTCCATGATTAATTATTTCAGAGAACCCGTGTTCCTCCTTGTCACCACTTCATTCTGATTGTCTGGGCTGGAAATTTTAATATTTCTATTCGCTTCATTCTACAGGCCTATGAAAACTATGTGAGAAAGCATGGACAAGAAAAACTTCTTCCTGGTCTCAACATGAACCACAAGCAGCTGTTTTTCCTGAACTTCGCACAGGTATCCCTCCTTTCTTGACTGAGGCTGTGAAAATCACCTCAGCTACACTTATCAGCGAGTCAGAAAGGGCAGGCTGACTTCCATGGCTTTACTGAGAGCTGGCAGAGCTGAGCAGTGTTCACTGCAAAGCAGGGGAAAAGTCTCCTTAGGTGATTTTTATCTTCCCTCCTAAGTCTGGCAGAGAACTTCTTGTTCCCAATTGCCTTTGTCTGAGGACAACAATACACTCTTTTTAACAAAATACACCTTTTTTTTCTCTATATTCTCACATGACTTCTATTCTCATGCCATGAAGTGCTTCACAGTTAAATGACAGCAGGTCTCTTGCTGTGCAGCCTTAGGGCTGACAGTGCCTTTCCCTGTTCCCTGTGCAGGTGTGGTGTGGAACATACAGACCAGAATACGCCGTGAACTCCATCAAGACGGACGTGCACAGCCCGGGCAAATTCAGGTGAGCACCCCCACCCTCAGTGCCCCTGCCAGTGCAGCCCAGCTCTTTGCTGAGGACTGCAAGGACCCTGCACACCCCCACCCTCAGTGCCCCTGCCAGTGCAGCCCAGCTCTTTGCTGAGGACTGCAAGGACCCTGCCCAGAGGCTGGGCTGCACCTCCCAGGGCAGGTTTAACAAGGGCACAGCTACAGGCAGAGCACGCTGAAGGTGGTGAGGAGACACAGATTGCCCCTCTCCCAGCTCAGCACAGCCCTGTGCTGCACAAACAGGCACAGCCCTTCCCAGCAAGCTCCACAGGCAGAGAAAGGACGAGGGAAGAGTTGTCCTCATCCTTGAGATGATGCAACTTAATTCTGTCCACACTGTGGAGCAGCTTTGAACAGGCACCACCACAGACACAAACACATCACCTGGCTGTCACCAGACAAGCATGATTGTTACAGCAGAGTCTCAGGGACTGTGTCTGGCATCCAGGGCTCTTCCAGAAGTCCCCTGGCTCCCTCCATAGCTCCTGAGAGGGTTCTCATAGACCAAAGGCTATGGATGGACTTTTGTCCCCCCCTGAAGTCCCAGTCAGATCAGTGGAAGATGGGACCCTTGCTCAGTAACAAACCCATGTGCTGTGGTGCAATAGCAAACAGGTATTTTGTGCCTGCTGTGCTCCACCAGCCTTCTCAGGATCAGGTGGGCTCAGCTCAGGAGAACCATGCAGGAAATGTGGCTGCTCAGGGTGGAAGCCTTTGGGCCAGAATAGCAACTTTTCTTTTATCTGAAGTCAGAGCAGCCTGTTCATCAGCAGAGTAACAGGGTTTGTGCTCTGACAAACCTGGCTGGTCAAATGCCATGGGCTCAGGAACAGTGCAGCCAGCACAGCATCTGCTGGCTCTGGAAGGCTGAGTCATCTCCAGGCTTCAAGTCCACAATGGCCGAGTTCTCTCCCAGTACAATCCACTACATTAATTCCAGTATCTTTCTTTCAACGGCTTTTCAGCAAAGAATTATCTTGTTTATCCCACATACTCAAACATTTAGTGAAAGCAGTGACTGTTCCCTCAGTGCTGTTGCCTGGCTCTGAGTGTGGGTGGTTTGTGCTCTCTGGGATCTCTCCCGGGGGCAGTTGGTGCCCTCCAGTCCTTCCCTCCTGGTCACTGTGCTAACCAGGCTGTGGGGGCTCTGCAGAGCTGATCTGGAACAGACAAGGCCTCTGCAGTTCACCAGTTCAGCATCTCCCTGGAACTGTGTGTACCTTGCATGTATCACACTGTGTTGTGCTGTCTGTACCTTGGTAGGAAAGGCTGTAAACTCTATTTGGAATGACACAAGAGTGAATGAGAAACCATAAACACTTTTGGAATGTGAAGTCATTTTCAGGATGAGGCCTCACAAGAGCTCTAAAACAAAAGTGTTTCAATACACAAGACCTACCCACAAAATTAATGCCTAATGACACACTATTGAAGTGTCACCAAGGCTCCCAATCTGTCTTTTTTAATTATTATCTGGGGGTGGGATGGACCTTTTAACACCTGCCACACTGACTGCAGGCTGTTTCTCCTTCCAGGCAGGACAGGCAGCCCTTCATAAAACTTGCTAATTGCAGAATACAATTTTAGTTAATGGGTTCACAACTGGACAGGGAGAATGTGCCAGTAGGAAAATCTGAAGTTAACAGAAAGATGTCTTTGATCAGGTAATCATCAAACGCAGGTGAAAGACAATGTACCTGAGTGCTAACATGCAAAATTAAAACACAGCCAGTACAATAAGAGCCCCTGACCTGTATCTGCTCAAGTACCAAATCCCTGTAGTTCTGAGGATATCAGTAAATGAAGCAGGATTCTTATCTCACTGGTTTTATGTAAGCAGAATTTTAGTACACCCCAAATACTTTTTGCTCTGTTTTGGCACAATCCCATTTTAGCAGTTCCAGTCCTTCCAGGCAATGAAGCACAGCTTCACCAAAATGTATGACTTGTTCAATAATCCTGTTTCTCTGCCACCCCTGTTCACTGCTGGGTCCCAGGACCAGGGGGCAAGAGTCACTCCTGGCCCTGTAGAGACAAACTGGTGCAGGTGTCAACTGCTGAACTTCACCTCAGCTTCTGTGGGCACGTCCTGCTTCTGTCCAATCTAATGGTTAAGTTTATCCACAGACCAACCACAAGTCACTCAAACAGACAGTTCTTTAAAGAACTCCTGGTCCACAATCACTGTCCACCAATATCCATATATGACACTGAAGCTGAAATTGTTGTCCTCTATAGGTATGTGCTGCAATATTCCCATTCCTGAGGGAATGAGCAGCTCTCAGCAGATCTATTCACACATGTTCACAATTACACCTATCAAATCAGCCTTAGCTGGCCTCATGTTCCCTTGAAGGCCATTGTTTGTACCAGTCTTTTTGCCAGGAAACTCATTCACTGGAACATGTGTGAACAATACCCCAAGACACAGGAGGATCTCAGCTAAAACTTGTTTGGTGTCAAAATGTAAATGAACATTCACTGACAAGTTACACCCCAGCCCTCGACCTCAGGGTCTTGTTTTCCCTTCACCAAGGAACTTGTCAGCAAAATGCAGCTGAAAAAATCTTCAGTGAAAAACTAAGACAAGCAAGAAAGCTCTTCCAGATGAAATAAATGGGCTGTGAGGGCCAGCAACAAGGAAGGGAAGGGCCTGTATTTTGGGGGTTGCAACAAGGGCCATACAAACTGGAAAGAGAAAACACAACCACTGCTTGAGGGGAAATGAAGTGTCAGAGCTCAGCAATACGGGCGTTGCCCACCGGTGCAAACAAACCAAATTCCAAAATCTGGGTTGTGTTGTTTGTTTCGAACAAAGGCAAGGAGCAATGACAAGCTGTTGTTTTGTTTCAAAGGGTCCTTGGATCACTGCAGAACTCTCCAGAGTTTTCTGAAGCCTTTTCCTGCACCACGAAAGACAACATGGACCCTGCTAAGAAGTGCCGCGTTTGGTGACAGACTGCAAACCTCCCATCCCGAGGAGCTTTCCAGGAAAAGAGACACTCCGCGAATTTCGAGAAGGGGAGGAGGGAAGAAGACTGTGGGGAATATGCTAGAGTAGTCACTGTAGTTGTTGGTAAACACACAAACCCAAACCATCACCCAGCAGAGCATCCCAGGAGCAGTAAGGCAGCGCTGAGCTGCTGTAGCTGACTGGCTGCTCTCCCCCACAGAACCCTGTAGGATCCGACTCACTGACCATGTACAGCAACACTGACTGTAGTTTAACCCTGTTCCCCACAGCCAGTGGCTTTTTTGGATTCATTGTAAGATGTCAGATCTCCCACGGGTCAGCTGACCAGGGGAGGAGGGCAATGCTCAGTAACACACGGCTGCAGCCATCACCACGTGATAGAGAACAACACTTTATATCCCAGTGTCAGACTTCGTCCCTCTGCCGTTACGGGAAACCTGCTCTACCAAATGTTTCATCTTTACTTGAAACCATTTATACAAGAGGAGTCCAAAGACCTGCTGTACTTAAACAACTTCTCACTAATTACTCCAGCGTGTATTTCCTGAAGTCACTATTTACAACAGTTTATTTACTGCTTTTCAGCCCAACTGAAATTGTAGGTAATTTAATTTTCGAACCTTTAATCTGTAAGATTGTGATCAAAGACCCTTTCACAGTTTTCTAAGCTTTTTCTTGCTTTCTCTGAAGTTGCTCTTTTTTAAAGTTTCTAGTAATGTATAAATCATAGTTTTTATATTTAAATCTGAGCTACACTTTTGACTTGAAGTATTGTAATATATTTTATCAGTGGCTGCATAGAACTGGGAAATTTGAGTAAAGCATGGTATTGGGCAATAAGATCAAGCCTACAGAACTGAGTTCTCCAATGGAGTGCACTGATATTGGAGTTTTCAGGCTGATTTCTCAGTGCTTAGGGGCTGATCCTGCACATAACCTGTACATGTTCTGGTCGATGTCAGCCTCACACCAGGAAATCTGCACAGCTGATTGCAAGAGTCAGGAGGAGCTTTAAGTAAGAGGGTAAAAGGCTTTAAATCTGCAATGATATGTATTAAACATCCTCATGCAGATTGCAAAGGAACTTATTGCTTTGTGTATCAAAGCAAACACATTTCCAAACCAAGTACCAGATACCTCAGATGACTGCTACAATAGGTCTATTTAAAAACCTATGTCCTTTTAGCTTTGAGTTAGTCATCTGATCAAAACATTTTGATAATAAACTGAAATGATGAGCCAAATGCAGTGTGTGTTCTTTATAGGAAATAGCAACACAATAAAACTCTCTGCAAATGAATGTCTCCGCTGGCCCCTGAGCCAGTTCAACGCAGAGGGAGATTCCATTGGCAGGATCCAGTGAAACCGTGCCCTGCTCCAGCTCACGGCCACCCATCCCGCAGTCAGTGCTGTGGCCACTGGGGTGTGAGCCCTGAGCAGGGCCAGGAGCTGCACTGGATGGTCCCTCAGGGTCCCTTCAGCTGGGACACTCCGTTGCTCTGCGACCCTCTGACCTGAACAGGCGCCCCAGCAAACAAAACCCACAACACGCAAATCCCGAGCTCTCCACACAACTCCCAGGGCTGGCTCTGCACGGAACGAGCCTCTCAGGGAAAATGAGAACTCAGAGCTCTTCGGCTCCCACCCAGGAACCAACATTCCCCACAGCTTTGTACACACGGGATTGTGAAAGGCAAACGGGGCGAATCCTGTGCCACTGGCCCTGGTGAGGGCACAGAGCCACAGAGCTGCTCTGAGGGGAGCCAGGAATGGGGCTGGAGACACACAGAGTGCCTGAGCCAGGCTGGGATCCATCCCA
>VYXB01008774.1:0-19479 GCA_013397135.1 Pachyramphus minor
ATATAATTCTTCTTAAAAAAAAAAGAAATTATAATAAAATAATAAAAAATATATTTATTTGTCCCAGCTTGAAATTTCAGGTTTTGACTTTTTGAAAAATGTTTAGATCTTAGAAATTCTCACCAGACAAACAACCACTAATTTGACTACCAATTCAGTCCCTAAAGTAGTTTTCTTTCCCAACCCAAAAGGGGGTGAAAGACCCATGTTCTCAAAAAGAGGACAAGCTCTCCCAAAAAGGTGCTTAGCAAACTCTGATAAAACATTAGCTCGTGTTCTTTAACCATGAGGTTACCACATGTGCCATTTTTCCCAGATCATAATATTTCCACTTTTCCTGATTCGGTGATTCAGAGTTGACAAAGGCACAGCTGTTGAATTTTACCGTGATTTAGTTCCCCTCCCACTCACATCCATACATCATATCCATGATTTAAACATAAGATTAATGCAGCTTCTCCAAAAGCACACATACAACACGTTTTGCTTAACAGTGATGGGGTTCTTTGTCTCTGTGATCATGCACCCCAGGAAGTTGCACAGTTTAGCCGTGTGCTTCCTGTGTTACATGTAACCTACTGACTTAACAAAAAATTAGCAAATGGGCTTCATTGTCACAGCTTAAAAGAATTTTGTTAGTAAGACTAGTGCACTCTTTGAACTTCATAATTACATGCACAGTTGCAGAAAATAGATTTAATGAATCTGGAGAGCCTTACAAATATTACAGCAGTGTTTTGTGGACTGAATGTGCTTAGAGGACTGATGAAGATAACAGGACAGGTGAAGCAAATCCACTTCGAAGATCCACACATGCTGCTTTAGTGACAGGCTGAGATATATCAAATCCTTGAAAAACTAAGCATAAAGGTTAGATTAATGGTTACACTGGGTCCTATTCTATTTATTTTTTATCTGAAATTATGGGTATTCCTATGATTTAAGAGTACTTATTAACAACTCAATTTTTACCAATAAAGTAACAGATCAAAAATAAACACATACACAATTCTAGTGGCTGCCCAAATGAGTCTTCACAGCTTTTGTAAAAAAAGAATAACAGCTTCACCATAACAAAAATGTGTGATCCTAAAATAAATCCTCAATTTCCAATAACTTAGGAATTAATAATAATAAGCAAAGAACACTATGCACAAATCCAGTCTAAATTACAGAAAAAATGTGTGTTCTATCCTTTTTTCAAACATTCCCAAAGGTACAGTCAGTCAAGTTGTATTGAGAAGGCAGCCTCAGTAAATCATGAGGCATTATGTGGGTAGATTAGCAGGAATTCTGACAAACATGGAAATACTGTCAGTGGTACACTGACAAGCACAGTAAGTGAATAGGGATCAGATTGTATTACTGTAGTGTAGTTAAATTGTGGAACTTGAAGGAGACCTACCCATGTGTATATAAAGCACATTTAACAGAAGGATCTCTTACTGAGTTGTTTTCTAGACACTTATCAAGGTCTAGATGTAAACAAGATGACAGCAGATGATCAGGTTTTATTTAAATTAAAAATCGTAAGAGATGAAGTTCAAATGGCTGAAGTTAGGTCCAACAATGTAGCTCTACTAGCAGAAGCTGCTAGTAGTAATTTTTTAAATAGAAAATCTTTTTGCTTATTACATCTCATTCTGTGAGATGGGCTACTTATAGTACTGTTAATCTTACACACTATTGCAAATATTTGTGATTAATATGTTAACTCTGCCTGAAGCTGTTCAGTTAGACTCTGAGCAAAGTGTTGTTACCAGGCATACCTGATATATCCTGAAATACAGGCAACTTTGTGGTCATAAAACAGTCAATGTGTTATCCCACTCGGGAAGGGTGACCATCCCTCTCTGCCTATTGAAGCTCTCGTCATCTCAGACATTCTTGGGCAAATGACACACATAGTGACATTTTATATTTATATTCCTGCTGTCTAAGATTTGTGAATGAGTCCATAATTGGTTTCTGCTAGAAGAGTCAACCTAAAATGAGAATGAGTAACATCTCACAACATCTCTGCTGTTTATAAACCATATTTGCTATCCTATATAGGCATTGCATCGTTTTCTGGAAGCGGTGGTAACACTGGAGACATCAAATCACATTGACTTTCTTCTTATTTTGTGTTTTTTTGTTTTTTTTTTGTCTGTCAGAAAAACATGATGATTCTGACATCAGTGTCCAGTAGTGCAGCAGCTCTTTTGACTGAAACTAAATGTCAAGGGTATGTGCCATCTGGGCAGCAGTAGAGTCATTTTGTATTTTAACTGAATGGTGTATTAAAATCTGATTTAAAAACCTTTATCAGTTGTGACTTTATGAAGTTGCAACATTTTACATATGTACTTCATTGCAAACTGCTTAAAACCACTGAAAAATTTTTATTATGACATAAGGTCTGTCACTTTTGGGAAAGTTAATGTGTTATACACAAGCATGCATTAAGATGTTAATTTTCAGTAACATCATATAAAAAAATTACAATCATTGTCTAGGACAATTTTTGACAGGCAAAATAAATTAATCTTTTCCAAATTCACTACCAAAATGTGTTTTTTCTCTTGATATGTAGTTTTGCATATGAAATAAAATTTTTCCTTATGTTCCTCTGAAAACACTCTAAAATATATTTGGATCTTCTCTTGCATTTTCTTTACTTCCATCTAAGTTTCATTTGCCCTTTTTCACAGATTCTCCGTTAAAACCTGTTTTTCTACACAAAAATCTCACTTATTTCCAAGAACAACATCTTATGGTGGTAATAAGGTTTCAGAATGCACTATTCCTAACATCTTCACTGGTCACTTTAGGTGTTTTCTGACATTCTGACGTTTAGGTGCATCTGACATTCAACTTTATATCTAGAAATCATTATCCAGATTTCATCTGAAATCAAACAAGATTTTTATTGTACTGATATTGGTGTTCTATCTTTCAACTTTGATTGCTTGTCCAGGCACTGGAATGCATATCTGAAGTTTCTATATCTCTCCCAAAGATCTATTTTCAAATGTTACTTTCTTATCTGGGGTAAAGAAAAAACAAACAAACAAACAAAACATTATGTGTTCGATCAAATTTTTGTTAGGGTAGACTAGTTTGCTTTACTGTTACCCGTTGCTTTTCTTACAATATTAGGGTCCCATTTTGTGAACTGTGTTAGCTGATGTATGATCTACAACTTAAAGTTATGTACATGTGACTTGTTTTAGGCTGAGACATCAGTCATCACGTACTGCAACACTGCTTGCTTTCACTGTTGGTAAATTCTCTGAGTTAGTAATGCCAGTGTCAACGTCTTTGTCTTGACCACTCATTTTTTCCTACATGGTCATGTAATTTTGCATTGTTTCCTAAATGTTTGCTTTGTTCATGGAGCTCCTTGGATAGATGTTCTGGATGCCACCTCTGAACTTCTCAGATCTTTCTACTTCTGTTCTGTTGTGGTCTTTTGAATTTACCATTGTGTGCAGCGTATCAGAGCACTGTCAACCTACTTTAAAGAGAGTCTGTGCTGACACATATATTAGCAAATGTTAATTGCTTTATCAAGGTCTAGCTTTTGCTCTCCAAAGAGTCTTTACCCAAGTTTTGGTTTCAGATCCTGCTTAGGGTTCTTATCAGAGTCTCGGTTTCTCAAACTGTAAGATGCTTTTTTCTTTTACCAGTAACTCTTCTATAGATTTATATCTTCCTGAAGTCTGCTTTTAAAACATGCTACTCATTTTTTGCTTTTGGGTGGTCTTTGGTACTTTTTTGGGGATTGCAATAGCTACATTGTGTCTTTTACATAAACTTAATTTAAAAAAAAAACACAATGAAAAACCTCTATTATTCAAGAAACTGTTATTATGAGAGCTAAATTTTTGATTAATTTTGTTTTTGATGGAAAACTTTCTTCATCATTATAACTAGTACTGCTTTTACCTCTGTGTTTCTGCAGGGTTTCATTCACAGTGGGTTTCTTAACTGTTAGAATTGAACTAAAAATATGATTGACCTGTTCATGTAGTACAGTCATCACTCAGAGCCAAGCCATCTATTGCAATTTTACTTCACTCCAGCTTTGCTTGTTGTGAGCTCTGTGCAAGGTGAGCAATCTGGCTCACGCTAGGGCCTCATGCTGGTTGAGAACTTTGGCTGCGTTGCTTGAGATGAGAGAAGGCACTTTGCTTGTCACCCAGCAATTTGTCATTCATATGTGTCTCTCTGTTCTCAGGTCTTAATTCTTAATGCTTAAACTTCAATTCTGATATCATCTCATTACAGTCAAAGACTGTTTTGTCACCCCTCCCAGCAGATGCTGAGTAGATCCAAGGGTACAAACCTTGGAAGACAATTCCCTGTGAGGATTATACACAAGCTTGATCTTCATTGAGGGTATATTATATTATATTAACAGGGAAGAGCACAGTCAAGGGACAGCACTTGTCAGGCCAGCATGCTTGTAAAAAACATGGTTTAACCATAGTTTCTACTCCATGATTATTTCTATTCAGACTCTGCTAATCTGCAAGGAAGAGCTGGATAGTTTCTCAGATGCTGTATGTGCTAGCTTTTGGCAAATGCCAGCTTTTCAGAGGACAATACTGTGTATATACTCTGAAGAACAGTGGGATGGTAGTGACCAATAAGTCATTATTTACTGCTAAATAAGCCTCATTTCTGTAGGGTTAATGAAAAGTGATGAAGTTCTGGAAATTAATAGATTCAGTTTAGTGGTGGAGATGCAGGAATGACACAAGTCCAGATAAAATTCTCCATCTTCCTACTTCAAGCTTTCAGGTGATTTGTAATTTTTCCATTAGTCTCATTTTTAGAAACATGTAACCCGATAAAAGCTTCAGAGCACCAAAGCGACAAATAATTGGTCTGATTTTCATGACCACTGAGTACATCAGGTATTATTTTTGAAAACTATCTCACTTATTTAGTAATAAAATAAAGATATAAAGAGCATCTACCATTAAGCACACAACAGTTCATATGCAGGCTCCAGCTTATTAGCTGTATGCTACCTTATTAGTCATAGGTTTTCTATGGCATCAGTGTCACTTCTTTAAAAGACAACAGCTGTGAGTTTCAATACTTTAAAATCACCTAATTGGAGTAACCAAGTGATATGTCTCTCCCTTACTCTGAAATGAAAACAGAAAATACAGAATGCCTTGTAAAAGAATCATTTAAATTCCTGTGTTCATTGCTTTACATTAAACCTAAAGCCATATATATTTGATGAGGGGCTGCAGGCAAGGCATTTCCTAGAAAAGTCGTTAATGTTTGCAAATTCTTAGCTATAACAACATATCAAATGTCAAGATATGCTGTGAGGGCTCATTTGTTTCTAAATCCATGAGATAGCAGTGAAATATTTTATGTATATTTTTTTCTATAGGGTTTCTCCACCTTGTAGCATATTTGCTAATTAGTAACAAGTGGAAGAGGCAACTTAAAAGCATGATTTGTTTCATGGGACTATATTGTCAAGGAACACTGAGAAAGAGAGGAAGGAATTCCAGTATAGCAGATAAATCTGAGTGTATTTATTCCATGGCTTCCCACCTCTTTTGTCACAGAGCAGGACTCAAAATCTGTTTCTGCATATGTTTCCCATCAAATTCAGGACCTGGTAATGCATAAACCATGGAGTAATTTTTTTAAGTCACTACTGCTACCACAAATTAATGAGAACAACTGTGTGTACTCTCCACATTTTAGTTGATGTGTAAACAGAGCAGTGGGGTTAATTGAGAAAACTGTTTACTTTTGAAGGGGGGAATAAAACCCACTCAGAGGCTTACTCTTTTCAAGCTGTGAATTTTTTCCCTCCATAGCACATATGCCTTGCTGCAATCTGGCAAACATACCCACTAGGAAAAAAAAAAATTGAACACAACCCAGAAAATTTTTTTTTTATACAGCTTGCAGTAGAAACTATGAACTCATGTAAATTACAAAGAGTTTTCCCTCACTATGAAAGTATCAAAATGACACATTAAATACTGGTTGCCATGACTGTACCGGCATATGTGCCTAAAGGTAGTCAGTCACAAGCAAGGAAAGGAAGTATGCTCAGTTCAAATGAAGTTTACAGTACGATATTACAGAAATGTGGTTTAATAATATATCGCTTATGTTAGATGCAGTGTGCAGGGCCAAAAGCCTAAAACTTACATTTCTCTACTGAAAACATTGTTATTAAATATAATACCTGCCAAGAACTGTCCCAGTTAGATGCACAGTGCTTCTCCCCACTGTTATCTCTGCACTATTGGCCTCATATTGATTTACATACATTTACCTAGCTCCCTCCATACTTTTGGACATGAAATAGTATGGTATTTTGGCAAGCTACAAGTGTTTAAATGAGTCAGGGTTTTTTGGTATGTTTCTTGGCCTGAGTGGTAAATAGACTAAGTATTAAAATACATATTTTATAATACATTACTTACATAAATTTTCAGCAAATCCTGGAACTGTTTAATTTCTGCCTATTCTGGACCTAAATGACACTGCTGAGCATAAAGAAGAGTTGGATCACACTCCTAAGAATGATACATTTTGCTAGGACCTTTCTAGGTTACAGGGCCGAGCAGAGGGAGAGGACAAATCTCTTCTAAGAAGACAACTGTGCAAAATGTAATGACAAAGAAGAAGTAGACCTAGTCAAAGCTTCATCCCGACCCGATGAAGTGTTTTTCTAGTGTGACTGAGAGGCAGCCCAGGAACAACCTGAACAATTGGTCTACCTGCAGCCTCCCACCACTCATTATAAATAAATCAATCATTCTCCTGGGATAGCAGAGGTACAAGATGCTCCATGCACTCAGAAGTCCATGGAGTCATGGTAAGTATGTTTATAAATCCTTTTCAAAAGAAAAGTTATTGAATGCAGTGGAAATCATAAAATCATAGAACCATAAATTGGTTTGTGTCAGAAGGCACCTTGAAACTAGGTTACTCAAAGTCCTACCTAACCTGGCCTTGAACGCTTCCAGGGACAGGGCATCCAAAAATTTTCTGGCCAAGATATCCCAGTGCCTCACCACTCACACAGTAGAGAATTTCTTCCTAATGTCTAATCTAAACCCACTCTCTTCCATTTCAATGCCATCACTCCTTGTTTTTTCACTAGCTGCCCTTGTAAAAAGACCCTCTCCAATGCTCATGTAAGGTTTTTTCTTTATCACATGTTTCCCAATATACAGTCATAAACGAGCAAACAGTATTAGGACTAATGGAATAATGTTAAGGACGGAAAAGGACAAATGGAGAAATATTTGAAAAAAATACTCTATATAAACCAGAGAGGTGCTCAATTCTTTATGTGACTGCAAAATTTTTTTTCTCCTCCTGTTTCACTTCTGCCTCTAGGGGCTCCCTACCCAGAAGAAAGGACAATGACATTACTCGTTATGTGAGTGAGATTTCAACAGTTCTTACTCAGCAATGTAATTTTGGGTCCCCAGGTCACTAGCTACATCAGTATATAGAGAAGAACAGTCTGTCTTTTTACTTTTCGTGTCTTCCACATCCTGAGTTGCCCTGAGTTTGCCATTCCTAACAAAACTCTTCATTCCACACAGAGCATCTTAGCCCCTCAAGTAGCTGTAGAATCTTCTGAGGATTTATACCTTCATTTTGCAGTGGCTTCAAAATGTTTATGACCTAAGAGCTGTTTTCTCTTCTTGTCAGACACATTTCTCAGTCAGTGGCTACCTAGCTTCAAATCTAGATTCACCATGTTACCCAGCTGGGAGAAATCACATGCCTGACTTCCTCAGCAATATTTAATGAAACTGAAACTGAAGCTTATTTAGTTGTTTTTGCCTTTACAGCAACAGTGACATTTTCTGGCTTAGTGGTCCAGCGTAGTTAATTGGAAGTCACAGTGAAAACCTACATGTCTGAATCCTATTATTTCAAATTACCTTATATTTTTCATGGAGTTGTGGACACGAAATTCATTAGCTGTAATTAGGTCATCTAGAATGATATATCTAACTCTGGATAAGAATCCATAGGTTTCTTTAGCAAGCAACAGCGGCACATAAGCACCTACAGGACAATTCATTTCCTTGTAAAATATATCCACAAGGGGTCCAATAAACTGTTCTGTTCATTAGCAAAGGCAATCCACTGGGTAAGCCCAGATTTAGACATCTGATTTTTAGAAATCTAAATTTCCTCATGATGACTTTGGTACATGGTAACTCAGGAAAAGTTTGGAATTTGTAAAAATGTCAGACTTTCTGTTTCTAGTTCTTCACTGCCCTCTTTTGAAAAAAAAAACAAAAAAACCCCCACCAAGATTACCTGAAAATGTTGTTGAGTCCACATTATTTCTGTTACTATATTCTCTGATTAAATAAAGAAAAAAAAATCCACATGGTGTTGGTTGATCTGAAATATTTTATATTTGCAAACATCATCATTTCTAATCTGTAAATTACTCACACAGAGAAATCAAAGTCTGGTGGCAACATAAACTGAATCAAGGAAACTCAGGAGGAGGTGTTACATTGGAAGGGCTCTGAAAATATGAAATAAATAATCAAAAAGAAGACTGAGGATGAGAAGTGTAAATGAATTCGAAAGAGCCTCATATATCCTTCTTCAGCACAAAAGTAGTCAAATCTTAGAGTGAAAAGACAGGAAAGTGGGATTAAGGTAAACCAAGAAAAGCAGACATGCCACGCCAGATAACTTTTTTCCTGTTTGTATATTCCATGTTTTCAACATAAAAAGAAGTGACTACACAGATGGTCTGTGTTACTCCCGCATCCTTTAAAACTCATTTTCCAAAAATGTCACCTTGTTCTATATCCTCTCATGTAACATAAAAAGCATACACTGTTTTCCAACATGTTCATATGCATTCTTGCTGGTAGGAAAGGTCTATTTCATTAGCCATGACCATGGAAATATTTCTGTAAGAAGGGCAATATAAACATTACTAGCATCAAATTCTGCTGCTAAGATCTGCATGAGAGAAGGCTGCTGCTGTATTTTTGGTCAGTGTGGTTCTGGAAAACTGCACTGTCTAGAAAGAAAAAAATCCCTCTACCTGCATTTTCAAAGCTGTTACAAAGCCCTTTATCTTGGATACTAAATAAACTAAATAACCTTAAGAGTTGGAAAGCATTTTGTATAGAGCGCAACATCCAGTTTGGGTTGATTTAGAAGGAATCTATTACATACCAAAATAGGTTTGCAAAGGAATTTACCATGGAGTATCTCTATCCTGCTGCTCCAGATCAAAGCATACAAGGAGATGTAGTCTTCATTCCCAAGTTCATGCCTGACTGCCTTTCTTGTGTTTTCTGATTTGCTCCATCTTACCAGACACAGCTTCACTACAGAAGGTGCTTTTTGGATACTGTCTGATTTTCATAACACCATTAAATGAAAGGAAGAGAAAGCTTTTAGAAAGTCCAAGTTATCCTACAATACAGTCCCACATTTGGGTTGGGCTCCAGCAGCCACCCTATTTCCCCTTCACTGTCCATTCTTCTGGGATTAGTGAGAAGGAAACATGTTACTTTCTGAAAAAAAAGACCTGAGGATGTATGCAAAGTATAAGATTGTTAGGAAAAGACGTGAAATAACAAGTGCTTAAATCAAAAATTTTAGAATAGGATTCTCCATCTAATAAGATTGCTTGAAACTGCTTTTCTTTCTCACCGTTCCAGCTTTTCCTTTAGCTTTTCCTTCTAAGTCATAACTGAAATACACATTTTTTTTCAACCACTAGATATACAAACAGACCACTATCTTACCATTCTGCATGGTTTGGAAAATGCCTTGTTGAAACTATGCACCTGGAGAAACTCAGTCCTATGTTCTCTCTGCGTTTGGGCCCACTGTCTCTCAGTAACACTGCAGCATACTCTTACAACCTACAGTACTCCCTTTTCCAGTGGCACCCTCATTCCTTAAGAAGGGAATGCTTGGCAATAGGAAGAAGATTTCCTTCTGTGTTTGCAGCAGCAAAGAGTTGTAGTGAGGTGTGGTTCCCAGTTGCAGCCAGTTACAGGTAAGGGATCAAATTTGCCCATAACTGGAGTTAGTAATGCCCGGTGGAGAAAGAGGACATTGCTCTACTTTTGTTGCTCTCAGGCCTAATGTGGGTGGCACATGTTCAGAGATAAAAGAGCCTGAAGAAGTCCATTGGCCTATTTCCTCCACAACCCTCTTTCTCTGACTTTTTGTAAAGAAGGGACATCAAAACATATGTTTTTGTGTTGAAACATATTGATGTTCAAAGGCAGTGAATGAACTGAATGCCAGGGAGAGTCTTTTGAAGAATCTCATTTCCTTATCAGAGTGACTTTGGATTCCAGGAGATTGTTCCTTAGCAAATGTTTGTATAACATGAAAGAGTCAGGCTCTGATTATATACTCTTTTCCCACAAAAAGTCCTAAAAGTAATAAAATAATTGAGAGTAAAGACAGTTCTACCAGTCTGTAAACTCTAGCCTAGTAAAGTTTATACAAGAGGACAAAAAATGCTTTTAAAAATAAGAAAAAATCTACAAAAATCCTCACCCAGCCACTGAATTCCATAAAATAGGATTTCACCTTTATTGTAATTCAGCCTCACTTCAAACAATCTCTAGAAATTTAAGGATCCAGTTTGTGTTGTTTAGTAATCCTGAGATGTACATCAGAAGTCAGGTCTATGAATAAGCATGTACACATGTTTGCGACCACAATTCTTGAGGATTTCAAGGTGAATGTTTTAAAGTTCAAAGCATTGAATACACCTTATGTTGCTACTGTGTATACACTATATTTTTACTTTTTTTTTTTTTTTTTGGAAAGGAAAATTCCTAACAAAACTTTTCTACAATAAAGAAAATCAAATACACTGCATGTTATCCTGCTCCCTCAGAAAATACAAAATGGATTTTAGTTTGAGAGGAACATTTGGCTATGTTAGCTTGCTCTAAGTTGACTAAAAACCCAAAGTTGTTCTTTCTTTTACGCTGTCACTTTCTTTTCTTAATACATTGTCTCTGCTAGGGTGACTGCTCAGTGTTTTCTGGTGCACCACATGGTGCTCCACAGAATGCTGGTGTGTCAGAAAGCGAGGCACACTGTGGCATCATGAATAATTGTACATAAAGCTGGAGTTTTCTTGCACCCGGACACCAGTACTGTCAAGAAGCTGTCCAAGCTGTTCCTATGGCTTTCTGTTGCCTACTTTTCAGTGCAGCTGGGAACATAAGGGGTTAAGTGACACTGCTCATACCAAGTCTGTCTCGGTGGCAGGGCAGGAGGTTATGCAGCAGGGATCTCATAGGAAGGTGAATGCTTCTCCTAATGAGGTGAAGCTGATGGCTCTAATGCAGTGGAACAGCTGCAGCGGGCTCTTTCCCAGCTTGGAGTCACACAGATCAGATTCAGCATATAGCAGCTCTGTTTTCTTCACACATTATAATTATGATTGATTTGCAAAAGTTATAAAACACTTTACCTTTTTATAACAAGAGCTTTAAGTTTGTGAGGCATTGGGAAAGGGACTTTTGGTACTGTTCCAGCAAGGAGCAGCTCCCTTCCATCTCCTCAATCTTATTCTTGAGTGACAAGGTCAGTTTTCCCTTTAATTGCAGTTTTTTAAGTGATGGGAGTGACCAAGAATCCTACCTTCAAGTTTTACGACAACGCAAACATAGCCTGTCTGTTCAAAATGCAGGCAATATATAAAACATTTGTGACTTTTCGTTATTAAAAATTCTATCATTTTATTTAATGGCTTTATGCCATAGACATCATGGAAGATATATGCACATGATCTGCTGAGTGGAAAATTCTCAAAATGCTTCCCTGAAAGCCTAAAATTCAACAGGAATTTCCTTGATTCCCCAAATTTACCATCTGGTGCTGTCACAATTGTGATTCCCACTGACTGGGCACTTAGACCATTTCCCTCTTCTGGGTTCCCATGGGTCAGGAGGTGTCCACGAGGCACATATTGCACCCTTATGTACTGGGGGCTTCTGGACTGGTCTGAATAGCTGAGCAAAAGAGAGTTTAGCAGTATTCCCACACAGATGTTGAGTTTCTGGAAGGAAAGTGAGGTGGCTTTTAGTCAGCCTCCAGGTTCAATGGAATTGCTCAGCATGCTGTACCTGTCCACAGAGACATGCTTGCAGAAAATAGCCAGTTCCTACTACTGTTAACTAGTCCTTAGTTTGAGTCATTATTGCAGCTGTTGTAGGTATAAGAATTTTAATGTAGGAAGCTTCTCCCTAAAAAAAAAAAAAAAGCATCAGTTTCAGCAAGTAGCACAAACAAAATGCTAAATACATCCATTATGAACAAAATTCTTTCCCCAAATTTCAAATTATTATTCAATCTTTAACTATGTGATCATAAAAAGTGTCCAGGGTACAGAGCAAGCAGAGCGGAAAGCTTCAAGGAAAGAAATGATGATTTGCTCTCTGGTATGTAAGCATCAGATTAAACCAGGACACAGGAACCTTCCCTGCCAAATAATTTCTTCATTTGGACAGTTTAATTTTGGCAGCTCCTAACATTTGTTGATTAGACTATGCAATTTGGACACTCTTTTATTATAATTTCTATACGTACTTTTGCCTAAAATGTATTGTCTGCATAACAATGTGCTCTTTGTGATTTAGCAAAGAGGCTAATTTTCCCTTGAAGTTATAAGACAAAGTAATGACATTGTTGTTATATTAAAACCACAGGCAGCATGGATCCAAGTTATTATGACACAGTTTTGTCCATTGTTAGGCTCAGTAGTGTTTCTAGATGTAATGGCAGAGTTCAAAAAATGTTGTTAGGAATTTTTGAGGGAGATAATAAATAAATTATGAGTAATAATAATATTTTCAACAAATTGCTGACACTTAAAGGAATAAAAGTCGTCAAGTCAAATTGAACCATATGCTTTTTGAAAAAGCAATTTCATAAGTGGAAACTCTATTAGTATCTCTGTATGTTATTAGAACAGCAGGATTTGTTCTGCAACTAGACACATTTGATGTATTAGATTACATTCAGTTGGCCATTTTGTATGAAAACATGCACAGCAATACAATATGCACTGTCAGCTCTGTAGAAGTTAAACAATATATTAATCTATTTTTAATTATATGTAGTGGTCCTTAGTATACATGTTTTTTCTTTACAGTTTTCTGTTGCTAAAAGAATTTGTGGAAGAGAGGAGAAAAGCACATTCATATCAACTCCTTTGCAACTTCACAAATAATCAGAAATGTGAAGTAGCAGCAGAGGAATAAGGAATACAAAACTCCAGATACAACCAGAGAACTAATTCTGTGAGATTGTCACCATCTTTTAACTTTCCTTACGTGTTGGCAACTAAGTTGCAAATTGTCACATAGCTAAAACCTTGCTCAATTTGAAATTACATGTAAAGGTGATTTTAGCTGTCAAGAGAGAAAAAGCGAATGAAGGCATTTTACCCCAACTTCCAGGACTAAAGGAGATCTCAGAAAACATGTATGATGTATTGCTGCTTAGTGCATCTGCAGGTTGCAATTTCAGATAGCACTGGCAACTAGATCTTGTGATATTTACTCTGTTCCTTTGTGACAAGGACATAAGGTGCAAGATAGGAACCAGGACTCAACCTTTCATCTTAAAATACCAATTTTGTTTTTTCCTGCCTTATACTTTCTCTCTCCTTCTTATGAGTATGTTGATATCATATGACAAAAAAGTAATTTTATCAGAATTTTATGAATATTTCAGGTTGGAAGCCACAAGATATGCATGGGTCTCAACAGTCGCACAAACAACTCTCAAATTTCTCTCTGGGAGGGTGGAACAAGGTAGATTTTGAGTAAAACAGAAGGCATGTCACATCCCAAACACTATATAGCTTCCTCCTGTGTTTGTGCTCTAAACAAGTCTTTCAATGATGCTTACTTTGCCATGTGTATAAAAAGAAAATGCAAACACACAAACCAACAAAAACAGATAGAAGAGAAAAAAAGCAGAATTTTACTAAAGGTAACTGAACTGCACGCTTTCAGAAGAGTAAAAATAGTCCCTCTAGCTTGTGGGATGAATAGAAAGAACATAAAGATATTTCTTATTGTTTTGCTGAAATTCTGATCTTGCAGAGCTCCTTAAGGATAGACATGTTGATGTCAGTCCATGTTATTTCACAAAGCTTTTGTAAATTAGTTGGATGGAATTTATACTTTCAGAGGAAAACAGCCAAGTCTGAGCCTGGATTATCCATTGCTAAGTAAAAATTGGTGATACTTTGCCTACATGCTCATGTTTTGTTGAAAATATCCTGGCTGCACACAGAAATGTTTCTCCCCTGGATGTTGTGTGTGATTCAGTCAAGCCTGATGCCTCACTGAACACTGAAGCCTGCGAAGTACAGTAGGTCTCAAGCAGGGCAGGCCAAGAGCTGCTGGGGCAGCTCTGAGGAATAGGTTGGGGGTCAGACGGACAACTCCCTGCTGCTCAGGTCAAACCTGGAGCACTAAATTCTACTGGTGAAGCTATCACTGCAGTGAGCCTTGGTGACTGTCATTTTTTCACTGTATGAAGATAATACATTGCTGTTAAACTATAAATGGCTTCTCCGTTAGCCTGACATTAAAAGAAAACACCGCCTAAGAAAATACAAAAGAAATGCAAAATGCTTTGGAGTGGAGAAAGACAGGACTTCATTGTTGTTTTTAATACATCACAGGAGTTATCTTTTCTCTCCTTCTCTTCCATGCTTAAATTTAGTAACATTGCTTGAGAATGTCATCGTTCTGCTGACGCAAAAGTCCTTGCCATCCATTCCTTTTGTCCTGGCTAAGCTACTGCAGAGATTCATTCCTCACTAATGCCTCTGCATGCACAATTAACAGCTGATGCAGAATTCCCTTACCTGGTCTCTGCTGGCATTGAATAGCTACAGCTCATAACTCCAGACCTGGCTCTGTTACACTGCTGGTTGTTAATCTGAGCTCATTTTAGTTTCAAGGTGTTCTTGCTACATTAGGAAGACCTTTCATCTAGTTCTGACAATTCCTGGATTCTATTTTTCCATAAACCTCTGCTTTCTCCCAGTTAAAGACTCCTGGCTTCCACTTTCAAGATAAATTATAAGTGACAACTGGTAACTTGCCCTTTGGCAACATTTTCTGCAATGGCTAATACCTGGGTGTTCACAAACCCTTGGTGTCTTCAGTGAAGGTCCCTGCAGGAAATTTAACTATGTGAAACAGATGCAGGATATAGTTGCCCATATCTTTGATACTGATTTATTATTGCTAATTTAGTAGACTGTCAAGAAAACATTGCCAAAAGAAGTCAAGGCCACTTCAATTCTTCAAGTGAATAGTCTATTTTCCATCTTTGCCATTGAAGATTACAGCCTTTGAGAGCACTTAATGATATGTGGGTGTAACAGGGCAGTCAACATGATTTAGTTGATGTTAAAAGGACCTCATTTTCATTTCCTTTACAAACTACCTACGTCCACGTTCTGTTGCAAACAGAGGTATGAATATTATCAACAATTGAGCAATTCATAGCATCTCACGAGAATTCATGATTTCTCATAGGTTTCCTGCCGGTCTCCTGAGTGAAATTACACAGGTAGAGATACAAACTTGCTGGAGACACTAACAAGGGAAAGTAGAGGGGAGTGGACAGCACTCCTTTGAAACCTTTCTGAGACTGTACCCCTCATTAGGATTCCTATGGGTTTGGATTTTTTCCCTAAGGGCAGGAAAAGGCCAACACATTGAAACTTTTTTAGTCTTCTAGTCTAATCTAAGGGACTCATAACAACAGACAAATCTCTCGTAATTGTCTCTAATAAGTAAAGTAACATGAGAACCAAACTCTGTTGGAGACATTCCAGGAATTTTCATTTCTTCATTCCTTTATAATGGTAATTTCTTTTTATCTGCTCTTAATTAGTACTGATTACTTCCTTTACAAATTAGAGCTGTACTTTTACTGACTGCATGTCATTTCTTTATCATTTGGGCTCTGAAAACATTTCAAAACCAAGTCCTCGTAGGCTGTATTTTGGGGTTTGCAAAAGCAGAGGCAGCAGAAGGCTCTTTCTCAGAAGTTCAGGGGGTCCTACAAAGCCCTTCTGCTGTTGTTAGAAATCCTGGTGACCAAAGCTCCTGGACCCTGTGCAAATTGCCAAGGAAAGCTCTGCCTTTGCTAAGCATTCAGAAATCCTTATGTGTTAAATGCTCTCTGTGTGCACATATGTAAAATGAACTCCTGATATGATCCATGCCCATTACACCCATATGTTTCAACTCCATGCTCTCCTTCAGCTTCCTAGGCAGGCCCAGGTGGTTGAAACCCACATTTCTGTCTGGTTTCTCGGCAGTTTTTATCTTTCTGCCACACATAGTTACAATAATCTTGGATTTAGTATGTATAGACTAGTGAACTCCAGAGCATATTTGCCAAAACATCACTGTTGTTATTTTCAAACAGAAATTCAGATGGGATTGAAATCCTTTAGGCCTTTAATGAGTTTTCGGCATTATCTGGGCCTACAATAATTCTCTAGGGTTAAAGGATTGAAATAATTATTGACCTCGGTCCATTTTATTTTAAAAAAATTTCATATGTAATTATTTCCTCAGCTGTCTCCACACAGCTATTCCTGTAGAGATTTAGATTTCCTGACCTTGGTCCAGACATTATCTCTTACTATGAATAAATTTACTCAGAAAGCTGCTCACTAAGGGAGTACCATCACCCCAATTTTTCTTGACTGGCATATGCTTATTGAAAACTTCCAGAAATTTCACCTGAAATTAATACAAAGTTACAGAGGTTTAAGGAATTACATCAGAGCCAATAGAACTCAAGCAATAGAGTTTCAATGCTTTAAAGTACAGTAAGTACATTAAGTTCATGAGCTGGCAGGAACAAGAAGATCTTACACCTTTGAGGTTCAGTTTAGACAATATGCAATATTACATGGTTTTGTTTGTGAGTTGATGAGGTACACAAAATAAGAACAGGAAAGAGTCTGACACTGGAAAAATTTTACAGCTCATTACTGGAAGAAGTGCAAGGGCCTCTTCTATTTAACTATTGTTTGATTGTCTCTGCCTTCAGAAAAAGTATCGAGAGTAAGAACTTTTGCCCATATCCTTATCTATTTTAAACTAATTTATTTTAATAATTCTGGCTGGGTTCAACCTTTTTATTGCTTAATCTATATTTTATGGTTTTCATAATACTTGTATCAGTCTAGTTGCTGTCTCCAATTTCTTATTGTAATTATTTCCACTAGATCAATATTACTCCATCAAAGGTCACTGCAATATAAAAATAAAGGAAAACAATCTTGCTACTTTACTTGATCATATTCAAATGATTTTAGATCCAAAATTTTTGTTTAATCACGAAAAAGTCCTTTGGTACTTTTCTTACTGGTTCAAGCATATAATTTCTCTTTAAGCTTCTGCAATGCATCGTGAAAGTAAGTTAAACTGATTATTCACCATTTCAAACAATTTTATGAGCTACTTATTGGTTTTTAAAATCCTTTAAAATCCTTCATGTCTCATATGTAACCAACATTCTTTGTCCTGCCTATCGACCTTCCTTATTCTAGGTATAAAACTTCATGTCCAGTTCTCCAGCTCATATTGAGATTCTTCATTTTCTGTCAGCTTCACAACTCCATCTTTTGAAGTTCTACTATTTCTTAAATATGAAGGGTAGTTCACAGGGCTTTGAAAAGCGTAGGGAGGTATTAGCTGTGCTGTTAAAAGATTGTAGACAAGACAAGGTACAGGATATTTCTAACAGATACTGAACAATTCTTATTGTTTAAACCATAAAATATGTACAGTAATATGTACAATATAATTTCTTACATATTATATATATATATAAATGGAAAAATTCTCCACTACCACATATATGTACCTATGCATACGTGCAGGGATACACACTCTCCAAAACAGAAACAATACCTAAACAGGATGCCATCAGGAAAGAGAATCCATAAACTTTGTAGCTTTTACTCATAAACCTGTTCTTCATTCTTTAATACAAAAACAGGAAAGATATTTCAGACATAAAATTAGGAGTGAATCACTAGGTCTAGCAGGAGATGTTGGTAGGCAAGACACATCCTTATTTGAAAGTCAGATAGCATATCATAAGAAGAAAAAGGCAGAGTTAGTGTCCAAATGTAAGGGATAGGCCTGTGACCTCTCTGTGAAGGGATTTGGATGCTTGTCTGGCCAAAACTATGAAATTTTTGAAATGTGTCTGTTACTGTCTTTTGGAAATGAAGAATAAAACATGATTTATTCTAAAAGAAGAAAATATCTTATCCTCAAAGGCAACTTTTGGAGTTCATACCATCCTCTAGGTTATTGTCATCTGGAAAAAAAGAATTCAGGGAGGTAACACGAAATGAGATTTTCCCATTTATTCAAGTAAAGAGTCACAGAGCAGAACTGTTAACGTGCTTCAGACTTGAGAAATAGGTTGTTTATTTTAGGACAGCCAGTGGGTTCAAAACTTATTCTAATCTACTTCTATTTAAAAATGTAAAATCATTGGATAAGATTTTGAAGAGTTAGGGATGGACAAAAGCCATGACTCCTCAGTTCATGGTTATTATTTTTATTCAAAGAGTACATTTAGTATTTGTGTCTTGATTAAGTTTCCCATACTTCTCAGCACAGATGAGGGGTTTGCTTTATGCTTAATGTTCAACCTCCCATTGCAATAATCTGGTTTTGAATATCTTTACTAGATTATTCCTACACACACTCTAAAACAAAGACTTTCCTACTGAGTTCAGTGACCTCAATGCAGATGTGTGAAATCTGTTCTCACATTCATTCATCCCCCTCAGCATCATGCTTTTAGGTGGTTTATTCTTCCTGTCACCAAATACTGTTACTTGGTGGAACTACATTCTTTAATGGTGCAAAATCATAATTTATTTTTCTCACTGAGTCTAACTAATTGCAAATCACAAAATAGAGGGCAGCTTGCTACAAGAGCTTACTACAATAGAGGCAGATTGCTACAAGATATTGAAAAAGATAATGGAAACAAAATCTTTTGTTTCTGTCCATGACCAAACTTTCAGAAATAACAAACAATACATAAATGCATTTAGCTTCTTGTCAAAATGAAATACGGGAAAAAAGTCACACTTGTGCAGAGTTTCTGTGAATGCAAAACATAAAGTTTTTTCAAAATAATTATTTGGTTTCCATATATTTTCTTCACAGAAATTTACCTTTGGCAATCTATAGATACTTTGAAGGGGAAATTGTTGTGAAGTGAATTAACATTTCTGTTACTTCTGAGGAGTTATAGAACAAATGGCCAAAGCGGAGCATGGTGATCAGCTAGTCTGAACCCCAGGGTAAGATAACACCTTCTCAGTGTGCAGGTTTGGGAATTCATTATCTTTACTGTTAGAAATGTGCTAAATGTGCTTTTTTTTTTTTT
>VYXB01008774.1:19535-86416 GCA_013397135.1 Pachyramphus minor
CTGCTACCAGCTATTAAATCTTGCCACACCTCTGCCAGTCAGGTGGAGGGCATCTATGTTGTCTGATTTCCACTTATTAGAATTTAAGGCACATAACAGTTTCAGGGAAGGAACCCCTTCACCTTTCCTTTGACATGTTAAACTGATGAAGCATCTGAAGAATGTCTCTAAGATATATGTTTCCTCCTCTATAATCCTTCAGCTCTTTTTCTTCATCTTTCACTAATTTACCATCCCTTTTTTCACTCTAGATGTCAGATTTGGGGACTCCACAGCATGGGATGGTGATATAATTTCCTCCTAATGTGATATTCCCTAGTGCATTTAGCTCACTGACTACATTTCCTCATTGGGCTTTTCTGATTAGCTGGTGAACTATTATTACCCCTCCCCTCCCAATAATCTTTTGGATCATTCTTTATTTGAAGTGTATAATTCTTTTCTCTAGCTATAGATTATATTACCCATTTCTGTGTGTGACTTTACATTTCACTGTCATGTGACACTTGGGTTCAGACAACCAGAATAATATTTATTATTATTATTTACTCTGACCAAAAATATCTCTGTAATTTGTACACTTCATTTATACTTATGCTACTTTTTCTTCAAGATTTCTGATTTTGAAATTAAATCCACGAGGCCCAGGACTGGTATACAAGATGCCCTGAAAGAAACACACTCATCTCATTGAGACTCCTCTCCTACAACTAACTATATTCTAAAAACTGACAGCAAGCTTTCAATCCATCTACTATGCTGATTATATGTCTTTCTACTTTTCAAATAAAAACATTATCTGGTATTATGCCCATAACTTCAACTGTATCGTAAAATTTCTACTACTTTTATCAGCCAAACTTATAACATCGGTTGAGATACCCAATGATTTAGCATTCATTCCTTAAACCTTGCCAGCAAAACTGAGGAAAATCAGATTTACACTTATATTTCTTCAGATAAAAATTAAGACTTGTGGAAAAATGCCCAATAATGGACAATAAACTGTCCTTTCAGGGCAGAAAGTACATTAACTCTTGGTTTTTTGAAGTTGGTTTTGGCAGATGTTTATTTTTATTCTTGCCATCAGTTGAAGACTACAAATCTTCTCCATCCTTTTCCATGTAATGGGTCCACTCATTTCCATCTTAACTGATTGTAAGTGTTCCTTTTTGGAGAGAGAGAGTAATTTTTCATTTACCATAAAATTTGTTTTATGATGAGCCCAAATTATGACCATTTTTTGCTATATACAGTGTAATCCATAGACATTAAAAATTTAAGATGAGGTTTAATTCTTCCTCTTAAAAAATGTAATTGCATATCTATTCAACCTCATTACTATGAGACTCATGATTTGATTTTAGATTGTACCAGAAAATAACCACTTTACCCAAGTGTGGGAAAAAAGATAAATTCTCTTTTGACTAAAATATCTCAAATAGTTCAACATAAGACTTCCAACTGATTTTAGAAGTTTGCAGGCTAATACCTGCTAGATACAGGGAACCCACGAATCCAAGCATAGGTTTTTATTCATTGCAATTTGAACATGTGTAACAACCCCAAATTTCTGTAATTTTCTCCTACTGAGAATTCAGACCAGATGGGTATCTTTGTACTTTATTTGCTGATTACAGTCCACTGACAATGTCAAATATAAGAATGCTTCACAAATGCTTCACATTTGAGGTACAAATGCGGGAAATACATGAAGTCAAGGTATACAGATGTGTCTGTGTCTGAGTGTTTATCTACATGTTCAAGTGTTGTAACCTCATGATCCAAATAACAATGTTGCCATCGTTTGTGACAGGCCAAAGGCTTTATATTAATTGCAAAGCCTCAGAAGTACGACTTGCCAGGCTTGATTTGTCTTGGCCTGCCCGGATCTCTGGTTCAGTTTGTTTAGCTAGCAGCAATTTTCTAGCTACTCAGCAACTGCTACCTATTTTTTTAGCTTTAGTTTAGCTTGTTATGATTGTGTGCTGCAACACCCATTGCTGCAATAGTTCTGATATATTTTTGTAAGTTATCAGTGGTAACCAGCAGCAGTTATTCAGTACATTAAAATATTGTTCTGTGGCCCTGAAATAATGATTTGTTGTAGAGGAGCATAGGTATAGGATGAGGGCAGAGTCCTTGTGAGTGTGGGAACAGTACAAATTCAGAGGCCTTGGTATGGTAAATAATTAATCAGTTCTCAATTATTAATCATCAAAAGATTGAAACCTTGGAAAATTGTTAATGTTAAAATGATTTTAAATAGAACAAAGAGAACAAAGAACAAATGTCTTACTCATACAAAACATGCCATAGATAGTAAATTCACCCATAACACCATCTAAAGACTAACGGAGAGAAGAGCACAGTGTAGTGTGTGTCAGTATCTAAAAATATCAGACCTGGAGTGGGGAAGAAGCAATCCTCACTGTCTCTATATCATACTCTTCCCAGAGAACACAGAACATTGACAGCTCCCCAGAAATCCTCTCCTTTTCATCTTTCTCTTCCTCATTCTCAGGGTAGATCACACTGGCTCCATTAACCTCACCTCCCACGTGAACAGTGGTGGGGTGAATATACCAAGAGTAAAAGGGATAGGTATTACATGCTCAAAGGGATCAGGACTGTGTGTACCTAAAAATTTTAGCTGTATTGTTAACAACTCTTATTCTATAAAAATTAGGTAGTTTGCACAGTAAAAGTTACTACTGTTGTGACTGGATTAAATAGAATTTGCAATCAAGGACAAAATCAAGTGTGTTTTTAAGACATTAACTTTTATTACTCACAGTCTTATAAGAAAAAGAGAGTTATGTTTTAATGGAACACATTCAGTGAATTCTCAGCCTTAGCCTTGTTTGCAAACCATATCAAAGGGTTGAACTTTACACAGCAATGCCTTAAATTCATCTATCCTTAAGAAAAACAAATCTCCGATAATTTCTGCACATTTCGTCTTTATACTCACATCCTATTATCTTGAAATTTACACCGTGATACCTCCTGATGCTCCTTCACATAACTCTGACCAATGCTGTTTAAAGAATGGTGTTGGGATTAGTTTAGCAGCCATACTCTTTACTGCCAAACTAGGTTGTTTAACCTGTGTGGTAAAACCAAGATCTCTGTTGTTTCCAGTAATGTGTTTGCTTTTGAGGCTTTGTATGATCTTGGGCCAATAATTTAATCAAGAATATACCAATTCTGGCATTTCTACTGTTTTTAGCATTAGGAAGGCAAACTGAAACTAGCATGAGTTAAAGGCAAGTAAGCCCAAATAATCACCTAAATAATTATTGATTTTGCTTCTTTGCTTCTTAGCTCCATAAACCTGTGAGCAATGTCACCCCTGTCACATTTGCAACACTAGAGAGGCCACTCAGAACAATAAGAATTATTGTGAGGACTCATTTAACACTTGGATTTCTAAGTTCTGCAGGTAATGCTTTTTCACCTCCCTGTATTGAACCTGCAAATTCTTTCTGAGCTCAAGGAGTCCTAATGATACACTTCACTACCTGTAAATCCTGCTGTATCACCATGACTATTCTGGAAAAACAGTGATTGTGTGTTGCTCCTTCAGTCTCAATATCAGGCTGGCCTAGGAGGGGCATAAAGCCTCAATTTTTATAAGGCTGTTAGCTAGTATTGTATCTGACTTTAAAAAAGAAAATCAGGAAAGTGCTCTAGTTGTGTCTGCAAAGTCATGTGGACGATAACTCCAATCGAACAAGGAAAGACAGAGCACAGAGTTGGACATGTGGCTGCCTGGAAGTCCAGACATCATGCCTACTGCCAAAACAGCAAGCATACATCTCCATGTATAAATTTGGCACCACCTATCCAAAATGCCATCAAATAACTAAGCATGAATTGACAAAAAAAGTCATACCTCCTGGTCATCCAGAAGCGTACAAATCAGAACTACTGTTTGTGAAACTCATGATAAGGAAAAGAAGAGGATGAGAGGAAAACCGGATAAAACATAAATAAAAGTTTCTTACTAAAAAAAAAAAAAAGGCCTGCATTTTTGATATTTTTATTCATGGATTCACAGCTACAATGATTTGCTCAAAGTCTGCCTGTGGCTATCAGCTATAGAATAAAGGTAGAATAAAAGCACAACTTCATGATCAACATCATTGATTTCTGTTACAGGGTATTTGAAATAAAGATATATTTCAATGCTATTGGTACAAAAATTATCACAAGAACATGAGTAATAAATGCATTAAGAGTTGTCTATGAATAGACAAACATAAAAAAAAGTTGTCTATGAATAGTTTGAGAGTAGAAAAAAAAAGGCTCTACATGCTGAGGAAATAATTTCTTGAGAGTTACACACTGAAGTAATTTACTTTTCTAAAAGCTTTGAAGTGCTATAGTAATGTTAAGCAGTATTAATTCAACTGCTGCCTCTCCTTTGACTTCTTTAATTATTTGACAACCATAAGCACAACACTTCTAATAATTAAAAATAATTTCTTAATCTGTCTTCCTGCTCTAAGAAACATTTTATAATCCCATAACTCCTTATTTCATTGTCCAAAATAAAATAATGTTTCTCTTAAAGTTCATTTTATTATCCCACTCTTTTTATTCCATCTGGTGTCCAATACAATACATAATGCTCTTAATGTTTAAGGTGTGAGAAACCTTTATTGTAGCAGTCAGATCAATGTACAGTAAATGAAGGAGGGACATTTTTGAGGGCAAAAGTTTTCTTTAAAATTGACCAAAAATTGAGATAGCATGTACTGGTTTAAGTGTAGAGAAGGGAGCCAATAATATCTAGACTAATAAAAACATACGTGTGCAAAAAAAGAACAAAAAAAAATCATCTACATCAAAATTTTGAGCAAGTATATTTCCTAATCACTAGACTGTATAAGCACCATGGGACATGACTGAAAGTCTGCATTATAAAGTATTCACAGCAGAAGAGCAAACTGTATTAAACAGGTAATAATTAATTTGGATTTGGCCTTGAGAAATACTGAGACCCTTCCATAATCATAATTGTTTGCCTGGCCCCATAGCCCCTCTTCAGGGGACCTCTCTTAGGTCCAAGTAACAAGTTTTTAAGGTATCCCATGAAAAAGATTACAGGAAACAGAAGAAATTCAAACTGTGGTACATTAATTAAATTTGTTAATTAAAGTTGGAACATCTTATGAGTTTTGAAATATCTAGAGAAAATATCTGTCAGTTGCTGCTCAAGCAAAAAATGCTGCTAACAAGGACATGGAATAGTGAAAGTTATTGCCCAATTCAATCTAAAATGAGTCTAAAGATGGTCATCATGAAAAGCCTAATGGTCTTTGGAGAGTTCAGATGGTCATTGGGTCAAATATAGATGCATTGATTTAGAATTTTATGCTGTTTCATCAACTGAAAAATGAAATCTTAATTTTGAGGTTGTAAAAGTAATGAAAGTTTATGATATTTTGATACTTAGCTGCCACTGTATGTAACTGAAATTTTCTCAAAGGAAACTTTAAAAACAAGAAAAACTTGTTTCCTTGACAAGTGACAACATTAGCAAAGATTTTTTTATTATTATATTTAAATTCTCACATAACTCTATTTATTTATTTATGAACTGTAATTTGTTTGGTTTAGGTCTCAGAAATAACAATGAGGAAAAAGTAAAAAAAATAAAAGAGTGATAAAAATAACAGAAAAATAAAATATATTTCTAAATCACTGCCACAGGCCTCCTAAGAGTTGTAGGGTATGAGGTCATAGGATAAAACTTGGTGTCTTACATGGGGAAAATTATTGTAACAGTTCACTTTACATTCACATGTTACTTTTAACCCAGCCTTTCTACTTTTGATTAAAAACATAAATGAATGCCCTCCATGACCATCCCAGGAAGGTGCTAATCATAGTCATCTCCAGACCCTAAATATTACCTTAAAATAGCTTTACAGACTGAGTCATGCTGACGGAGTTCAAATAGCTGAAAGGCTTCAGAAATCAAGCTTTTCTATAATGGCATCATACTCTTCTTAATCAAAATAAAAGAAGAAATATCTTATTCAGACCGCTGAACCAGAAATACAACAAATAAAGCACAAAGACTATTTAAAAATCAATTGTCATTTGGCATACAGCAATGTAAGCTAAAACACGCTATACTGAAAGCAAATTCTTTTCCACACCAGTGACATTATTCTTGTTTCTTAGATGATGTGCACTGAAAAGCGCATTCAAATTCCAGAGCTGCATTTGTTTTGGAATAGACAGACTAATAAGGCAGCAATGCATTTAGTGGCCTACTCAGAGCAATGCTTGTGTCAGTAAGTAGTTAAAGGAACTCTTGGTCTGATTTACCTCTATAACTCTCAAAACCAGTCCAGAAAGGCAATTTTTACTGGTACAACTTCAACTGAAGTAAATAAGATACATGTAAATGTGATAGGTTAGTGAAAGACATACTGTGATTTAAATATCTGCAGAAGTCAGGTTATGGAAGCCTGAATGCATTCAAGTGATATCTGCCTACACTTGGGGAGAGGGAAAATCAGCATTCCAAAGGAGACATTTGACTCACAGTGAAAGTATGAAGAGGTGTCTTTGTATTCCAGTGCCTACTTTCTATGACAGTGCTCTGAAAGATCAGTGACATGAGAGAAACACTACAGAACTACAAAATTAGGATAGAGGGAATCAAGATGTTTGGATGAGCCTGCTCAGATGAAGATCAAATTCAAAAGCAAGAATGGTTTTTCTGTATGAGACAGGTGAGATTCAGCTCAGGGCTAGGGTTCAGGCAAGAATCAGGAATACAAAGTTTGGGCACATGCAAGCTACTCATGTGAGATTTCTGATCCTGCTTAAGATTGACATTCAGGAATTGATCTCCTCCTTTCTGGTTTTGAATCTGAATCAGAAAGGAAAGCAAATTAATTTTTTATTGTAGAAAGGAATGACTCAACAAACTTATATCAGTGCACTTAGTCAGACTGTGTTATATCCTGTGAGGAATCAGCTCTTTAACATGCAAACATCAAGCCTGAAATCACAAACAGGATGTTCACAAAAAGCAACACATAATGAATTACTTGAGTATTTCATAAGTCTATACACTTTTCCATTGGCTCTAGTCCAAAATGGAAAACTGATGTAGCAATTATTGTTATGAAATAAGGAATATGAAGTTGTCATTGGCAGTGGACTATTCAAAAGACAAGAATTCGTTCTTGAAGCAGCCTGGAAAAGTTTGTCTCTGTTCCACACACTTTTTGTTGATGTTACAAGACAGTTACAGTTGAAGTAATCTTTACAAATTTGTCTTGAAAGAGGATGTTTTTTATATGCTTTTAGGAGACAGCTCAGTATGATAAATCTGGTTCAATGTTGTTGATCTCTAAAGGTATAGTGGCTGCTATTCGCACATGAGATGTTTAAGAGGTGCTTTAGAAATCTGAAATTATCAAAATGCTTATTTCCTAGTTAGTTTTGTACCACTGCACAGCTGTGCTCAATTAGGCAGATATTTGAAAAACAGCAGGGAAAACATAAAAACCATCCAAAAAAACAAAGACCAAAAAACCCCAATGCATTTTTCTAGCCATTTAATTCTTAATTTATACAAGTAAAAAACCCAGAATAAGTTGTATCAGAAAAGAGCGTACATCAATCCCCTTCTTCAGTTAAGTGTATTTTTGGGAGAAAATTTGAAATTATTTTTTTGTGATTTCCTCTCATGTCATTATTTTCTGAACTTAAAGAACAATAATGAAGGTATATAATGAAATTTCTTTTCCTCTAGTAGCATTGAAAGGATACAGTCAAATTTCAGGTCTATTACACTGGACAGAAAGTCTAAGTTGTAAGATCACCACTTTAAGTTCTTTGCAATCTGCAACAGATTTATAATAGACAATGAGAGGGATAGAAACACTAACAGATAACATTTCCATTAGGCAACCCATTCTGAAAGATTTTTGGAGCTGAGTCTTAAGTTGTATTTACTCTGGTCTTAGCAATCACATCTCTCTCCAACTCCTAATGATCTCCTCAGGCTTTTGTGTATTTAGATCTATCTATTCTGAGCAGACGAAAAACATAGTTGGACAAAATAAAAGAAGAAAAAATATTTGGAAAAATGTTCCAGTTCCTGGTTAATAGAGAAGAAAAAAATCTCAAAATAATTTTTAGAGTTTAAGACTGTTTAAACACTTTCGGCAGGTATTACCGGTCTGGGCTGTCATGAGTTGGTCTGATTTTCCATGACAGAAAGAGGTATATAATTTCCTATAAGTTCATTTATTTTGTGGGGTTGGCAAGCAAATTTCTAGGAACAGTCTTCCAGCTAAAATGATTCACTACTAAACCATGTAATTTGGATTGTGTTTTTGTAAAAATTGTTAAAAGATACATAATCTCTGTAGAACGAGAGGATACTTTTTTTTGGACAGCTTGTGAATTCTAAGTAGGACTTGGTAATTGAAACTTTATTTCCATATGTAATTTTTTATTCCTTGCCATGTTATGATACGCTGTAAGTCAGCAGCATGTGCCCTGGTGACATGTAGGTGTATTTCCTCTCACTTTGAGTGAGACTCAGTACAGTTCTGGTCTCTTCTGCCTTAAATGCCGGGTATATTTAGGTATATAACGGTGGATTATAGCAGAGAGGTCATGTACTTTTTCATCCTCATTTCCACTTATTTTTTGTATGGTGTGCTCACAGCTAGACATCTGCTCAAGGGCAGCAAAAGAGCAAGATATTACTTTGACCTGAAGTACAAAGCAAAGTTAAGTGGGATTGGTCTACTTCTTTACATTACTGACCTGGCACTTTTATCATGCTGTTTGTAAGATGCAAACAGGAAGCCAACTGTCTCATGAGATATACATATACATGCAACCTTGGTTGCATGAAGTCATATAGTAATTATACAATCTCTGTATTACCAAATATCTGTCAGACTTTATAAAACATTGCAGTCATCCTGTCCAAATTCCAATCCAAGTGTTCGCTGATGAATCATCCCCAAAGTTAAAAGAGAGAAGAGAAACAGCAGTTCTTGTGGAGAAGGTGTCTATCCTCCCTCTTTAATAGGGTGGATGAGCATATTTTCTGTAGAATGTTCATAGAATCACAGAATGATAGAATATGCTGAGTTGGAAGGGACCCATCAGGATCATCAAGTCCAACTCCTGACTCTGTGCAGGACACCCCACGAATCACACTATGTGCCCGAGAGTGTTGTCCAAATGCTTCTTGAACTCAGACAGGTTTGGTGCTGTGACCTCTTCCCTGGGGAGTCTGTCCCAGTGGCCAAGCACCCTCCAATTGAAACACTTTTTTCCTGATATCCAACCTAAATCTCCCACAAGTCAAGTTCATGGCCTTTCCTTGAGTCCTGTCATTGGTCCTGAGACTAAAAAGATCAGTACTTGCCCCTCATGAGGATGTTGGTTTTCTTCCAAACTGAAACCTCTCACAGACACACATCGGTTTCAGTGAGATGGATCCACATACAGAAGGAAGAAGATCCAGGCACAGATTTACCCATTTTGTCTAATTTGGGGATGACATTTGGTAGTTTCATATGATACACAAGGAGCATCTAGCAGAAAGAAAAAGAAATGTCATTCTGATCAGATATGCTGCAGATTGACAACATGGAGGATAATTTTTTTTTCCTCCACAGAAGTAATATTTGTCACCAGACAGTTGCATACTTAGTAAAAGAGGGAGGAAGCTTGTATGTTGATCTATTTTCACATAGCACTTAGCCACGAAACACATTATGTTCTTGCAGAGATCTCATTTTGAATCAGAAGTAGACATACTGGAGAGTTTTCAAGTCACATTAGGCTTATATGTAGTTTGTCTACTACATGTTTGAAGAAAAGATAGCGAAAATTGAACCATGAAAAGTGGCAGAAGATGGAAAAGAGAATAACACAAAACACACATTTTCAAGGTATTTGAGACCACAAGTCATTGTAGTAACTGATCCTATCTTACACAAACATGTCCTAAAATGACTCAAATAACCATTTCAGGAAAATCACATCCAACCATATGTTAACAAATTTTCACCCATTCATATGTTTCAAGTTCCCCTCATTGCTGGTTCTTCCCATTACACATGAAGTTTTTCATCTATTACTTCAAAAAATCTGGTGTGGATCTTCATAAATGGTGTGCTTTTAACTAAGTCCAACTGCAGAGAATGGATCTGTCTGTCGAAGTGGTACATGAGCACCTCTGCTAACAAGCTTGCTAATCTAGCAGTAAGGTTCTCTAACAACATTCAGCACAGGACACTAACGAAAGCCCAATGAGAAGCAGTGCATAGGCTGAAGTCAGGGAAAGACCTGATGAACAGCATGATAGAGGAGGTCCTCAGGCTTCTGCCATGAAAGCAGCTTCACTGGGGACTCCCTCAAGTACCTGTAGCCACACAACAAAAGAAAATAATATGAAGGATGAGAAGGCCATGTACAGCTGTAGATCTATGAGCTCATTTGGGAGACAAATACAGTGGAGTAGCTTGTGCAGCAGGAATGCTGCGGTGAATAAATAAGAGCTCTTTACACAAGCTAGACAAGGAGGAAAGGATGAATTTCAGGCAAAGAAGTTGGTTGAATTCATGGAGATTTTTCTGGTAACTTAGGAGACACCAGACACAAGCTTAAAGAAAGGGATTAGCCTAAATTATAATACAGGTGCCATCGCACAGTGTTTTGATGAAAGAAAATAACAAAGATGTAAAAAGGAAAATTCTGATTAGATATAAGGATATTTTTTTTACCATGAGGGTGATAAAATGTTGCAACAGTTTCCCTGAGAGGATATGGCTTCTCATTCCTTAGAAATATTCAGAATGAAACTGATCAGGGGCCTTAGAAACCTCCTCCAAGGTGGCATCTCTTTGAGAAGGGCCTCAACCAGATGATGCCCAGCAGTAGCTTCCCCCCCCTAAATTATTATTTTATTCCATGAATTAATCCAGCCATATACGGGGGGTCAATGAGAAATGAAATAGTTAAATACTTGTCATAGCTGCAGAGCGAGTTGCTGCTTTAGTGTCTTTCTTATCTTTTCCTTTGGATCATGATGTGTTGCTTCTGACGTATTCACCTCTCTCAGCAAGACAGTTGCAATTTGTTTAATCTTATTCCAAGTGCCTGATTGCAAGCCTTAATCACTCAGCAGGCCTGACCATAATTAGTATCTGAGGATCTTCCCTTTGAGAGTTGTCAGAAATGGTAGATTCAGGGATCTAAAAAACATCTTTGAAACAAAATATTGTTTAAGCTTAATGCTAGGAAGAAGGTAGAGCAAAAGATAGTTTTATAAAAATATAACTGTGTATAAGTGAGATTTAGTTAATGAGATGTGAACATCTACCTTGTTTATGTCTGAGATAATGTATCTGGGATCTTTTTATTCTTAGTTTCAACCAAAAGCAGAGAACCAGGATTAGTTGTATGTTTTGTGTTCCAAAACTGCCTCTCCCTTGATTATATGGAAGTAAATGCAGCCAAGGGTTACTATCTTACCTACAGATTTACTGACACTGTAAATATCTACATTACATTAAATATTTCCCAATTTACAGTTCTTGCTTATCTCTGGAGTCTGGATTCCAGTCTACATCCCCAAACTTGCACTTCTGCTTTTTTTGATGAAGGCTTCTGCTTTTATTTTAATCCAAGTTTTCTGTTCTCTGCTCTATTTCTTGATCCTTCTTAAACCAAGTGAGTAAGCCTACAAGAATGTCACAAGTTCACGTATAGACTGATGGAGCTGCAATAGTCTGAAATGTTTCTAAGAAATGAATATCAGGATTGTAATATATGCTATTTACAGAGCCAATTTCCTGACAAACATGCTCTGTAGATTCATGAAGTAAACACCACAACAATCCTGTTAAGCCACAGCATTCATAAAATATTTACATGCAGCTTCAAATTTGTCACAATATTTTAAATATTTAAAGCAGTATCACTGGCAACTTGGAACCACTGCAGAAGTTCTCACCCAGACTTCTCATTTCAGACTTTCTGCAGACACTGCCAGATATTTTCAACAACTTTTGACAAGTTTCTGCGCAATGGTTGTGTCTAGCAAGAATCCATTTTCTTCCGTTAAACAGAAGTTAAAACCAAGAACTCTGAAACAATATCTACAAGAATCAATCCTCCACAAGTTGCTGTAAAACATGTTGTTTATTCAGCTCATTTTACAGGAAACTTCTAGTAGTGTTGCAATACAATTTTAAGCAAATTTTGTACATGTTCTCCTCTAAAGGCAAGCAAAGTTTAGGCGAGCTCGAGAAGGAGCAAATGGAGATATCTGTTTATATGTTTGAAATATGATCATTTTCTGGAACAATGGACATGCAGTAAATAGAGACCATGTAGTGGGGGTAGGAGTGGGAATTGGAGCACAATTGAGAAACACCACTACATTCTAATCCTATTTCACTCCTATTTCTGAGTTTATGAGATCTAGCTTTGATATTCTGTTCATTTCCTGAAGCTTTCCAAAGTTCAGTATTTTGGGAGGGGGAGGAGAGGCAGGGCAGTGAATAGATTTATTTGTTGCTTAAATACAAAGAACACAATCTTACATGCAATTCTGCTGTCTTCACTAAGTATTCAAAGACATGTATGTGCAGAAGGAAAAGAAATTACATGGAAGTCCCTCAAAAATTATATATTTCTGTTAGTGTATGATGTAAAAAATCCCTCGTAAGCCATGGCCTCTTCAACAACTTATTCCAGGTTTTTCTGCAATTTTTCTCAGAGAACGTTCTATTTCTAATAGGAGGTCTGTATAACACAATGATACTCACACACATATGGGGTAAAGCCTCATGTCACAACTGTAGAGAACAGCTGTCTTCTCTGTGATTGGTACTGAGATTTTTAGAAAAAAAGCAAAGCATGAAAATTCAGTAAGACCCCTTCGCTTTGTACTTCTTATATACTGTATCTCCGCAAACACATCAGTCACTATAATTTTCTTGTGTCCTTTCCTTTTTTTCCCCCCTGGAAGATCTAAGGAAAGTTCATTTCCAAGAGTTTGGCAACCTACGAGAAACCTGTTTATTAGCCTTAAAGTCTTTGATCAGACCCAGTAGTTTATATCTCCTCTTTTTGACACAAACACTTGTAGTGATGACAGCTCCAAGTCAGAGCCAAGACCCATAAATCACTGAAGGATTTTGTTTAAACATGACCATTTATTTTTCTTGGCCTGTTACTTGTTGCTTACATATAACAAGACTCAGAATATAGAGGGTAAGACCCAACAAAATAATCAATCCTAATGCACATAAGTCTATTTATATAAAGCCTCTTATTTTCCATAAGACAAAGAAATTGTACAATAAAAAAATTAACTTAAAAAGCAATCACTTGTTATATTAGTATTTTATATTGAGAAAAAGAAATAATAACATGGTACAACATTTTCAGTGGGGACACTAATATAAATTGAGTCTGAAGAAGAATGCATAACCTTTATTCTCTTTGCTCTCTGGTCTTCATTAACAAGTGATACATCTGTTGTTTGGTTGGAAAGTTGATTAATGCACTTACAGAAGGTGTCTTGTACACTTAGGAAAATGGGGTTTCATTGGGAAAAAAGAACTCTTCAAAGGCAAATCATGTCATTTGTGACAAAATTTCTGAGAAAGAAAAAAATAAGCAGTTGATAGCTACAGTCTGCTCTTCCACTGGGTATTATTAGTACTATTGCAATGTCAAGTGCAGAACCGCACTCAACAACTCCAAATACAGAGACATCTACAGAAGCTTGAGCTTTGCACTAGTTTTTTTAACCAACGGAAAGAGAGGAAGAAAGAAACCTTCTTTTATTGCAAGACTTCTTTTTATTCACTCACTTTCAATGGAGTACACCAGCAGTCAACTTACTTTTCCCACCAGACAGAGAGAAGAAGGGCCCTTACAGGAAGAACAGAAAACCCCTGCTTATGATACTTTTGAAGTCTTTTACATAAAACTAACAGCAAGCACATGCAGTAAAAAAGGACTCCTAAATAGAATTTTAACTGCTGTATTGTTTTTCTTATCAAATTCCTTGCAATGACTTTGAGCAGCACAGTTAACACAGCACTCATAGAAAAATATTCAGGGACAAACACATAGCTCTTAAAAGTGTGTGGAAACCTATATAGAAAGTATCCAAAAAGTATTGCAGAGCCAAATTCCATAACATTAAATGTGAAGTGTTCTGTTTCCCTCTGATTGCTTTTACGTCAGTCTCTTAAGTCAGTTTTCAATCTCAACCTTTCTTCTCTTTGTGTCCCCTTCACACATGAAACAACAAAACAAAGGTTAAATAGATGGTTTAAAGTGTGAAGTACCCATCCACTCAATATTTAATTTTCCTATAATGTCAATGAAGACAGAATTATCCAAAACTTGGGTAATTACAAATCAGATGTCTTATGTGTCAAAAAATCCCACCCACAACAAATATTTTAACATGCTAACAAATCTGCCCACAGAAAAAGAAAAAAACAATTATATGTGAAAACAACCTATAAAATAGGTTGATTAGGTTCTCATAGAGATTTGCACAAGGAAAGTGGTAAAATGGTGCTCAGTCTTGGTGCAGACCTCAAGCTGCAGTAGAGTAACAGCAGCAACCAACGATAGCACATCTACTGGTTCTTGAAGGAAAAAAAGTCCTTGTGGACTCATGTCTAGCATGCTGCAGAACTAACAAGCTTGCTTGTTTAGTTTTCCAGTCCAACACAGGTCATTGCTGGAGGCATGGTATAATACCAGACCAGCTGCTTTATAGTAGCGATTCAGAATGACAGTTTTTGCTCTTGCTAAAGAGTCGGATTTTAGAGCAGACAGTCTACCTTATACAGCACCTCATAAAAATCATGGCACTCTTCTTCTGTCATGGCTTTTCTCCTGTTCATTTGCCCTGTGACTTTGATAGAAGATCTTTTTTTTTGTTGTGGTACTATTTTTACATACACTTCAGTTTCCAATGCAGATGGCAATTGATTTAATGCCAAGATTTTTTATATATGTATCTCTGTGTATGTCTATATGCACATAGCGTAATTGACATCATAAGTAAATTGGAAAAAGGAGGGATATGTTATAACTTTTAAAATGCAAAGTAGATTTTTCTATCTTGAAGTGAATGTTTAGGGGAATCTAAATCATGAAGTCATCCTGACACAGAGATTCATTCTAATTAGGTTTCAGAGTAAAGCAAAAAAAAATATTGATGAATCGCTCCTCTTCTTACAGTGGCTTGTTTTAACTTGAAAAAAACTGCTTGGTTTGCACCAGTGCTTCATTACATAACAACATAAAGGAAAGAAAACAGTCATAAGCAAAACAACTGAATAACTGTCACTAAAGTATGACTGAAAAATCTTGTCCTTTCAAGCAGGATGGGTTCAATGGAGAACCAGAATTTTTCTTCTTACAAATTGCCTGTGAATATGACTGGCTGTGAAATGTCTATTCACTTTCAGTCACTGAAGCAGGATTCCTTATACTTAACACCTCTCTCTTCTGCTATGGACAGTAAGCAAATCTAAATAACCTCTGGGTTATTTTTAAAACCTCCTCCCTGTAATACTGTCTAATCAAAAAGTACCAGTGTGTTTGATACAGATAATTCTTGAATTACGATGTGTCAGCTGTCCTTGAGTGGTACGCAAATATGAGTATTATTACTCACAGACTGAGCATACATCCACAAGTTAACATGCTTCAAGCAAAATACACATACTGCACATACAGTTGTGGCTGTATGCAACACTCTAGCTGCTTCTTTCAATGGGCATTTATCACAATCCTGGTAATTTTTTTTTTTAAATTGTTCAATCTTCAGGTAAACTAATTAAGCAGTTAAACTTTCTGTATTTCCTCCTGCCAATGGACTCCTAGACTTCTCAGCAAAGTCTGAAATATTTTCAGCAAACACACAATGCTGTCATTTTTCTTGCTACAAAATGAAAACTAATACATTAAGTGACTCAGAATAACATGCTTCACTGCTAGTTTCTGTATCTTTTTTAATACTGTGGGGTATAGTGCAACCCTGATCTTGCCACAGCTTTGGCAAAACAAAAGATGCCTATCTCGGTACGCCTCTCTGCTCTAAATTGGTTTTGGAAGCTTATTCATCATGAAATCAAAGGCATTCTTTTTCTCTTTCAGATTTTTTTCCTCTTATCATATTGACAAAACATCGAATGAGACACAGTGGGTTTAGACATTTTCCATGCTCTGAATCAGTGAGGAATTCACTTAAGTTTCCTGCAAAATCTACGTCTGCAAGGAGGTGCACAAACCATCAATTCTCCTTTGCTTACATGTGGACCAGGGTTTCTGGACACAACATCTAAGAGCACCAGAACCTTGTCCTGAACACAGCAGAACTAAAAAGCAAAATTAAGTTAGGAGGACTGTAAATCCCTGAGTCATTCACACACAAGTTTTTGAGCTCCTCTGTCAAAAAAAACCTGCGAAGTTTCTCTTGTGGAGAATGTGTATGTAACACTTGCTATTCTTTGTCAGTAGTGTTACTTAAAAAGACCTGTCTGAAAATAGAGTGGGACTAAAAAAGAAAACTGAGAAAACAAGGAAAAAGAAGCAAAGATAATTGCTTTAGGGCAGCCTCATATCAGTAGTGGGAGAAAAGATTTAGTGAGCACAAAAAGCTCACCACTTGCATCTCCTTAATGTCTCTTTATTCCATTGGTATGAGCGATTCATATTCTGGCAGAAACGCTTTAATTTAGTGTTTCAGCAAATGCTGAACATTTAGTGAAATTTCTTGTCAGAGAAATAATGATATTATGCCATTCACTCATCAGGGCTGGGTGGCATGTAGTTTCTCACTGAGGCTGTACTTCCTGTTCAATAATGTTCAAACCAGGTATGATTTGGAAGACAAGTGTTAAGTTTGAAAAAGAAATATTTCTCCATGACAAAGACATTTAATCTAAACAGTCCAGAAAGGCTCTCATGCCAGGAAAAACATCAAAAGAATTTATTTCAAATAACTTGCAATCAGTTCTTTTTATGACATCAGGTAGCTTTCTAAACAGCTTTTAGGTTTTCAGTGGATTATTAATTTTGATGGTTGATTTTAGTACTAATCCACTTCAGTCTCCTTAATTGAGAGTGTTTGGTTTTGAGAAGAGAGGACTTGATGAGCAAACTTCAAATGCTTTAAAAGCTCCCGCAAGAAGCTGATAATAATCTATTCTTCACAGTTAAACAAGAAGTAATGGACTTAAATTGCACTGAGGAATGTCCAAAGTCAAAGAGTTTCTGAATGTTAAGGGGAAGTGAAATCCTGAAACACTGACTGGGAGAAGTGTGGTAACTTCACCATTTTAGGTCACTAAGATGACCCAACAAGCATCAAGAAAAAAGCAGGTGCTACTGCTGTCTTGGAGTAGAAAGATGAAATAGGCATTGTTTCTTCTTCTGTGAAACTATTAACATCCAACCAAAATCCATCAACTATATAAAAAAAATTATTTCTCAAAAGGTTTTCCTCAGATTAGTGTTAGAATAACCTTCTACATGTGAAAGGCTTTGAATATTGAATGGGTCAGTGCTGCACTCAGCCATTTCTTGAAATAAAATTAGGCTTCCTATGACTCACTTTTGCTACAAAAAATATGATTAAATCACATATATGAACCTTGGCAACTCAGTTCCACTCATATTCAATTATTTTCTTTACTTTTTTGGTTTCATTCTCTTCTGAAGTTTGCATTTCATTTACTTAGTGTGTGTCTTCTGCATTTGTGTTCCCTGAGTACCATGAACCTCCATTTCAACTTCTGAGGTCATTAAGGTTTAGACATGTATTTAAAGTCAAACAAAAAAATCTCTTGAATTTCAGCTTTGCTTAATACAGGATCATAAAGACTTCTAAACAAAAAATGAAACCCTTGAATTGAAAAAGAATACCTTGTGATGGACTGCAAGATGGCAGAAGCATGACAAAAAATGATGTCTGGATGAATGTTTATTCTAATTCAGTTAAGAAGAACCAGAACTTCAATAACATAAGATAAAATTAGCAATAAATTTCAAGATCTCACATATTTCAGGCCACTTACACTTGTTTTTCTATTTATGTATGAAATTCCAGTGAAAGGCAAAATAATCCTGTCTCATTTGATTGCAGAAAGCTTGCTAAAAGAATGCATTTGAGTTTTTGTCACAAGACCCCTTTATATCATATATGTTACTGAAACTCTGGATTTTTAACTAATGCTGTAAAGGTTCTGTTCCTCTGTAGGATTACTCTACAGAGTTGCTCTTCAACATTTTTTGGTACAGAGGATTATCCCTACACTTCCAAAGCTGTAGGGTAGTTCCTCTTCCTTCCCTTGCACCTAAGAAGTACTCTGTAGCCTGAATTAAGCCCTTATGCGGGATACTCAGAAGGGGAAGGGTTTGTGCTGCTGCATCTATCTGCAGCAACATGCAAATTTCTTTTCACAATGCACAGTAAGAAAAAAATGAATCAGCTCTCACTTTTCTTGGATGAATTTTCCCTGTAACACTAACCGAAACAAACAGCAGTTGACTTATTGTTGCCACTTATGTCTTGAAAGTACACTGGAAAAGAGTCTTTCATTTGAAAGTGACATTTAAATAGCCACTCCTTGAAGTAGACCAATATTTAAGGAGACAGTGTTTTCAGCTCATGAAATTCAACTTGTCCAAGATATTTTCAATTACCTTCTTAGGCATAAAGGTATAGTTGGTGTTGAAAGTGACACCTTTATTGGTTTTAGTTAGCATCAAAGAAATTAAATCAGAAAGCACGGGTCAAAGAGAACAATTTTCCTTTTTATGAGTTTGCCTGCACATGTTCTATTTCCTATGACACAACCTTAGGCCATAGTTTACAAAACTAGTTGTGGACAACTAGAATGTCAGAACCGCGCACAATTGCCACTGATGTACACAAACTCAAGGCACAGTTAAAACCAAACATGTAATGGCTGCCACTTCATATAGGGCCAGTTGAGCAGGCAAGCAGGGCTGGATTACAAAGTACAGCAGTTCAGATGATCTGGTTAATTTGGAAGACTGTGAAATAGTGTTCCCTATCCTTTTTCCCTTGCCCATCCAAGGACTTTATTCACACGTGATTAGAGTAGTTTAATGTGTTTTTAATGAAAGAACACAGTATTAACTGATTTTATGTACTGATACAAAATCTTCTTCCTCAGAATTTTAATTTTATCTCAAAGAAAGATATAGAATCAATTGCATTCAGTAACGAATCAGTATTTGAAAATATTTTGCCAATCCCCTTCCAGTCACTGAAGTAAAATAAAAGTAGTTACTCATATTTTTGTTTTGTAACACTTCCAGATTTGTCATGTGTCTATTCCTTTTCAAGAGGAAGAAAACAATATTTTTCCGTTATTCATTTAAATCACAAAGAAGAATATTGGAATAGCAAAAGCCTGTCAGACATGATGTTTAACTGAAAGTCTTGAAGAACATAATTTAATTCTCTTATGATTAATCTTGGGGATATTAACAATGTCTTCAACATTCAGGTTGGTGTCCTCTCTGTACTACAATAAGAGCCATTCTTTGCATCTTCTCATTTTTGTTGAAACTGAGATTTTCCTGTAAAAATTTAGAGCTTGAAAACTTTTACAAGCCTGAATAAAAGGGTTTTTCAGTGAAAAAAAATTTGCAACTTTACTTATGAAAACATATCCTTCAAATACTCCTAATGTCTTTTTCCTTAACTTCTTTAATACAATTATGAAGTAATATCTCTGCTGACTATAGCATATAATCCCAGTTTATGAACCTATAAAGTGTAGGGAATAAAAATTAAGTGTTTGTTTACAGAAATAATAAGTCTTAGCCCGCATAAAATAATATTTTCCTATGTATTTGAATAATCTGAAACTACATACACAACAGTGCCAATTATCCAATTGTTACAGTTTTGAAATGGCATATGAAATCCTGCATTTTCACTTTTGCAAATTGCTCCTTAAAAGAGTTTTAGAATATGGTATGGTTGATTTATCTCCAGAATAATGGGTGTAGAAAAGTTATTTCCAGTTATAGTTATATCTGATAGACTGGAAAATATTTAACCAGTCTATACACTGCAGGATACATTTCTGATTATGTGATCGTGATGTTTTATACAGTGTGGGTGTTCTTGTATTGCTGCATAACAATCCCAATTCCATTATGTTTATATATCTGCTCAAGACCTGTAATGACCAATTCTGTTAAATGAGAGTCAGAAGAGCATCCCATAAATCATTCAAAAGAGAAAAGAGTTAAATTCATCAGGAGTTATATCCATTAATATCTTACACTCTTTTTCTGAAACTCATTGGAAAATTTTAGTGCTCTATGCATAAAAGTAGTTACAGGTGAAATTCTTACTTCCAGTAATTGAATCTGAAGTTTATTCCTCCAAAAACCCACTGTAATGTTTAGTCAGCAGTTCAAAATGGGGTGTTTCAATTTGCATGAGAAACCTCTGGAAAATATAACACAGGGACTTTATATTATATAACAAGGCTTTTAAAAAGGCAAAGTTTGGCTCATGAATTTAACTAGTTCATATTAAGGAAATAGATGCAAAAGAGACATTTTCAGCATGGAAATTTATGTTGGATATATTCAATGAGTGCAGATATCCTCTCCTGTTTCTGCACATTGGACATAAACAATTATTTACCATTGCTTAAGGCATTAAAGAGAAACACTAAACACACAAAGCAGTCCCTCAGGAATTTTCAGCATTAACAAGCTTCTCATTTATATACAGATAAAAGACACCTGCAGCTGTATTTCATTAGAATAAAAAATGACCTTCAGTGACCAATAAGGCTAATCAAAGAAAAATTTTTCCCAAAGGGCATAGCACTACCAATGTTCGCCTCCAGAGGCAGTCAGGATAAATTTAGGTAATAATTATACATCCAGCCTTCTCCAGTCTTTTCTCTGTTAATTACAGCGCATTGTGTATGCTGCATCTGTGCTTGTGTACAATATGATGCAAATGAAAAGAAATTACAAGACTATTTTTAAAAAGTAAACAAAACGTTTTGATAGTGTAGCACTCAGTAAATTGAATATAGCACTAAGCCCACCTGATAACACAAAGTTTGGGAAAATAATAGTGATGGAAGTTAAACAGGAAACCTGCTAGAATTAAAGCAAGACAGGGTGATTTTTGAAGTCTGTTTTGCTGACCTTTCTCTATTAAACATGGGAAACTGTTCTCAAATATATCTTGCTTAGATGTAATTGTGTAGACACCCTTTGCCATGGACTGCACACCAAAATAAATAGGGACAATCAATAGTACCTTATGACTATAATAATCCACAGAGCTCAATAATAAATTTTCCATCCACCTGCCTGATTAAAATAGAAAGTGCTGTCATTTCTCACATTTGGATCTGTAACTTGTAGAGTGCTGATATTTTTTATTGCAGTTGGGCTCATTCAATTTTTGTTGACACTAAAATACTGAATTTTGACCATAAGGCCAGGTCATAACATCTATTTCTCAAAAATATCTCAACCAAAACAGTTATGTAGTGCTTGGGGTTTGTATTTAGTGTGATGGATGTTAAAAGCTGCTTGATATCAGGGTAGTCCTGGTGAGATTGTTCAGGAGATGTATTCAGAGATGACTTTATAATACACCTATTGGAAGTACTTATATAATTCCTCAAAGTTCTAAATACTACATGCTCTAGTTTAAACTCAGAGGATCTCTGAAAAGTAATGATGTTCTTCATTTTATTTTCATAAAACTCAGGTAAGATAAAGTAACCTAAATGTGGGTGATCTAGGAAGTCAACAACAAAGCAGAGACTGGAATATAAGTCTCCATAAACTCACCCCTTTGCTGAACTCTCCCTTTTTTCATTTCTTTATCTGTGAAATTTATCTGTCTAATGTCGTCTTATGTCATGTATTTCTCCATCTGCTGTAAGAGCTGGTAGAGAGAGAAGAAAAAGGAGATTCTGGAAATTTGAAGATGAAGGGAAATAGGAAACAATGAACACAGCTGCCAGGAACAAGAGAGAAGACAGAAGATACTCAGTTCATACAGTGAAGCTTCTCATATTTCCTTAGCTGATTTCATACTGTGCATTATAATTCAAAGGGGTAAATGCAAGCATTCCCAACTGATGTCAAAGAACATAGAGATATCTTATGAAAAATGGTAGCGGCAAAAAAACTCTTTTCCACTGAAATGTGTTGAAAAAGTGTACTCTGTCAGAATACTCACTCGCCTAGTCTAGATTTCTCAATATCTTTCTCTTGATTCCTTTTGCCTCATTTAACAACAGAAATCAAACAAAAAGTTGGCTTAGCTTTTCTTATTGCTCCATTTTATGCTCTGTTAAGAATCACTGCCTTTCTATTCCCAAAGCACCTCCCTCCCCTCCCCCAAAACAGATAGTTCAAGAAAAGGTCCAGAAGCAGACTAAACAGAGTTGCTGTAACAACTGATGACACAGAAGCCAGGAAGCTCCAAAACAACTTGCTGCTAGCAAAAATACAGAAAGGCTTTACTGGCTTCATTAGTACAGATTACCCTTTTTTTTTTTTTTTTTCAACCCACGAAAAGCCTATGCACAGAAATCCAGCACCCCAGGGCAGGTGTTGGGAAAAAGACAGTCCCAGGAACTCTCTGAGTCTGTTTCCTCCCATACACAGGTCAAATGCACTCTCAGTCATTGTAAATTTGGATCTCACAAAAAAGGTTGTGGATTTTGTGGCTGTGACAATGGTGCTTAAGATATCTTCCTCCAAGGATGATCCTCTGCCCAAGACCCCAGGGGCAGTGACATGACTTCAGGTCTCCTCCATCTGGAACTGAGGGATATCATTTACCCACATATCATTTACTTACATCCGTGTATTTCACGTCATTTACCCTGTTTTTCCGAGACTCATGTAGCACCTAACATCCCTTATACATCATTATTAGCTTTTAATTTTATTTTTTTTAGTTCTCATTACTCATTATAGTCCCATTACTCATTATATCTGTCTTTAAATTAGTTTGTTATTGCAGGGAATTGATGTAAATTACTGCATCTGAAAAGCCTTGTGTCAAAAATCATGACTTCAATGGTGTCATGATAATTTCATTTTACGATGAATTATGCCTCTTTCAGCTGCTGTCGCCACACACTTCCAGGCGGAGCACCAGGAGAGAAGCACTCCTCTGTGAGATCTTGTTAAAGGGACCTCATCTGTCCAACTCTTCCAAAAATCTCTTTTGTGCTGCTGCATAAGAAGCTCTGGTAGACCACAACATTGCAGTAAGAACTCATTATCTCACATCCTGAATGTATGGTACTGGTAGGTAAGAGCTGTCTTGCCAAGGCAAAAGAAGAGGAAGACAAAATTCAGGTTGAGTGCCACCAAAGCTCCTTTAATTGTGCACTGAGAAAAATGGAACATCACATACTAGCATTTCTAGGACTGTTACCCACTTCATCCTTACCCATGCAGCCAGTAAGCCAGCATATATAGAGAGTTCATCAACAGACCTTCTTAATGCCCTGTATGCAATAAATTCAACCCTCATCGCTTCTTTTAACTAGAGAAGAACTACCAAACTAGTCAACCTGTCAATTCATCAGAATGCTGCTAATGGACTAGGACGGACATAGTTTTATAAAACAAAGTCCAGTACAAATAATTATTAATTTTAGTTGAGTTCAGTTTGTTCTGTGAGGAGAACTGGGCACAGTTCTGCACTGAGCACTGGCAGTGCACTTAACTCTTTAGTTAAAGGCTCTTTGGGTCTTTAATGGTCTCCTGCTATGCTTTTCCTGGGTATTTTGCTCCTGCATCACAGACTGCATCATGTATTTCATAAGACAATAAAATAAAAACAAAAACTACCTAGGGCCTGTGATAGAGCTGTATTCACAAGCAAAGGCTACTTTTCCTTTCTCACCAATCTGTATCTGTACACTAAAAGTAACCATTTGACTGTCTGCCTCTTTAGAATGTAATTTATTTTGGTAAAATACTTATTTGTTTGGATTTTTAATTTAAAACAACTTTATTTTCCTTATTTACTTTATTAAGGGCTTCTGACAGTAACAGTGTATTTAAATTTTTAGACTTGTGACATCGTTATTGTGTTTCTAATTAAGCCTCAGTTATAATGCATTACTCCCTGAACACGTTTAAATCCCTTCCCAAATGCGTTACTTTGGATTTACAGTCACCTTTAGTAACAGGTATTTAGTTTAAGATCAATATTTCAGTTGAAGGAAACACACTGAAAATAATAGAATTCAATATCCCCCATACACCCAGTGTAACTATTCTGGGCTGAATTGGCCATTTGGAACACTCACTCTGGCTGCATTGCACTAGTCAGAGATATCCTTTGACATTCAGTTGTTCCAAATACTTCTTTGTGCCTGGGATTTTTTTAACAGACATATTTCCTCTTCCCACTTATGATATGGAACAAAAATTGGACTATACTTCCCATGGCATTTGACAGTACAAACATAGTTTACACTCTGGCTATGGACGGTCATGGTGCAGGCACTGCTACAAAGCCTTTACTGTACCATGAAACTCATAATATTTGCCAAAGCAATACTGACAGACACACTTTCCACAGTTCTAATTGTACCTGAAACAGTTTCTCAGAGGAGTACATTGCAATCTAAGTAGGGCAGTGTAAAAGAATGATGAGCTACTATGGAAAAAGTTGGGTTACTCTCTGTAGTACTTAGCTGAACTCTGCAGAGGAAAGCAAAACCCATAACTTAGTCATCTCTGATGGTATTCATTCCATTCTCCTTCACTTTTTACTCTCTGCAGTCATTATACCTCGGACTGTGAGCAGTGAAAGACTGGATATATTTTGGTTTGTTGGTTTGGTTGGTTGGTTTTTACAGAACACATAGTTATTTGGCTAGGTGTTGCATCATGAGATGCAGGCTTTTGCCAATGCAGGTGATATTACATAATGCTCCGAACATTACAGAAAGTCCAAGCTTAGGACTTCAAAGTAGCCAGTGGTCTGATGACCCCTTTGCACTGTGCACACCTTGCATTGCACAAGCACTTAGTGCACAGGAGATTGAGTCCAAGTAAACGCAATGAAGAAGGTAGGAAAAGCAAAACCAGGTTGATCAGAGCCTTGACAGAGCTAGGAATGGAGTTTGGGTGTACAGCTCCCTAGTCTTTAAGGAGCAGCTGTCACCCTCATTTTAGCCCCGTATTAAAATTTTCAGAGTGCTTTAGATTTTTTTTTTCCCCTGAGCTGGTACCCTCCAGCTCCTTGAAAAGAAACCTCACAACATCATGCCTGCTGGGAAAAGGTGGGTTTTTTTTGCAAAATCATCTTTTTGAAGAAGTGGCAACAAGGAATGAATGACCAAAATTAAATCCTGGGAGCAGAGGAAGGGATGAGCAAAAGTAATACCTGCAAAGTAATGATGCAGGTAGGCTCACACCATTACTCTTGACGTTATTGATTCTGATGTATACATGGTATCGCACTCACTAAAAAAACTGTGAGTTTTTTTATTTTCATCCTCTTCCATAATGACTAAGAATATAAACTTAACTTCAATATGTATACGCTTCCTGAACCAAGTGTGTGGTGTTCGGCTTGCCAGCAACTGCAACATGATTTTGCACACCAAATTAGTAATTTCGAAAGGCTGCCTTTTCTATTCTTTCTTGTCATACCAATTTGTGGTACTTGCCAGAAAAGGACAGAAAATTTTAGTAGGGATTATAAATTAACATCACTGTGGTTATCAGAAACCTTTATATTCTACTAGAATTTTAAACATCTTCCACTAAAGTCAAACAGAAAACTAAGAATCAAACTGTCTCGGAGTGAAGTTTCATGTTGTCTTGGGCATTGGTTGAAAATTAGGATAGTTATTACAGTGGTTATGCTGCTAGAAGTATTTAAAGAAAACAGCAGGAAATACAAAACATTATTTGGAACAGACAATTCTGGATTAACTGTTTAATGCATTAAAGCTCACTCAACTGCCCTTCTTCCAACTTGGAAGAATGTCAGAGTTAAGAAAAAAATTAATTTTTTTTAAACCTGTGTTTTCATTAGTAAGATATGTTTTGTGCAACTGCTGTGTCACAGAGAACTATGTAGCAAGGATCAACAATAACAGTAGCCACATGAAATTCCATATATCTTTCTTTTACCCTCTGTCTATCTGGAAAATTATATGCTGCTTTAAGTCATGTTACTCATGTAAATATACTTGCTGAGAACATGGTGTAATCAACTGCAGACACCAAGTATTGAAACAGTAATAATAAGGAGATTACTTCAACCTATGTACCATGGAAGTCCCACTTGAGCACTGAAAATAAGGTTTTAAATGTAACACAAGTATTTTTGCTCCGTAGAGAGAAATTTCACCCAAAGAGAGCCACAGGTCTGCACAACTAACATCAAAGTGAGCCAAGCAAAAGGAAATATTTATATTAGGCTGTGTTTTCCTTTTGCTGTGTTTTTCAGTACAGAGGAGACACTGCTTGAGAAACACTGGCAGCTGGTTCCTAGAACTACTCTCCATGTAAAGAACACTTATTTTTGCAAGGCCTGGTAAATATTTTTTGTTCAAGGGAACAAATCCCTTCAGCACTGTTTTCCTGAGTCATACCAAATGTAAGATTTTCTTATGGTCTCCCTTCCATACTGTATTGTCTTTATATTTCTACTAAACCAAAATGGGAGGTTCATGAGTGAACACTGTCCTCCTACAAACAGAGATTTATTCCAGTCATTTTAAAGTCAGTGAAACTGAATGGATGCCGAGATTTTTGCCCCACCCTGGAGTTTATCGCAAGGAAAATAGTTTAAACGACATTTTGTAATATTTTTTTTCCAGCATCTGGACTACAAGACTCAAGGTCTTTTGATTTCTTTTTTTTCTCTTTCCAAATTGTCATTAAGATTATATATGACAGGAATATTTATTTATTTTCATGGTTCTGAGTTCTCTGCTGGAACAATTTCCTCTGACACAATTTCAACACTTCCTCATTGAATTTTTATGGCTGGAGTGAACAGCGCCAAAAGCTTTACCCAGTGTAACCTCATAAGCATCTTTCCACTCGCAGTTTCACAGCACTGAGATTGAGGAGATTTTTCAAAGCATTTAAATGACTTAAAACTTTACACACATTTTCTAAAAAAGAGGTGGGCATATAATAAATTCCATGAAAGCCAGCAGTATGTCTAACTTTCACAACAGTCAGGCAGCTTTTTATCAGCCAGCTGAAGCACTAATAGCTGTCTAGCTATGGCAAGATGCAGTGCAGGTTTGGCAAAGAAGCCTAGAAAGGTTTTGGGCTGTGATTATATTGTTATTAGTAAATGGGCTGTCCCTTAACTGCTGCTAAAAACTACAAGCAGTCTGTGACAAGCATTACACTTTGGAACTGGGGTCACCTCTTCCACTGACAACAACCTTCAGTGTGCTCTCCACATTTCTAAATTAAGTTATTGGAAAAACAATATGAAAATCAGTTTTAACCTTACCAAAACCCATGGATAATTTTCTTTTTCATTCAGCAGCCTCCACCCCCTTGCCCTACAAAGTCTTTCATGCTCTTTCAGCCTCTCTTTTCTCGCAGTTTCCTTGCTCTCTGCCTTATCCTCTTTCCTTATGTGGATTTCTTTTGGATATTAGCAGTCTCACTTCTCATTCTCTGACCTTCTCAGATTTGCTCTCTTTTCTCATGTTAATGATGATCTCTTTCTCATGTCTCCCTAAGACCCTGCTGGTCAAGATATAAGTACTAAATATTTTTGCCAAAAACAATGCCACTAATGAGCAGGGCAGTGAAAAAGGTAGCTCATTTATAGAATATTCAGTCCATCAGGGCATTCTGTAATATTTTATTTTGTTTTCTTCTAAGCAAGAATTACAAACAAAGCTGTAATTGAAAAACAGCAAGTGGCTTAGATGCACAACAACATTATCATGCTGGAAGAGGCTTGAAGCTAAAATACTTTGTCTTGCTGTCTGTCCCTGGCAGGCAAGGACATGCACACTATGTAAGTCAGTCACTATGACAAAACAGATCTAGGGAAATCACAGTAACTCAGACTGTCAGAGCCATCCATCTTCAGTACTCCTCTGCAACTCTCCTATCCCCTGTATATACTCTTATAAGGGTGTGCCCAAGTGCTTCTTTCTATCCTTAAGGGGATGAAAAAGACAAGTAAAATTAATTCAAAATCCCATAAATTCTTAATCAAAGCCCAACAAAAAAATTATAAAGTAACGTATGTTAACTATAGTAGAACTTCAAAGCCCTAGTTCACAAACATAGTGTCAGAGTTCCTAGAAAAAGCAGAGGATTACCTGTGCCCTCAGATATTTTCAGAAGAGACTGAGGAAGGCAAAAAGGACAGACAAGTGAAGGTCTCAAAGCCAAGCCACATGTTTAGGACACAGTCAAAGGTACATCCCAGCTCTTCAGTGTCCTGTCTCAGGACTTGTTTCAGACAGCTTATATGAAGGAGACTCTGATATTTAATAGATCTGATCTCAGCAGAGAGGCCACCATAATTTCCTAGGTAGGAAATCCTGTCAGGTAAAAAGGGGATTCATTCTCCTCCTCAAGCAGACACAGCTTAGCACCTGCATTGGTAATGCACTAGAATATTTATGAACAGTATGCTCATATAATTTGTCAGACATAATTTAACATTCCTTGGACTCCTCACAGTAACTCACCTCTCTCCAGCGGGCTGATATCCAGCAATGTTACACTGAAACACTGGTGTTTTGTACGAGGCATTGATTATGCAGAATACTTTCTATTTCACCAGACTTCACTTCATCACTCGAGACTGCCTTCTTGTCACCAGCCCCTGTGCTTCTCCTCTATTGAAAACTATTTTCTCTGCCTGAGGCCATCCAAACTATCAACCTCTCTTTTTTAAACTGACAGAAAAAAACCCCAAAAACTATTATGTTCCTAACAGTCCTTAGAATCAACCCTTTCTACTTCAGGCACATTTTTCCTGTCACAATGTCTCTTCAGTGTCTTTCATTTATCTGAGTCCCGCCAAATACAGCCAGCAACATTTTTTCTTGTAGGAATATCCTCCTGGATGAGGGGATTGAGTGTATCATTAACAAATTTGCAGATGACACCAAGCTGGAGGGGAGTGTTGATCTGTTGTAGGACAGAAAGGCACTTCAGAGGAACCTGGACAGACTGGAGAGATGGTCTGATTCTAACGGGATGAGGTTCAACAAGGTCAAGTGCCGTGTCCTACGCTTTGGCCACAACAACCCCCTGCAGCGCTACAGGCTGGGGACAGAGTGGCTGGAGAGCAGCCAGGCAGAAAGGGACCTGGGAGTTTGGATCAATGGGAAGTTGAACATGAGCCAGCAGTGTGCCCAGGTGGCCAAGAAGGCCAATGGCATCCTGGACTGTGTCAGGAAAAGTGTGACCAGCAGGAGCAGGGAAGTGATTCTGCCCCTGTACTCAGTGCTGGTGAGGCCACACCTGGAGTACTGTGTCCAGTTCTGAGCCCCTCAGTTCAGGAAGGGCATTGAGGTGCTGGAGCGGGTCCAGAGAAGAGCAACGAAGTTGGTGAAGGGACTCGAGCACAAGCCCTGTGAGGAGAGGCTGAGAGAGTTGGGGTTGTTTAACCTGGAGAAGAGAAGGGTCAGGGGAGACCTCATCACTCTCAACAACTACCTGAGAGGAGGTTGTAACCAGGTGGGGATTGGTCTCTTCTCCCAGGCAATCAGCAGTAAGACAAGAGGGCACGAGCTTAAGCTGTGCCAGGGGAGGTTTAGGTTGGATATTAGGAAGACATTTTTTAAGAGAGAGTAATCAGGCATTGGAATGTCCTGCCCAGGGAGGTGGTAGATTCACCATTCCTGGAGGTTTTTAAGATGAGACTGGATGTGGCACTTAGTGCCATAGTCTAGTAACTGTGGTGGTGTTGGATCAAGGGTTGGACTTGGTGATCTCAGAGATCTTTTCCAACCCGGCTGATTCTATGATTCTATGATTCTAGGAACAGTCACTCTTTTCAAGATAGGGCACACAAAGCAACAACAGCAGTCTGCTGTGAAGAAACCTAGAGTCAAATGAGGTTGTAACAACGGAAATAAATGGAGACAAAGAATAAAATCCCCAGTCACAAGGTAGATTAATGATGAACTGGAAGTACCTCCAGCCAGAAGAAGAGAATTTGTTTCGGGTTTTTTTTCTTTACAGTTTGGCACTGTTTTACATAGCTCATAATGTTAACAAAGTATTTGATTTGAATTTTATCAGGCACTGCAGGCTGACAAAATTAAATCTAATTAGCAAACCCCTCTGTTCCTGAGCATCCAATCCAGAAAAGTTTTGCCTTCTAATCTTAAAGTAATCATAGGAATTTGACTTATTTCAGCTGTTACATCTTTGATAATTCCCCAGAAATATTTCCCAAAATTGGATTTTCATAGTGTCAAGCACATTTTCAAAAAGCATAAAAAAAGGAAATTCTGTGTTCTCCAGGCACTCTGGGCTCCTCAGAGGGCTGACTGCTACTGCTAAGGACATGTAGGGCTTCACAGAGCAAACATCAAACCTTAGACTTCTTTGGGAAGTAATACAGCTGTCGATGCATCCAGCAGAGCTGGATCATGATGCGAGGGACTGGGAAACAGCTCTGCGGATCCCAGCTCTGATGTTTTCTTCCCCATGGTGAGCTTAAATATTGCTGCCTGAAAATGATAAAAGCACAAGTCACAATGGTTGTGGAACCTACAGCTGGAAGGAAATGAAGTACAAGAGACAGAGATTTATATTAAATAATTATACAAATATATTTGTGTGATATTATAAACAGTCATATGTATTTATTAAAAATGAATCCATGATTCAAATTAATCTCTGCTTTGAAGACAACAGCAGAAAATATAAGATAACAAATCAGGTATCCACCATTTGTTCTTTTTAACAAAAAATAATCTTGTTGAAGCCATGTAATTTTCATCAGGCATAGCCAGATCCAGGGTAAATAACTCAACTTTTCTGCTCAGGTCTGATAAAAGCTGAAGCTGTAATTATGCAGCTCATTGGAATAATATATTCAATATTTTTACTAGTACAAGAACATCAACATGAATAGCAGTTGACTTAGCAGGTTTTTTATTAAATATTAAAATTAGTTTTATGGCTCTGGAATATAAGAATGAAAACCACCATACAAATCAGATCAAGAACACATATTTTTAAGTGGTACTGTACAAAAGAAATGCTTACGAATTTAATAAAAATCAAAATTGCAAAAATAGAAACACTTTTAACAAAATGAATAGACTCCTGACTTGCCTGTATTAAAGAACAGAATTTATGACATTTAAAGTCACAAATAAGACTTTTAAAAAATTTATTTATATAATACTGATGATGAATTCATGCTTATACAGAATACAAAACAATTTGTCCCTGCACTGGACATATTCTACCATATAAAGTCTTTACCTCTGTAACTGATTGCACATGGCATGAGTTTATATTCAGAACTGAATCAGAACCAGGATACTGAGCATTAACATAGACTTTAATTTGACCAGGAAAATCATAGTAGTCTCTTACTGACATTTGTTTGGTGTGTAGAAAAGTCAAAATGATTTTCAAGAAAGGGTCAGGAGGAAATGAAAAGACTATTTTATGGAAACACAACCAACAAGAAATTAATACTTTTTCCTAATACTTTTACATAAGTGAAAGATCAGCAAAATCTTTTTGCTCATTCATGTTATAGCTTTTGTCCTAAGATTTTAACACCAGACGGTAATGCAGGCATATTATTGTTTTATATGTCAGAAAGTTTTAAACTTAAATTATTACAATACATCACTGAGTAGCAATAAGTTATTGTTCTCTTTCTTTATGATGCAGTATGATGAAGCTGTAAAGCAAGAAATATTAAAAACCAAGAAACTGAACTGGCATTAACTGTTGCTCTTCCCCAGAGAAGCAATTTTTTGTTTTTGTTAGTGGACACCTAAAAGATTTTAGGATGGAGTAGAATTAACCTAGTGAATATAAAATTACTATAATTCCAAGAACTTTTTTGTTGTTCTTGATTTACCTTTCACAGCACACTCAAAAATAACCTGTGGACATTCAAGGCTATGTGACCTGCAGACTGAAAAATTCTTCTGAATATAAAGCAGTAGAAATTAAAATAATTTAATGTCAACACTGTAACCAGATTGAGAAGAAGTCTACACAAATATGTCTCCAAATCCACAGGTGTCAAGTGAAATAAAGGTTTTTTTTCAATTAATAAAATGTTCATTTCTACTTGCAAATGATATATCAAGAACAGCAGTCCTTTTGACTCAGGAGCTAAATACGTTTCAGCAATATCTGCATCAGGAAAGACTTTCTAATTCATCAGTAACATTTTTGGTCCAAAAAAAGAGATACTGGGACCTCTTCTAGCTTGTGTAGTGTCAAGCGGTCAAGCCTGAGTTCTGCACTTGCTTTGAAACTGATCCTCCACTATTCATCTGTGATCCCTGAAGTATTCTAATTTAAAGAATATTTCTGTGAGACACAAATTCCCACATGAGGATGACCCTTGTGTCCTAAACATGCATTCAAATAGGATCTGGTCCCCTGTGAACACCCGCATACCAGATCTTTGGTAGAACAGGTCTAGGGGGGCACACTGCAGGGAACTCCTACCTTGTGTTCACTCATGATCTTCACTTTCAGATCCTTTAAAGAGTCATGGTTATTCTAATAGGCTCTGTTTGAAGTGCTGCAAAGGCCTTAGGCCTAGGGAAACCACTGACTATCTCATTATGCATTTTACAATAGATTTTACCTATAAAATTTTTTTATTGTTTTTGTTTGTTTGTTTGTTTGTTGCTGTTGTTGTTTCTTCCTGACACAGCAGATTTAGTAAATCTTTTCCCTTTTTCATAAACTATCAAAATAAGTCATGCTACTATGACACCATAAGAGAGAAAACATGGCCATGGACTGAAACTCATTATCATAAATTGTAACATGCTTCCTTCCCTTGAGGTTTCAATTAAAAGTAGTAAAAGGTATTTAAAAAAAAAAAAAAAAAGACTGAAAAAGTATTAGGGGAAATATTTAAAGCTGAACTTTAGTTTCGATCCAGGTTTGTCATAGATTTCAAATAGATTGTCATAGATTTCAAATAAATTGTGCCAGCTAATCTTATTAACACTGAAGAATGTTTTATAAACATTTATCCCTCCTTATTGTTACCTCCTCTAAAACAGTTAGGATAATTTGTTCAATTGTTCAAAAATCATTTCTTCTTGCTTTACAAAATATATTTAAAATATCACTGGGAAAGAAAGACAGTGGAGCAAATAGACAAAATAGTTATAAATAGTTGTAAATCCAGCTGTAGCCTATTATACACAGTGGCTTCCACCACTGTAGGTTTTCTTCATTGGCCAACCACAGGGAAATTAAAAGGGAAAATTGATAAAAATCATTACGGTTTTTTGCCTGGATCTTAACTGGGAAACACTGAAGCCCTGGCTGTGTTCTAGAGCAAGTTTTACAAAGGTGAAATCTTGTCCTGAGACAATGATATTGCAAGTTCTCATGAATTTTTTTTATATTCATCTTTCCCACCTACTCTACCCTCAATTTTTTCTTGCCCTGCCTTTTTTTTTTTCCTTCCAACTAGTGTCAACAACTTCTTCCTAATAATTTCTTCATTTTCACTCATCATGAAATGTCAGCCTCTGCTCCCACTCCTCTGCACAACCAGCTATTCCATTTATCAGATTTCCACTGTAGCAGCTTTATGCTACTCCCAGTTTTCCCCTTGGCTGTAGGCAGAAGTACATGTATTTACCTATGAAAATTTCTTCTTTCAGCATTAAAAAAATACTTCCTCAACATTTGCACAGATATTGATGACTTTTTAAATCTAGCGATTAATACCTGAGCCACAACAAACATATGCTGATATTTTTATTCCTTTTTGTATCCATATACTAGGGCTATCTATAGCTGACCTTTGAACTGTAAATTCCCTGTGAACAAAGCAGTGACTTTATTTGATACTTATGAGCAACTTACTGTAATTTCTGTTACTCTGGCTTGGGGCTACACTTGAAATCTGTTAGCTTTTAAAATTATCAATTTATTTGTCCTAGGCTTTAAAGATGATATTGGGAGAAAGGATATAACCTAAAGAAAGGTATTTTTTGAATCATGGATGATGATTTGAACTAAAGAAGGACAATAAAATCTACCTTTAAATGGTGTGAAGCCTGTTCTACAATATCTGGTCTGGGAGAGAGGGCCACCACAAAGTACATGATCAGTATTCCGCTAGAAGCCATGTCTAAACTTGATTTGAGGGGGTAATTGTGGGGTTTGTACTTGTAGATACTGAGTTCTGATTGTGTGGACTACCTCTTTTCATATCTGAAATGAGCTGAAGACATGAATGTGAGGGTCATTTTAGACCCAAAATTATTTCTCATCCATTCAAGGGGAATTTTGCCTATCTGTCACCTGCAAGAAAACAAGTTGTTTATTTGGTTTTGCTTTTAATTTAGATTTATGAAGGTTTTTTTCCCCTCTGGAAAGCGATTTTCTTTTTGTCTCAATGGTTGCTACTCAGTGTTATTAGATATCTGTAGTAATCACGGTTTTCTTTTGGTAACAATTTGACCATTCACAACTTTTAGTATTAGTACATTTCCATAAAAATGTTAGAAATTTCAAATAAGTAGTTGATAATTCTAATTCCTAATAGGTTAAGGTATAAAAACTGATTCTATAATTCTGCTAAAATAAGAGCATAACAATTACGTATCTAAATGGAATCTCTGTACCTCAATTCTACTGTGAATAAACCTTAATCCTAAAGAATACCAGTGATCTGTGCAGACCATAATTTTTTTTGTAGTTTACTCTGTTAATTCTGCTCCAAAAAACTTTCCAGCATTCTTGAGCTTTAATATAGATTAACTTTTTAAAAGAACAACATTAGTGACAATGTTTTTCAACTGCTAAATTTTCAGGTTCCACAAATTCCTTTCCTTGCCGCACATGTTGACACAAACAAAGATCTTCAAAATGCAGCATAAACTCAGCAAACTTTTTCAAAATGAGAACAAAATTAAAAGTAAGGAGAACTTATTAGTTGTGCCTTTAGTAAATAATATAGTTGAACATAAAAATGATCTATCCGCCTTATCAGCAAATTTCAAGAGGTTATTTCTATATCCCTGTTTAATAACAACATAAGGGTTCATTGCAGATCTTTTCCCTGTGTTTCAGTTTTCCAAAGACTGGGGAGTCTACTGCTTGTATTTGCAAGAACATCTCTTTAATTATCCAACCACTATACCAACATTGTTTTTAATTTGTTTTTATTTTTTTGTTCTCTATGGGTAGGTCTAAATACCTGCTGACATCATTGTTAGTCCTCTCCTCACTTCTGTTTTTAATGTCACCACTGAATGCAATTAATAAACCTCACCAAAAGGAAGTGAAATTTTTCCAAACAATTATTTAATACTTTCGAGCTTATCTAGGTTTCCCTCCTAATTTACCTTCAGTTCCCAAATTCTAGTGACTACTAACAGTTTGCCGTATTATATGATCCCTCCTTGAGAAAGCTTTTCATGGTTTTGTACTGAAATAATCTATTGGCTTTTCCCATTCATGCAGTTTTGCTCTGCAATGATTTGTGACATAAGAAAATAACAAAGATTGCTTCAGGGATACTACCTCTTTCATCCTTCCGCTGGTGAGCACCTGTGAGAATAAAGGCCAGTGAAAACTGCTCACACACCACAAGCTGTCACATGTCCCCTGTGATCTGTCATTGCTGCGAAGTGCAGTGCAACTTTCCCTGTTTCCCTGTATCTGTGGCAGATAATGCAATTTTTTTTCATCCACCTTTTTGTATATACACATAAGATCATTTGTCCAGCCCTTCATTATCAGCACAAGCTCTCTTCAGCATTGCTATTTTCTGCCTTTTTAGACTGGAGCTAATTTTGGAGGCTTAGTTCCTTTCTTACTTTCCAGATTGCCACACCATGTCTTTCCTCTCCTCCCACTCTTATCACAACACGTAGAGAAGAAAAACTGTTGATATCAAACCCTCATCATTTTTCTGCATATTAGTTAGCACTCTGTAGAGTGCTGAAGCTCCTTCTTGCAACACTATTGCTCCAGTCAACCACAGATAGGGAGAAAATAACTGATGCTTGTAGTGTGCTGCTGAACCTTCACAGAATTGAAGTTCCACATAAGGCACATAATAATAAAAGGTCTATCTCTCTCCTAACTGAGTTATTAATGATACTGCTTTCATCGTCTCAGCTCAATATGCAAAGATCAGAGGAGGAACTCAGACTAATTTCCTATTATATAAATTTAAATATATAATTCAGATTCATTGCTATGAATGTGACTTGTTATTCAGTGCATGTATAAAATACACACACAGTATTAATAAATATCCAACATCCATAAATATCAATGGATATGGATATCAATTCCATAAGAATCCATTAGAAAATCCATGGACTAGACTTTTGGTTATGTTTTGCTTTATAGTGAGTCACCAGATTCTCCCCATAACACACTCTGAGAAATGGATCATTTTCCATCACCCTTCACTGAAACAGCTGACACATTTCACTGCAACTCTTTATAATTCAATATCCAGGGATTCTCAGATACTTTATAAGATGCACAATTTTTCACCAGCTTTTTTTTATTTTTTTTTCTTGAATAGAACTAATATGAGGAGTGCTTGTCATTTGTTATGTGGAATTTAGCGACACACAAAAGAACGTGATCACTTCCATCATGTTATCAATTTAAGGGATCTATGTATCTGACAGGAGATACCAAACATCTGGAAAAAAAATGAGGTTTTTGAAAAGAATGAATTTCACAATGATTCAGGTGCATATCTGGAGATATAAGTAAATTAGGCAATGTATGATACAATGTCATATACTTTAGGGTTCTTAAAACCTTTGTTTTTCAGTAAGAGGTGTTCAGAGCTGTAGGATGCAGTTAGATACATTTTCTTTTCTTGTTTGTGTGGCTGTTTGCAATCACTGACATTTCTCTTGCATTGGTTTCCTCTGAATTCTGTGAACTTCTTGTCTGCCTTTTTAATAGTCTTAACAGCTTCAGAGAAAGGCACGGTCTGGTTTCATTTGCAGTTTACATGGAAGAGAAATGGGGGGAAAGGCACTGTATCATCATTATACTTGCTTTAAAGAGCCATAACATTCCCCTCTGGACGCCTGAGACTTGCAAAGTGCAGTTCTTCCCAGTGGGGAACCAAAAAACTTGGCAAGGCCCTGCACTCAGTTCTCCTTGGTTTCTGGCTTCAGTTTACAGTAACTGCTCAACTCCTCACCTTTCCTAAAAGTTGTCCTCATAGAAAAAAAAAAATGTTCAAAAAGAAAAGGTTAATCTCACAATAACTGGTCTTATACAAAAAAAAACCCAAAACAAAACAGTCTGCAGGATTATTATTAATATTTTTATGCTTATTTTCTTCTTATGAAGCAGCAGGAAGCATAAAAGCAACAAAACATTAATACAAAGTCTATAGGGCCAAGCTTCTATTTTTATTTAGTTTTTTAATGAACATAAAAGTGCCTGATTTTTATATTCACAAGTTAACCAGTAAGTAAGTAAATAGATCACAAACCATACTTTAGACAAAAATACAGAAATGGCTCCAACTAAGATGTTAAGGAATACCCACAAAGGTATTTATTAATTTATATTCTTGGAGTGCAGCCTGGCTATTACTTTTCACTCAACTTTCAAAGCTGTTTGCTTATAGGTCAAGTATGGGAATACAGAAAGCACAAGGTGAAGCCCAGAACAAAATCCGAGGCAGGACTCAGCATAACAAGTGACTACAAACAAGCAGAGTATTTATCTAGAAGCATACAAAAAGCAAGTGTTTGTGTGTGACTAGTTTGGATTCTGAAGCATGTTTACCACTACTTCTGTGCTCGTATTTGCTTTCTAATTAAGGCACCTTAACATACTCTGGTTTAACATACTTTTGTGTCTTTAATGAATTTTGGCGATGCTAGGAATTTTGATGAACATACAACATTTGAAAGGTCTTCCTGTTTTATAAAACTTATTATAACCGCAGTAGGAACTGCTTGAAATACATAAGACAAGTAAATCCCTTTCTCGCCTCCTTGCCGTTTTATTTCCGCATCTTTCTAGGGTAGATCAGTTGTTAAGCTTTCTAGTTTTGGGGTGAATCCCAAGAAAAGGATTACTATGATATATACATTATTGAGGAAGCAACTTGCAGAAAAAGGAGACATTTGTATAATGTTTGGTCAGCTCCTGGGTTATTCAGAATCACTGAGTCCATCTCACAGAGGTCTCCTTCAGTGTCTTGGTTTTACCTGCCTTAAGGAGCTGGATAAAACAAAGGCTGGTCCTGACTGATGCAAACCAGCACCTCTTAAGCATACATTTCTGTAATACTCAGTTAGACACTCAGTCTAATTCCCACAGTGCACAGCATAGCAACACTCAGACATGATAAACAATAGTACTCAAGACCATATTTAGACCCTCCAAGAAATAAGTGATTGTCACAATCTTTAGTAATCAGGGTTCTTGTCAAACCCCATAAAAATACACTTTCCTGCTCACAAAGTGAAGACTTTCAACCTGAGCTATAGTTTAAAGAGCGTTTTTTCCCCTTTTTGAGCTATTTCCACATAACTGACTTAAGCAGGATTTTCCTGTCCTCCCTCTTTAATGAAAGTACGTAAGGCAGTTATACCTCGTTGGTAACACAGATTTCTCTTCTCTATTCATTTTTATCCCTGCTGAGGGAATGCCACCTGCTTTTCTTCCTGCAGCTGTCTCTTTTTCCAAACCTGCTCACCAGGATACAGCACATCAGGGTGCAGTATACATGCCATAGGTATGGTTTGAATTACATATCAAAAAACTCACAAGAGAATAATTTGTCAGGAAAATCCTTGTCAGGATGGTCTAAAAACTAAACCTGCACATTCTCTTGTTGACTGTCAAGAGGACCACAAGTATGTACAACTCTAAGAACCTTTTCGTACAAAGATAGATTTAATTCTGTTGAGCAAAGGCAGTCATTTCTGGATTTATATGACTTACCATAAACCAAATAGGGTAAAAGGGTATTTGCAAAATCTTCTGCATGCAATTATGATAGAGCTCAGCACATGTATCTAAGTCTATTCCAGTCATGCCTGTCCCATTAAAAGCTAGACGAGTCCCTGAATAAAAATATTGATTTCAAATACTGTATCAGGTTTATTGACACTCAGAGACTTCATCTAATGGTATTGGATTGCATTGTGGTCACTACTTGAATTTGTACAATGTTTTTTCATGCAAAGTCCAAAAACAGGTACAGAAGTGCCTCAACTTAATAAAAATCATTCATGTTTCACATCTTATTGCACAAAGACCAACAGGACCCAAAAGGTGGTGCTGCAGGGGTGTATCATTGAGCCACCCTCCCTATTGTGCACCACAGAAGGATAGCTTCTATACTGTGCAAGTGATCAAACACTGGAACAGATTGCCCAGGGAGTTTGGGGCAGTTCTGTACTGGAGATATTCAAGAACTATTTGAATGCAACCCTCTGCCATGTGCTCCAGGATGAAACTGAGGGATGAAACTGAGGGGTGCTCTAGGATGAAACCGAGCAGGGACGTTGGACCAGATGACCCACTGTGGTCCCTTCCAACCTTATTCATTCTGTGATTCTGTGTCTGGCAGAGCTCATGTTGTCCACATAGTAACAAGCACCTGCATGCTATGTGGGTCTGGCCACTTAGCATCTTGAGAGTTCTGAAGTCATGCATTTCTGGTATAACCCTGGCATTTTTTCCTATATAATTCTTTAGCCATGTAATGTGTCCTGCATGTGTACTCGGACCTTCTAACACTGCATTGCCTCATGAAGCAACAACCAGGCTCAACAGAATAAAAGAAAAAAAAGCCCAACAAATTTCACTTCTCAAGTTTGCAAAGAACTTTCCTCATGTGACTAGAAATAGGGTGTGTGGGCAGAAGCCTCCCATCTGCTTCTCCACAGTGAGGAGGCGAGTAGGACACCAGCCATTCCCCACACCCAGGGCTACAGCTGCTTGGGCTTGGGGCCAGCATGCAAACTGCACAGCTGGTGCACTTAAAGGAAGCTGTAATGAGGAAAGCTAGAGTCAACCATAGCAAAGGATAAACCTACACAACTTTCTTGAAGTCCACTTGTAAGTGAAGGCTTTCTCACCTTCAGATCCAGCCTGAGCTGTGGTACAGCAGCATCACAGCTGGGCTGCAATGTGGTCATCTAGACCTGGTCCTTGACCTACGGACCAGGCCCCCTTAGCCTAGCTGTACACCTCCCTTGTCACTGCAACAAGGGGTCTCCTCTGAACCTGGCAGCCATCCCCAGGCCTTCAGGATTACATTTGTTTCCCTACTTCCCATCCCTGGAGGGCAATCTGCTCCCAAGAAGCAGTCCTCAGCGCAGAGGTGCAAAAGAGTGCAGAAGAAGTGAAGAGAAATTGCCAGAGCTTTATATGTTATAACATATTTAAAACAAAATAATTAACAGTATCTGATACTGTGAATGTTTTGCTGCCGGCCAAAAATGAGTGAGACAACCTCTCTCTATTAGTTTGCTAATAAATCACAGAGTCACAGATTATGTCGAGTTGGAAGGGACCCACAAGGAACATAAAGTCCAACTCCTGGCCCTGCACAGGACTATTCCCAACAGCCATACCACATGCCCAAGAGTGTTGTAAATGCATCACACTGTTATTTATCGGGCCAGTGAGAACACATTTTATACACATAGATTTTTGGTGATAAAAACACCAATCGATATGCGTGTATAATTCTCATGAATGTCATTGTAACTCCATATGTTCTCAGGTTTTAAAAGCACCATGTGAATAAGCACTGGAAACCCTTGGCTGGTCATAACCAATTATGACCAAGAAGGTTGTAAATTGACACACAGACCCAGGTCTATTAAAAAGCTATTAGATCATCTACATCAGCAATTCAGCTGTTCTGAAACTGGACTTGGGCAAAAGTCATATGCATGCAGTCCAATACATGCGGTCTGCTGCCCAAACAGTTGGCATTCAGCTGTCCTTTTCCTGCAGAGGCATCTTGACCTGCTTCAGAGGCTCTCTAGAGATAGAGCTGTGCTTCTGGCTGTATGCAGCCTCTCTCCAAACACCCTGCAACTGCTTAACCCCCATAGGCTTAATCAGAATTTAGAACCTACCTTTTCTTCTGCTTGGTTCAGGAAAGATTTCAGATAACATTTAATCCATACTGTCATACTCAAATATAATCTCAGTGTAGACAGTAATAGCAATAATCTGGTACAATGGGTTATGATTTCTTACTACTCAGATCTTTTGTAACAGCTTATTCTTCCACCATTACACAGAAGAGAGGAGGCAGACCCCCAGGGTAATGAGGTGCAAACCTATCACTTAAATACAGAAGACAACAGTCCAAAGGCCTTCCTTGCACCCTTGGCGTTAAGTAAAACAGAAAGGCAGCATTGGTATCATGGGTAGAGCATTAAGTTTGGAAGGATGGCCCAGGATTGTGCTCAAGCTGCCAGCACTGCAATTGCAACCTGATGTCCAAACACCGGACTTGTGTTGCTCTGTATTGGAAGCGCCTCATTAAACGCTGATCTGAACTCTGCCATTCTTTCTGCTGCAAGCCCTTTTGTGAGGATTTTGTTCAGTTCTCAATCATGCTGACAGGGTAAAAGTGCCTACCATTCTCTCAGGTTTTTCATATGTACTGGGTGACTTCCTCTGCTTTTCACATTTTAATTGCTTTGTCAAAAAGAGTAATTCAGGGTCTTCTAGGAAATTCCCAGTGTGGTTTGACCGATGTCCCACACATGACCCCTTCTCCTCTCAGAGAACTGCAAAAGTGGCTTTTATCCTTGCAGCACCAAAACACTAATATGCTTCACCTTTTTTTTTTCTTGTCTCTGGAAGACGGCATGGGCATTGCTTGTGTTCTGTTTCATCCAAGGAGGAAAAGGAAAGGTTAGTGTCTCAATCTGTATATCTCAACCTTTTACAAGCATTGAAATTCAAACTAAAGTATGTTTTTGAAATAATATATTTCTGTAAAGGTGAATGAGAACCAGCTAGTGCACTGATCTTTTTCCTTCATTTTCAGGGATTTGAATTCAAATTATTCATTTTGCCACCTTATCTAGATTAATGAAGCTGAATACAGAAAACTTTAAGAGAGATTATTAACTTTGTACTGAGTATGAATCAAGTGCAGGGTCCCAAACCAGACCTTAGTTTTTGCATTAATGATAGTGATTTATCTTGAGTCTTTCATTACTTAAAAATAGCTTACCACACAAATACATGTCAACGAATTTGACTGGAAGACTTTATAAGAGGGCATGTATAACTAGCACTGATTCAGGAAAATAAAGGGTAACTTTATGACAGGATATTTCTTTAAGGATTTTGTTCTAGTCATTTGTATTACAGAGTAGAAGTTGGTGCTCTGTAGTATTGTTGTTTGAATACAAGTTTTTAATTGTGCAAGCTATTAGGAAAGTTTTTTAAAAATCTGGTTGTGTCTACCCTTATAAGGCCTATCAAAGAGATTTTCAAGTCTCAGTATCTACTTTCTTCTCACAAATCAGAGTAGCAGACCATAGTTATTACCTAGAATTACTTGAAAGTAGCTGTTGGGTTTACTTTCTGCTTCCTGTGCCATCCAACAAATTCATTTTTCTGTCTTATTCTTCTTACTTAGTTCACTTGTAATATAACATGTATTTTTGTTACTAAGGACGTAAAATTGGACTTAACAATGGTAGGGGAGGGGGGAGGTGAAATCCTGACCTCTGACTACAATATGATCTTGTCTTCCCAGATTAGACTGCAAAACTACACTTCACATACTGGTTTTCAGTAATTGAACTTGGAGGCTCTCTCCCTTAAAAGAAAATGCAAAATGGCTAATCAGACTCCTTTGTGATTGTTTATTATGTGTTCCAAAACTAAAACATGCTTAGCCAAGTTTATTATTCGAAGGACTAAAGCCACAGAGACAGTTCAAGTGTCCAGGTAGGTTAGTGACTGCTCAACATCATGACAGGAAAAAGTTCTGTCTTACAAATATGCCACACCTATACCAAATTCCAGTGTAAAAGTTGCCTCTGTGCATTTGCCTGATGTAGAATCACAAAGCAGACCATCCTCCCTTACCTTGTCTAAATAAATAACCTTAACACTTTCATTGTGGTTTAACAAACATTTTCACAGGTCTCTTCTCATGCAAATGCAAAAAAATTATAGTGGGTTTATGCAATCCAGAGCTTAGAGCAGTGGGATGAGAGATTGACCTCCTTAGCTTTATAGGGTCTTTGGCCTTACCCTTCCACCTCTCAGGCAGGTGAGAAGCAGCATGCTGGATACTGTTTCAGAAGCCTGGAGTGTTTCCTGTGAGCCTCTGTTGTCTGAAAGGTGACTCTGCAAGGCTGCCAGGGAATTTTCCAGTTCAGCGTAGCTACATCTTTTAAAGGTTTAGCCCTAAGTGTCTAAAATAATATTTATTTCTCCTGAATGTTAATGTTTTCTATGAGGGGAAAATGACACACTCATGAATAAGAAACACACTGTTTTTCTGTCATTTCTTCTTCTTCATCCTTTAACATCTCTAATTGTGTCATCTCCCAGCACCACCTCAATAATTTCTAAAATCCCCTGAGGCCTTCCCCTATACTTGAAATCTTCAAATTTTAAAATCCCTTTTGATCCTATGCTACAGTCTGGGACAAGCACCATCCATTGATGAGTAAGTGTGGTCTGTTGCTAGCAGCTAGTCTGCCAGTCCATAGCTTCCCTGCTGTTTCCTTCAGGCTCCTGCCAGTCTCTGATATCACCTTATCATCATTGTGTTATTCCCTGTAGCTTTCCCACCTGTGATTTAATTTCAAGTTGTCTGGACAGAATAATATCAAACAGAAAATAGAGGAACCCTTGATGTTCATTAGGAAAACATGAATATTTCATTTATTCTCCTCAGCATGCCCTTAACACTTTTCTGAAAGTGCAGTAGAAACTCATGTGAAAGCTTGTACCAGTTCTGCTCCAAGTACTGCCTAATCCATCCGCTTGAGGCAAGTTATCAGTGATTCTTATTCCCTTTTCTCATGAAGAGTTTCATGCCTTCAATCACAATTCATTTAGTTACCCAATATGTTTTGGTGTTTTATTTTCTTCCCCCCCCTCCTGTCTTTAATTGCCTGGCTTGTATTTTTGACAGAGAACAATTCAGCTCCACTAGTGCAGGCCCCTCCCCAAACCCAGCCCCCTTGACCCTTAAGATATTTTTGTGAAAGCAGCTACCATGAAAGCAATTTGTTGTTGATGAGCCCAAGAAATAAACACACTGTGATCCACATATACATATTCTGACTTATACTTTAAATGTCACATAATTTTAACTTTGTATATAACCAGAATGTTTCTCCCTGCAGCTTATACTTTTGCATTATGCATTTATGTAAAATGCATTTAGGCAGAAGAAATGCTTTGAAATTCTCATCTTTATTGCGCAGGGGAAAATTATGGACCGGTTTCTACTTCTACAAACCTAGAAACAGTTGTCTGAGTTACTATATAATTTAATTCCTTAATTTGAATCTAAACGCTGCTTTTTTCTTTTGTCTGAACTTTGATTGATCGGTATAAAATCATCCTGTAACTATTGTCTTTGATTAATACTTTTAGAGAATGTATTTCCATTTCGTCTTTTCATAATTGTTTTCTGAATACACTCTGTTAATTTTAATTCTGGTTACTTTTTACAAGATTCTATAGAATGATTTTTTTGTTCAGTCTCATACACTTCATTTCTAATTCCTTAAACACTCAACAGTTGCATTTGTTGCAATAATTTTACATTTATGATGACACATTTTGCTCTGCAAGAAGTACTTTCCTGTATTTAATACTTATTCCAGCTTTGTAAATCTTGCAGTGTGTACTTCCACATTACTAGTTTGTTTGCATACATTATTAATTAGTACACTAAACTGATAAGTGTGGCTGTAATCTATGTTCCAAATTAATAGAATATTTGATAAGTGATCTTATCATATATTTAAATTTTCAGTCTTTTCAGTTATGGCAAAACAAAATGAAGGTTTCATGTTTGTATACACCCAGTAACATATATACTATTGTATCCAATATTCACTTCACAAAGCGATTTTCTAACTTTTCTATGAAGCCAAGTTTCATCAAGTTTGCGTCTTTTGGGGGAAATAAGTTAAAAAAAGTAGTCACAAAGATTTCTTTCATTATTTTCCATGAGGACTTTTGCAAAACCAGCCCCAGGTATTCAAGTCAAACATTTGGGAAATAAGGATTATAAACAGGATCAGTAAAAACCTTATTTTCATCATACGGCTTGCAAGGTAGAACTAGAGTTTAGAAAACCCAGAAAGAAATTACATTATTATGGTTTTCTACATACCAATCCTATCTTTTTCTTTCCAGCTATTCATTTGTATCCACTTCTTCCACTCCCTATCCAGAAAGCACTTGGACTTGCTTATGCAATTACTACTTTGCTCATTGCAGTAGGAGCACCTGGAGTTAATGTCAGCATATCACCAGAAAGATGGGGGAGGAACACACCACCGCGGTGTACTTCTATCTACAATCATTACACTGAAAATTCGGTAGCTTCTGATAATAGGTGGATATCCCATCATTTCCACCTGCAGTTTAGACAGCTTGCTGATCTGATTTTGTCACAGGCAATTATTGGATTTCATTATAGAACTGGTCAATCCCCACTAACCCCACTGCCAAAAAGACTTTTGAAGGAATGTTGTCTAAACAGAGAAAGAAGCTAAAAAGCCTTTTAGCTTTCTCACATTTCCCATGATTTCAGGGATTTTAAAGTCAAAGGGACAGTCAGACCATCTTCCCTATTATTCCCATCACAGTTGTTAAGATATGCTACTCAGTTAATACTATGTTTTTGAAGGTTATCAGTATCAAGTACCACTCATGCTTACTTTCTATGGTGAACACAAAGAAAACTATGTGGGATGGCCTGGTTCTGGTTATAGCACACATGAATGTGTTCTGCATAAGCTGTAATGAGCAAGGGTTACAGTGAAGACCATCCTACTATCACTGAGAAAATCCAAAACTGAGAAAATAAATCCATCTAACAAATTCATTGTGGTAGCAATGCCCCACAATATTATATCTTTAAAATGTTGAGCTTTTTCCACTTCCCATTCCATCAGCTGTAGGCATGTCCTGCTCAGCTCCCTGTCTCCCCTGGTACTCAGCTGAGCACACCCTCACAGCTACTGACAGTCAATTAAGCAGTGCATAGGCAGCAGCAGCATTTGCTTTTTTTCCCATCTGCCTTGCAAGTATTATGGTGGACTTACTGGTAGTGAAAGCTTATAAACATGGGAAAAATTAGGTGATGTGGTATAGCTCATTAAATCAAACCATTCAGAATATGTAAGACTCAGGTGAACAAGGAAGAAAAAAAAAAGAAGAAGAAACAAAAAAGTCCCCAAAATATCCGGCATTATTTTAAAATTTCATGGTCCTCCACGCAAGGGTCAGAACCATGAAAAAATGCTCTCTAGGAGTACAGACAGTCCCCAATGTTTCCCTTCACAATAAATAGACACAACAATACCTAAAAACAGCTATTATGCCTTCAAAAGGTACAGTCCCATGAGGATCTTTTTTCAAAAAAAATTATTTGGTTTTCATTTATGCAACTCATAAATGTAATCTGCTCAAGAGTTGGAGCAGGTGAACTGTTTTATCTAAGTTGCCAGCATAATTTGATTTCAACCCCATAGATCTGACTTACTCCAAGCTTCTCTTTCCACAGTCCAGCTTGACAGCAGCTCTGAACGAAAGTTTTTTTATCAAACTGTGCAGGTAATTCGAAGTAAGAAAACAAATTTGTATATCCCAGTCTTAAAAATTGCTTCAGGTATTGAGTTTTGTGGTCATGTTGTCTTATGGACTTAATGGAAAAGAAGGGTTTATGCAAAGTCATAAAATAAAGCACTTTGTATATAAAGTAAAAAATTACATCCCTCTATATCTTCCATCTGTATACGCTACAATACAATGCTCATTTCCATTTACTAAATGGATATGGCTATGTGATTTTTTTTTTAAATAGTACATGGTTTGTTTTTATTTTATCAATGTGAGAAGTAGGTGTAATTTAATTGACATTAAAACAACAGCGACTTGCTATCTAGAAAAACAAATTGTGCAACCCATTTCTTGCATACTGCTTATTAGTTTCCTTGGTAACTTGTAATCATTTGCCTTTCTAAAACAGATGAAATGTCAACAAATATGTACTGCAGTAGTGGTTTGATACATCAAAAACAAAAGTGCTGTAATGACAGTGTAATGAAACTTAACATGAAAAGTTAATGGACACATTAGTGACATAACTATAGTCTCAAATTTATGCTGCTCACTATTGCATACTTTCATTTCATAGCATGGTCGTGACATGCAGGAGTACGTGAAGCACCTTCCATCATTCACTTCAAAATTAACTGCAGACTAAACATTTAAAAGTAATCATTTAATATACTAATAAATCTCACAACTTAATGATGTTAGCACTTCCAAGAGTGATGTTACTAATTAGACACATCTTATTCTGATTAATTTTATTTTTATATGTTATGTCAACAAAGAAAAAATCTTTTTATGCAGATACAGATGGATTTCCAAAGTCTTGCAACAAGTTCATTAATACCACTACTCAATTCTGACGTGTTTTATTTTTTCAAGGGAGTAATATTAAAAAAACCCCAAAACAAACAAAACACCAGAGTTTCTAAGGGAGGAATAAAGATGACAAAAGAAGTGTCTTCATAGTTTGGAAGAGATACCAGTAAGTGATACTGGTAAAAATTTGAAAACAGGTTTCTACCAGCTGTCTGCATGATGTATAGTAACTAATGTTCAGAAGAGAAAAGAAAAAAAAAAAAGAATGAAAAGAAAAAAGTGCAGTGAAGGAATGGAAGCATTTCACACAGCATTCTAAAAAAACTGGCTGCTCATGCCTTGGACAGGTATATTGTTAAAAACTGGTTGGCTGAGCCCAGAGAGTGGTAGTGAATGAAGTTACATCCAGTCAGCAGCCAGTCATAAGTGGTGTTCCTCCAGGGCCCAATACTGTATAATTCTATCAATGCAATGCCTGGATGAGGGGATCTACTGCTGTTGATCAGTTTGCAGACAACAGCAAGTTAGATGGGACAGTTGATCTGCTGGAGAGCAGGAAAGGTCCTGCAGAGGCACCTGGATGGGCTGGATCAATTGGCCAATTGTATGAAGTTCAGAAAGGTGAAGTTCAGGGCCCTGCACCTGGCTCTCAACAACCCCATGCAATGCTACAGGCTGGAGGAAGAGACTGGAAAGCTGCTTGGTGAAAAACGACTTGCAAGGCTAGTGGACAGCCATCTGAACATGAACCAGCAGATGCCCAGGTAGCCAAGAAAGCCAANAGCACTTCCAAGAGTGATGTTACTAATTAGACACATCTTATTCTGATTAATTTTATTTTTATATGTTATGTCAACAAAGAAAAAATCTTTTTATGCAGATACAGATGGATTTCCAAAGTCTTGCAACAAGTTCATTAATACCACTACTCAATTCTGACGTGTTTTATTTTTTCAAGGGAGTAATATTAAAAAAACCCCAAAACAAACAAAACACCAGAGTTTCTAAGGGAGGAATAAAGATGACAAAAGAAGTGTCTTCATAGTTTGGGAAGAGATACCAGTAAGTGATACTCGTAAAAATTTGAAAACAGGTTTCTACCAGCTGTCTGCATGATGTATAGTAACTAATGTTCAGCAGAGAAAAGAAAAAAAAAAAANTCTACCAGCTGTCTGCATGATGTATAGTAACTAATGTTCAGAAGAGAAAAGAAAAAAAAAAAAGAATGAAAAGAAAAAAGTGCAGTGAAGGAATGGAAGCATTTCACACAGCATTCTAAAAAAACTGGCTGCTCATGCCTTGGACAGGTATATTGTTAAAAACTGGTTGGCTGAGCCCAGAGAGTGGTGGTGAATGAAGTTACATCCAGTCAGCAGCCAGTCATAAGTGGTGTTCCTCCAGGGCCCAATACTGTATAATTCTATCAATGCAATGCCTGGATGAGGGGATCTACTGCTGTTGATCAGTTTGCAGACAACAGCAAGTTAGATGGGACAGTTGATCTGCTGGAGAGCAGGAAGGTCCTGCAGAGGTGCCTGGATGGGCTGGATCAATTGGCCAATTGTATGAAGTTCAGAAAGGTGAAGTTCAGGGCCCTGCACCTGGCTCTCAACAACCCCATGCAATGCTACAGGCTGGAGGAAGAGACTGGAAAGCTGCTTGGTGAAAAACGACTTGCAAGGCTAGTGGACAGCCATCTGAACATGAACCAGCAGATGCCCAGGTAGCCAAGAAAGCCAATGGCATCCTGGCTTGTATCATCAGTAGTGTGGCCAGCAGGACCAGGGCAATGATTCTGCCCCTATATTCAGCACTGGTGAGGCCACACCTCAAATCCTGTGTTCAGTCCTGGGCCCCTCACAAGAAAGACATTGAAGTGCTGAGGTGAGTCCAGAGAAAGGCAATGAAGCTGGTGAAGAGTCTGGAACATAAGTCTTAAGAGGAACAACCTAATCTATCTCTGAAGATAGCCCAGCTTTGAGTTGGATATGATGACCACCAGTGGTCCAATTAAAATCATTCTATGATTTGGTGACTGAATATTGGCAACTGCAGCATAGACAGGCCTTTGGCATCTTTAGAGTTAAGTGGTAGTTTAAGCAGGGTTTAAGTCTGCAGTGGTTATGTGCATAGGGGGAAAAGCATGACTATGTTATGCCTGTTGGGAAGTATCCTGAAGGGATAACAGCAACTGTGCTGCCTTTTACGTTTGCTGTGAAAACCATTGCAGTAGTCTGATACACCTGTTACTAAGATGATGAGGCCCATAGCAGGGTCTAATTTCTCTGACTTATTAGAATATATTTATTTTCAAAAATACCCTTATACCTTATAAATTGCACATCACCGTTTCAAAGAAGATCTGATCTAAACAAACCTGACTACATATCCAAAATATCTTTCTCTTCCCCAGGATTTCACTGAGTAAGGCAGTGCTGACATGTTTTTAGTGATGGACCAAATGTAGTTTCCAGAAACAAGTGGAACTAGAAAAGCTTCTAATAACACAGCTAAACCAGAGAACGTAGAATGAATGGTGGAAAATATATAATGAGGAAAGGAAACTAAGAAAATATATTAATTCCAGGAAGACAATCACCAATGTCTGATGTAGTTAACACAGGTCAACATTGGGCATAAGCACATACTTTTAGATAAATGGGGAATTAACAAGAATAACTTTACTATATACAGACTTTCTTGAGTTTATTTAATCTGTATTAAATAATTTACTATCTTGCTTATCCTAGTTTTAAATCTCTATGCTGCTAAGAGTTTAGTGATTTGTGAGCCAAGTAGGATGAAAGCAAGAGTTCTCCAATCTTTTCTCTGCCCCTGTGCAAACACACAGATAAATTACATATCCATACATGCCACTCCCTCAAGGCTTATTTTTGAACACCCTTGGGAAGGTCTGTGATCTCTTACACTGTGGTCACCCCCTCTGCTCTCTAATAGTATTTACAGACCACAACCTCTACCACTGTCAAAACCTCTAGAGATTTTAACAGCTAGGCCATAATAGTGGGAGCCAAAAAAGGAGCTAAATATTTAACAGGAGATTTGAGCAAAATTTTGGCAATCCTTTAATAAATATTTTTGATCTGCAAAACTCCTTATCTCTATCTCAGCAAAGGCTTGAATGATACAACTACCTGCATTTCCCTCCTGTAAGGCATCCTACCCTATAACAGATCGATTGACAATGCTGATGCCTAGTCCTATGCTATTGCTTTTCCAGATTTAAGAATGGTAATTATAAGAAATACAGGTTCAAAGTCAGAGAAGGAAGAAATTGTGTCCATACATTGGTAAACTGAGCACCTCGTAACACTTCACATGTATGTTAGGGGTTTTTTGCTCAGCATCCTGTTCAGCTGTCTGTCTACTGGACAAGAAGAGTGTTTTTCACAGAGAGTTGACCTCCATTCCAAGCCACATGTCTACAATTAAAGTGTTATAGCATCTAAATTTTCTAGCCTAGTGTCTGTCTAGGGAATCAAAAAGTGTATCCCAAATGACTTCTTGCTGGGAGCAGAGATACTGCAATTTTAGTCACTTTTCTCTAGACAGGCTGTCTCTACAGGCAGGTCTGTCTTACAAAAAGTTTTCCTCCTACTGACTTGAATCTTTCCCTAGACCAAGGACAATGCGAGCAAATAAATTCATCCTAAGCAGTGTTGTCACCAGCATGGATTCTTTAACTCTGTGATTTTGGGAGAGGACATAAGACTAGAAAAATATGGCTTAGGAAGACAGTTTGAAGTTGTAGGAGCAGTCAGAACCTGCAATAAATTCTTCAGTGGACAGGGATTTATATGATTATGAACATAAACATTTTACTCCCATGTAATAAAAAAGTACGGGAAATAGTATTTAGGCAATACTACCATTTATATAGGGCTAAGCATGCTAGTCAGTGTATTATTTAATACAGTATATGGTGATCTCTCACCAGTTTCATAACAGTTTCATCACTACATGGGACCTTAGACCAGATCTTTTTCACCATAGAACTTCCTCAGAGTCCACTTTTAGTAGTAGAAGGCTCTTGAGCATTTGCTGAACACAGGAACGGTCAATTTCCCTTGCAGGATATGCATGATGCTTTCACCAGCCTAGGATTTCTCCACCAAAACCTACTGCCTGTGTTAACCAATAACGTATCACTGTGCAACAGAGACTGGAATAAGGTGGAGGTAAGTGTACACAGACATAGCAGGTCAGATCTTACATAGATACAAAAGAATGGTTCTGCTACCAGAATAGTTTCTTACTCAACAGTCCCGAGACACACAAGTTTGTGCTTTGACCACACAAAAATATTTAGGCTGTTAGTGTCCAGGTGGGAGCTTCCAACCAACACACCTCAACTAAGAAAAAGCCCAAGACAGTTGGTACATTCTGATCTATAAAGTAGTAATGAGCTGTTTATAATTTCTTTCAGAATGACACACAACTGTCAACAGCTGTATAGCTTAGAAAATAAGAGGACTTTTTACATGAGCAAAGTATTTAATCTATAATACCTTGATGTTAAAGAAAATTGAAAATAGCAGTTCTTGTGGGAAACTTCCACAGTTCTTGTCTCTCTGTTAAGAGATATTTACAGTGGAATATGACCATTTTTAACAGGAGCCCCCTCCCTGATTATGATTTGACAATAACACTTTTGTTCTAAAACACATGTCAGACCTCAGCCACCAAAAATTGCCATGGGCCTAGAAAAACAAGGCTATTTTGATTTAGACCATCTAAGAGCCTAGCTCTGAACTTTCAAATCAAACAGTGTCAGCTTTTATAAAAAAACTGCATAAGTCCCTTGAAAAAAGTAAAAGCTTAGTATTTCCACCGAACAAACAGCTTTGTGCAGTGAATGAAAACACCTAACTTCTGATAAAGTGCTAGACAATTGTGGTTTCTCAACTAGGGAAGTTTTTGAGAGACTAACAGAGGGTAAACTCTCTTTCCTAGGTTGGATTGAATGGTATTGGAAGTAAGGAAGTCATACCATTCTTCTCAGAAAACTTTTATAAGCCCAATATAATTTATACTCAAAATTTATCCCTCGTGTCCTTAAAAATCTTCTGCATTTGCTGCAAACTTCAGCTTCTTTAGTTTAGCATGATGATCCCATGCTGCAAATAGTGGTGTTTCACTGAAGTGTTGATTAGGAGAAGGACTCAACCACCTTTGCTCCATCATTCTTTGTGACCTTATGCAAAGTTCAGTGTCTCCATTTCCTTCCTGCCTTATGATTCACTTAAAGTCTGTAATTTCTAGACTCAGACTCCTTCCTTGGAGGATGCCCAAGCTACACTGTAGGTGTGCCTGGCAGTGCACCTTGTTCTGCATGCCTGCCTGCCCGCCTTGCTGATCCTACTTAGTATCTGCCTTGTCACTACAGACTGACCTGAATAGTCCTCAGCTCTAAGTTTGCCTTGTCACTGTTACCAGACCTGCTCTGCTCACCTTGCTGTGGGACCAGCCACTTTTGGGAAGGCCCCTGCCTGACTGCCTTGCTGCCACCCTTGGCTCCCAGCATCCCTGACCTTGTGGACTGAAACCAAAATTACTAACAAGGATGATTTATTTTTTTTTACAGTTATCTTTCATATGGGAAACTAAGTTTTATCAGTGTGCTCTACCACATTCTGGGCTTCATCTTGGTTGTCTTCCATCCTGAACTCAAGAGTAACTTGCTTAGTCATGATTAATTTATAACATCTAATCTTTGCTGAAATTTCTGATCAGAGTCATATAACACAGGTGTCTACCTCTCATTTATCATCCAATGTTTCCTTTGCAGGCTGTGGAGAAAATAAGCACTTCCAGTCCACAAGCCATCTCACCCTACAGTGGACAGCTGCATCAAGTCCCTAAATCTACATTTAGTCAAAGGTAACTGTTGAGGTGTACACATCTACGGTACTATGGATAGTAATGAAGGAATCAGCTCACCTACCAATAAACCAGAGGCTGAGGAGCTGCTTTAGTGCCTAATGCTTTGCCAAGGACTTAACACAAGTTTGGGTCTCCAGACAGAGTCAGCTGAACTTCAATCTCATATCTCAGACGGCCATCCTCTTTCTCATGAAAAATTGCAAAAGGTTCTCAGTCTATGCTAGGCTGTAATGAAATCAACTTTTAAGATTTGTCTTTTGCCATAAAATGAAATTCTTACTTTATGAGCAAAATCAAAGAGCCTTTAGGCACCAATACAGGAAAAAAGAAAAAAAGGCCAAGCTGTAGTAAAAAGACAAAACTATCAACCATGCGTAACTCTGAAATATAGATTTCCATTAACAGATGGCATAATCTATGAAGACTTTGAACTTAACTGTTCTTATACTCAGGATGCTCAAATTAAAGATAAAACAATGGATTAAATAACTGCAAATCTACAAATGTTGCAGTATTTGTTTGATGAGACATTCGGTCTAAACTGTATTTAACATTAATTAAGAAGCCAGAAATTAAAATTGGTTTGGCCTCAGTTGTAAGAAAAACAGAAGGCTTCCTTTTTTAGCCAAAACACTTTGGATTATGTTTTTGTGTTGTAGTCACACAAAGCTTTTAATTCCGTAAAACATTTTGGAACACACTTCATTTGGAAAAATATTCTAAATCAACTAATAACATCCTGAACATATTGCTGAGCTTTGACTCATAGGTTTTGATTTTTTTGAGTTTTATTGGTTGGTATATTTTTGTTTGTTGGGGTTTTTTTTTCCCTTTTAGTTGATAGCAAAATATGGGATTTAGCGGAGAGTAAAAATGTATCTGCAGTGTGCCAAAACACAAAGTTTATATCCAGTCCATCCCTCAATGGAGCAAATCTGTGACTTCTGGGAGGAGAAAAGTTTAACAGGTAAAGACAAGCAGGTGTCAAGTGGCAATTTATTTACCTAATTATTAGCACAGATCAGTGCAGTAACTTCAATAAGGTGCTGAGCTTTGGAACTCCACACCTTAGCTGGACAGCTTCTTAACCACCTAGCGCAGTTGTACGACATATAGGTACTCATACACTGCAGAACACAACTCAGAGGATTCAGCAACATCAGAGTCTAAAATTCAGCAACCTCAGAGTCTAAAATGAGGAAAGAGCTAAGGGGCCTTGAATTTTGACTTCAGCCTCTTATTCAGTTACAGGGACTCTGTCACAGGTATCTGTCTCCCTGTGGATAGCTCTGCCTAAAAGTCCCAAGCCAGTCCTTGACCAAGATAAAAGACAAGCAACTCTTAAGTAGTTGCTGAACTCTGCATATTTTCATGAATTCAGTGAACTAGAGACATCATTTTTGCTTTCAGCACTGTTAAATATTTTCACTCATCTGTCTGATTTTTTAAAAGCATGAACTATGCTTAGCAATTGATCGTGACAGGTGTATTTTGACACGAGATTGTCTAGGAAAACTATCCTGAATCCTATTTCAGCAAAAATGTGACAGACCGTCCCAGTTGACATGCAGTGTCCAAAAAGCCACCACTAAACATATATACTTACAGTCAGATTTGAACAATTTTCTTACCAACTATTATTATGTGAATAGATTGGTAAAATAGACCCTGGTGATGATTCAGAAGTCATTTTCCGATGAAATACCAACCCCCTTATTTCTTATATTTCTCTCCCCAGCTCATCAAGTCGTGAGAAAAGTCACTAACATATTTTGGAGCAACATACTAAAGTATATACACAGAGAGAAAAGGGAGCAGCACAGAACTCCATTCATAACCAAGCCCACCTGAGGATCATCTCAGTTTTCTCTTGCTTGACACTTTTCCTGTGTTTTAACACTTACAAGTATATTATAATGTCCAGAGTTATAGATGTCTGGATGATATTCTCAGACACATGGAGTAATTTTTCTCAGCCTTCCGTGCCTTATTCTAACCATATAAATTTTATTAAATTATTTTCTAATCCTCATATCTTTTCTAAAAAGACTTAATTGCTCTTGATTATGACTCACTGAAGTTATCAAAGTTTTATTCTGTAATGGTATAATTTTGACTATACCTCAGTGAACATTTTTGAGGCTTTTCTTTAGCAGCTATATCAAATTTGTAACTCACTGCCATAAATGATATCTGTGAGTTGTGCTCGTCTTGAGCTGGTTCCAGCTGCTGAGACCTTAGAGTTAGTTGTTATTAGATTCTAAATACATGATTGCCCCTTATTGAGTTACAGGTCTGTTCTATAATATCAGTTCTCAAGGTCATGCTAGTCTTTCTGGAAAATATCATGTTTCTCTCTCTATTGATGATAGCTCTTAATATGTGTTATCAAAGCATTTTAAGAGCACATGCTTTTTTCTTTGTGCAAAATCACCAGTGAAGCCAAATACAACTTAAAACTGCTCCTGGGAACAGCCTTCTGCTTTCTCTCCCTACCTTAACACTATAATCTATGCAGACTGCATTTCAGTTAGTTACTTTCAAAATTGTTCGAATACTCATAGTACCAATTAAATTGTTTTTATGGGTCACAGTCTCAAATACTTAATCTAGTCTGGAACAATAAATCTACACTTACCCAATGAGTAAAGTACTAAAATATTGATAATTTTGTCTCACCTAACTTACCTTTGAGAAGACACAGTTATTTACTAGCCCACTGCCTTTTCCACGTGGTTGATAACTCCAGCCCCTAAAAAACCCTCAGGCAGGTATCAGAGGTCTTAAATAGTAAGGTATAATTGCTCCAGTCACCTCTCTCCACTCTTTTTTAATTAGAGACATTATATTGACAAGTTACCAGTCAAAACTACTATTACAAACTACCAGACCATGAAATTTTACTATTGGACTTATAAAAATGTCATCTAAATTTACAGTGTTTTTGAAATGTAAGTGGATCAGGGCCAGTGTTTGTGAAACCATCAGTACTCTCAGTACCCACTAATTCAACTGTGCCTCACATCACTAAATGAAGGGCTTATACTGGTTATCTATAAACCCTAGGAAGAATATTTCATTATCCTGCTGAATAACTTGGTCTCAGGCTTGAAGCCTTTTACTACGATGTTGGAGATTGTCCATATCTAGAAATGCATTACTCAAGTGTACCAACAGACTTCTCCAGTTCTCAGTTGTTGCAGTGTACTTGACAGTTAAACTTGTTTTCACACTTGTGTTCAGAAGGAACTTCCCTACAATTAATTTCCAAAACCATTGCCCTCTCTTGCCCTTGCTCTTAGACTAACCTGGATGTTCTCCTGACAGTTCTTTGACACATCATTTCATGTATGGTCTTTACCTCCAGTGCTTTCAGTGGTTCATGGTAGATTTTGAAGCTTTTTTGTCCAACTTTAAGGAGTTTAATGAGTCAGTGGTGTAGAGTAGATGGTTTGCATACTGTTCTAGATTAAATGTGTGTTGCATGGAATAGTGATCTGTTGCATTCTGTCTTATGGAACAGAACTGAAGAGTTCCCAAAGTATTTACCACCTCTGTGAAGTTTCTAAGAGTTAGATGGAATGTAGGTATCAATAAAACATGAAATATTAGTTTCTTTTTTTCCCTACTGCTTTTCATAACTTTATAAGGAGATTAAAAAAGCTCTAGCTTTTATTTAAGGATGCACTTGCGGTGAAAAATATCCCAGTGGAGAACTGAAAACCTTACACAGTTAGGTAGAAGGCTTAATTGTAGCACAGACAACAAAATTGGCTTCAGTTGTCACCATTTAAAGCAGCCTATGTTGTAATGAAAGGCATGATGCAGGACTCCAGACTCAGGCTTAGTTAGATTATGCCGCTGAAGAGAATAAAAGGGTTCTGTGTTATTTATCCATATTATGCAGCCCATAAGTGGTTGTTTTGGTTTCTCTTTTCCTCTTAATGTTCCTTGCAGTATCCCATGCTGCTAAGGGAGCCACAAAATGTGATTCAGGAGAGGGATTGAAGGGACATAAGAGTTGTGTGTAAACAGAGAGGCAATATATGTGCAGACATTTGATTGACTACATGGTGGCTTTAGTGTGTGAATCATTGGATAAAGAGGAACAGCTGTTTCCATCTCCTTTCTAATACTATAAAAACAGTAGAAGAAGAAAGAAACCAGCATTTTCTCTTTGATTGACACTTAGATTTCAGCAAAGTGGTAGGACTTAAGTAACTTCAAGAAGAAAAAAAAAAAAAAAGGGACCCTATTTGAGGCTCATTACATTTTCAGTTTTTGTTCCTGTTCTCTTACATTCATGGTGTTATTCCAATGGGTAAATCAGATTCAGGTAGCAGTTTGGCTGGCAATAATGTCATGGCAAGACTACATTGAAAATATGTCTAAACAAAAGATTATACTTTGATGGGGAGGAGCGGGAGGATGAGAACTGGTAAATGCCAAAAGCAGAGAAAGGGCTGAAGTTGTTTACAAATGCTTCAGGCATTTGTACATGGGGTTTATCCCTTTTTCTGTTGTCTTTGCATTCAGAAATACATAGGTGTTGTCACTGAACATGAGAAATAATGTTTATATCTAATTAAACCTTTGAAGAATCCCAAAAGATTAACATTTCAGAAAACTATGAAAGACTAAAATGCTGTCTGTGTCACACAACTTTGACTAGATCAGGTAATGAGCACTGTAGTATACACGGGTTCTCTGTTCACAATATTTTACTATGGCACTGCTGCTTTAAATTTTTTATTCAACTTATTTACTCTGATCAAATGAGGCAACAAGGGCTCTGATGATTACCTACTTCTTAAATATGTATTTAATTTGATGGATTCTGTTCATTCATGTGACAGGCAAGATTATGAACAAAAAAACAGAGAAGAAAAATTGATTAGGAAGGGAAACAAATAAAAACATGCTCTCTGGAGACCCAGGTGTTGACAAGATGCAGTGATATGGCCAGTATTTTGGTATATATCTAGTATATGATTGGCTAGTATGAACAGACATGAGTACACTGATTTCCAAGGAAAATTGTTGTGTCCATCAATTGAGTGTCCAACACATATGTAATGAATATCATTAACTATACTTGTTTCTAATCATGGGTGTCAAATATTTGATTTGTGTTGTGAATAGTCAAAATATCAGTGTGGCTGGCAGTGTGACTAGTATGAAGACCATTGCTACCATGTCACTGTTGTATCTAAACTGAAGAAAGTATTTTGGATTTTTTCTCATCATCTTTCTCATTGAATTATTTTTAAAGTTAAGGTCTTATGGCCTTCAAGGTCCCTACTGTTTTATCCAGGAACTCTTCCATGTCCCAGCTTGTTAATGCCTCACAAGTTCCATGTAAGAACATTGCATGAGGAAAAAGGATCAAGTAAGCCCACCTATTTCTTTGCATTGACCTTTTTGTTTCTTCTTATTTCACCACCCAAGCATTGTCCCAGCATGAAGCTGATCACAGGAACTAGGCAGCCACTAATTATGTTTCAAGCTTAGCCAAATTTTTTTATCAAAGTATCAACACTAAAGCGGAGTTGAATGACACCTAATTGCAGTACACAGCACGACTGCAAAAGGCCTCGACCACTAAGAGCAAAAAATTACCTCTACTGATGTCAAAGATTTTTGCAGTTGCTTTCAGGAGTCCCAGGGTTAAGAACATTATATTCTTTATTTCAGCCTGGAGCACAAACTCTGTCAGCTGCTGACATTTCAGATCAGGCTATGTAATAACCATCCTCCAGATAGTTACACTTACTCCTAAATGGTCCTGAATTTTAATAAACCTGTAGGAGTGAGAAGGCACAAAGCTCTTGTCCTTGGTTAAACCCTTAACTGTGTATTTGAGATTTCAGCTAGTTTAAGATAGTATTACTATTTCTTTAGTCACATACTGAATTTCAGCATACAAATTTCTGTATGATTGATTGGCACTGAAGGAATGGCACTTACAAATAAACAATGAGGCTCACATTTTCACATTCATCCTGATAAACAGGAAGCCCCCTGTTATTTTTTTGGGAGCTTTAGGTGTATAGATTCCTGAAGCCTGAACTGAAGTAAATTAGACACCTGTTAATAAAAAGAACAGATTACTTATTGTTGTGGGTTATTCCTGAAAGCAGGACACTTATAAAGTTGTTTAGGCTTCTGATTTCACATGGTCTCAAAAAGATTTGAGCAACCAAAAAATTTGGGTATTGGTGCTTCATATTTAGCCACAAGAATATCGTAATTGCGAAGAAATGTTTTCAGGTCTTGTTCTTCAGTGTCAGTCTTATGTTCAAAAATCATGTTTATTTTTGAAAAAAAAAAAAAAAGATATCAAGATAGAAATTTCCTGGGATGCTTTGAAGAGACTCTAAAAACTATGTGTTTACTTGTGGCAGAAAACAGAAACCGAGGTCCCTAAGCAGCATGACTTCAGTTCAGGGAATGTTGGGTCAATACTCTACTGTATTTTTGGGGATTAGACTAGAAATGACTAAAGGAGGGTCCATTCAGTTATGGTATTCCCAATATAAATGGCAGATAGAGAATGTGAGACATTAAATTTACCAACCGCATCATTGAATTGATTCAACATCTAAAAAGTCTTTTCATCCTTTAAAATACAGAGCCAATTGTAATATTTCAGTACTAAAATGAGAGATGTAATTCTTCTAATTATATTAACTTTATTTAGCTATTCTTATTTTATATAATTTTATATAATTTATTCTGAAATAAAAATGTATACTTTTCAAATACAATATTCCTTGACATGGCCAGTTCATTTTTTTTTTCATTTTAGATCATCATATTTATACCACTTGTTTACCGTCCTCTCACATCAGCTTTTACAGCAACTTTCAAGAAGGTAACTAATTTCATGGTTCAGAACAATGATGATCCTTCAGAACAGAAGTTTGAAGCCACAGATAGTCGGAAAAATTCAGATAGCATAAAAATATAAATATATATATATATATCTCCCTCCCATAAAAATACCATCTCTTTGGATCAGAACAGAATAGTCATTCTTTAATACTTTGAATAGAATTTAAGAAAACATCCCTGAACGTGTTTGTTTTTCTGAGTTCATACCCAGGTATTTCCCCGCAGGCTGACTTCACTCTGTAATTTCAGTGAGTGACTGGGTCTTCGATGACATGATCTGTTTCCTTGTTCTTTAGGCTTCCTTTTGGCCCTGGAGTGTTACTGTAATATGAAATATGATGACTTTTTTCTTTTATAATGCTCTCCATATTGGGTGTATTGACAAATAGGTGTAAAGTGTCTTCTGTTTTCTACCTCCTCTGTCATCTGCTGTGGACATACCCTTGACCAGAAGCTTTCCTTACCCCATCAGATTGCTATGCTGGTATTTTCCTTGACAGATATATATAATAAAACTGTTGTGCTGATGTCTGGGGACATTGGCTTGTTACTAATCAAGAGGGGGATGGAAGAGCAAGGCATAGAAAATCCACTATACATTCTAACATTTAGGCTTTATCCTTTATTAGGTAGTGAGTAAGAGACATAAAAAGAATTGAGTTTGTTTACAGCTGAAATTTAAAAGAGATTTGTGTGAACAAAAACTTGTTCCATAGAGCACTGTGACAAAAGAGGTCCAAGAATACTGAAGGTGTCATTGCAAATTAACTGATGTAAGTAGTTGGAATGACACTCTTTTATTTCTTGCAAAATTTGTATTAACTCTGCCCCTAGTACTGTGCCTCCATACATGCCACAGGCCACATTTTGGCAAGGATCAGCCTGTTGATTTTGATGGCATCACAACAGCATGGCAGAATGTACAGCAGCTGTCCATGCACCAGAAGGCTATGCATAGAAGAGTCTACAGGATATTTGTAGATCTCCTGTTTTCCCATCTGCATGCTTTCTCATGGGGAAAGATAGCCTGACCAGATCTTCTCCCTTCCCAAACTGTAAGTCCTCCTCTGCTCCTTTAGCAACCTCTTACTTACACAGGCTCTTACAAAAGGCTCTGGAGATCAATGGTGGTTCATGGAGCACAGCTTGAAAACTAGTTCCCTATTCAAGGAGGAATCTGAACACAGCTGGCATTGGCACTACAGCTTCTGAAAAAGGATGGAAGTTTGAAAGGAGGCTTAAAAGGCCTAGTCCAAGGTTTTTGCAAAATGGAGTCCAACCTTAGTATATTATGTACCCAAATAAAAGGAAACATTTTCTAAATTGAGTGCTAGGAGCAGGTTTAGAAGGCTGGCTTGTTTACTATGTCTTTACTGGGAGCTGTAGAGTAGAGAGCCCTTTTAAATGTCAGCTCCTAGTTTTTTAGATGTCTAAACTTGGCTTCAGGAACTTATTCATACTGTTGTTTTGGAAGCTGGGCCAAAGCAATCCAGCTGGTAATCAGCCCTGAAAACACCATCACATCTTTTTTCATGGCTACATAGCTGTGAATTAAATATAAACAAAAGCCCATTTCATTTCAAGGCACAAACGTTTACAAATAAACTGGATGAAATACAAATACATAATATAGAACTTATTTTAATATTTCTAGATAAATAAATGCATCTCTTTGGAATTCTTTGGACACAGACATCCATGGAACCTCTTCTTTCTTTATATATTTTTTATAAAATCTAAATGCGGAGAGGTTTAAAAAATGGCAAATACGAATGTATATGGAAGGCTCACTGATGAACTGCAAGTCAAAAGTGCTGTATATTCCCATCTTCTATATCTCCCACCTGTCCATATTAACCACAGGCAGCATTATACAGCAACCACATGGTCAATATTTTGCATTACTGCCTTTTAATAAAGTCTTTAAAATAATTTCCGCATCTAAACTTAAATTATGTTTTTAAATTTTATTCTGCCTAAATGTATGGTAGGCATTTCACTTAGCTACACATCAGAGTGGTCGCACGTGACTCAGCAGCACACTCCATAATATTAATAGATACTTTTCAGCTCCCTATGGGAAAAAGCAGGCAGCAAGAATCAGATTCAAGAAGTCTATTTTTTTCTCTGCTGTTTGTTACTTACCACTTAATGACCCACATGTGAAACTCAATGGTTATATAATTATTTTATATAGTAGATTTTCTGTTTATAAGTTATTTTTCTTACTCTAACATATATACAATATATCTATATATACCCCTGATAAATCTTACTTTAAAGGGACACAGTCAACCCCTTTAAGCCTCACAGTAAATATATAAGGCTTTAAGCTGTCCATACATAATGGTCAGCTACAGAATTCAAGGGTCCCTTCAGATCCTAAAGGTTGTATTTGTTCCAAACCCATGATGTGCAGTTATCTCGTAATATGTATCTCATGTGTCACTGTTTACATTTTTATAGGTATATTAAACATTTTATATCACATCAGTAGGAAATAACACAAGAGAATAAATCTGTTTCTAAGACTAAGCCTATTGCAAAAAATGTTACCTGTATCTACAGACACTCCCACTGGTGTGATATAAAAAAGAATATGTGCCATTCTTGTGATGAAATTCTGGCTACATTGCAGTCAGAAAGGACTTTATACTGACATAAATGAGGCCAGGATTTCTTTCCTGTTTTTCATTTGGTAGTTATGACTATGCATAACCCAGTTGTGTCTTCCCTCTGCTCAATACTGAAGTGTCAGGCCTGTTTCATGACAAGAGTGTATTTTTTGCTGTCCACTGGTATGTCTTCTTAAACATTGATCTATCCTGTATGTATTACACTTTTTGAATAAACATACACTGTACACATAGGTTCTTAGTTAAATAAATGATTGATCCATTCTGCGTACAGTATCTTAATTATTTTCCCCCACTAGATCTTCTTTATCACTTTCTTTTACCTAACCTAGATTATCTTCTTGCCCATTCTTCTACGGGCAAGGAAAACAATTTTTTCTCACCAGGAACAGCTCCACATCATCGTCATCATTTTTGACTACTTACCAAAGTGACATAATTTGTTCATTTTATCTTTTGCAACTCAGTTAGAAACCTAGTGGCATAGATAGAGACACAATACTACTGTTTTACAAGACATCTATTGTATCTACTTTTGTTCAGATAAATACCCAGTAACTGCTGACTTGGCAGGAGGATTGGTAAGGGTACTACTATTCACAGTGTTTCTTTTTTTTCCTTCTTCTTTAATCTACAGAATAAAGTATTTTATATACATTGGAACCAGTTAATGCCCTTTAGACAAATTTGTAAGTTGTTTCATAAAGCAGGAAAGACATTGCAGGGAAATATGTGGCAAAATGCACAGTCAAAAGGCTTTATAAGTTTTATATGTCACTACAAGTCAATGCTGGAGATCAGTTCTAAAACGACCAATGCTCAAGAGGAATGTTCTCATCTGGAGAAAATACTGCCCATTCCCCCTTTCAGAATTTGTTCAGTTCTCTATCAAAAGTTCTGGCTCTTCATATATACTTTAAACTATAAATAAACACTGCATAGTTCAATGTTCTTGATTTTCATTTTTTTTGTTTGTTTTGTTTTGAAAAATTATTGCAGTACAATTATTTCCTGTTTGGAGTTCAGTAAGGAGCAAACAGCACAGGAGTATGGGTGGTCCGTATAGGCCCAGGAGCTGGTCGTAGGAGTGCTGGAGGAAGTGCTGAAGTCTGGAAAAGGGTGGCTGCTGGGGCTGTGCGAAGACTGAAGGGGGAATTCACAGCCACAGCAGCAGCTGCTGCTGCAGCTGCTAGCGGATTTGGTAAGATTCGTGGAGCCATCGGCTTTGAAGGTTCCTTTGAAAATACTAATTTTACCTGTGGGGAAGAGAGAAAACAAACAAACAGAGAGACATAATTTGTTCATATTAGCTACACGACAGGGAGGTTGACTTAAGATTATACATGCAAAATCAAGCAAGAGAGGCCTTGTGGTGGCTACTGACTCTATGAGCTGCAGGCATGTGACAGGAGATACAATTTCGCCCAGTGGACAGTGATTTCACTGAGGACAAAGAGTTTCAGTGTTCACTCTTTATCACTGACACTTATAATCTAATATTAGATTAGAAATCAAAGCAAATCTAAAAAGGGGCTGGGCAAACCACATTTAAACTACGAGTCTTGTGCACTACCAAAAACCCCTCATTTAGAGTTTCTAAAACAAGAAAAAACCAAAACCCTGACGTTTTTCCCAGACTGCTTGAAAATATTCATAAAGGTTCGTACTATTCAAGAGAGTTTATGTTTGATATGTATGCTAAAGAACATCAGAGTAGTCTCCATAGATTTCTGCAGTTTTCAGTGGGATTTCAAGTTTCTAGTGAGATGCCAGGAGACTGAATACCTTTGTTGTTCTGATTTTATAACTCTGACACAAGAATAGAAACCTCATTTACCAATAAAGAAAATTTCCTATTGGCTCTGATGGACTTTTGGTGGGTCTGCATCCTAGCACGACCTAAGGGCCTTTTCAAAGAACATATAACTGAATATATAGTGTTGAATATTCAGAATGTGAATATATGTACCATGCCATGATACATCTCAGTGTAAGTATGAACACTTCTCACTTACAGGGAAACACAATTTTTCACCCTTGAATTGAAAGGGGTTTTCAAATAATTAATTGCACAACATTACTCTGACATTTTCAACTTAACAGTACCCTATTGAGTGAATAATCAGAAAGTAAGGATAGGAGTACTTTGGCATGAGCCACCAGTGAGTTACATTGTTACACTATCACCATATTCCGAATAGTTTGTTTGTTCTTTACTCTCCAGATGGATAAAGGATTTTTACTTTTCCAATGCCCATTGGCAACTCTGCTGGTTTCCCCGTCCTTTAATGCTCTGGAAGAAATACTCAGATGGAACTAAATTCTGTAATTCCCTTAACAGACTATATAAGAGATTCTAGATATAAAATTCCCTATGATGCCTATGAAAAGCAATGATCTGATCTTTTCCTTGATCACTGTCATACTCACTGATCCAAGCTGTCTTCTTTCCTCGCTGAGCATTTGACTTTTCCCTTCTTCCTTATATTTTTTAGTAAATACCTTTTTCAGCCTTGTTTAGAACAGACAAAAAAAACCCCAAAAAACAAAACCCCTCAGGGAAAAAAGAATTAAAAAAATATAATCCTGAGTACAAAGTACTTTGTGGTCTAAAATTCCCAATGAAGGATGTCTCAAAATCGCCAGCCCTTGTTCTTGTGGGTGACCTTAACATGCCAGATGTCTGCTGGGAACTCCACACAGCAAAGAGGCAGTCTATGAGATTCCTAGAGTGTATTGAGGATAATTTCCTGCTCCAGCTGGTAAACAAGCTTATCAGAGATGGGGCCCCGCTAGACCTTCTGCTCACAAACAGAAAGGGGCCAGTGGGAGATGTGGTGGTCCGAGGCCATCTGGGGCACAGTGACCATGAAATGATAGAGTTTTCAACACTCAGGGATGTACTAAGTCCTCTACACTGGACTTCCAGAAATTTAGAGGTCAGATTTCAGCCTGTTCAGAAGACTAGTTCAGAGTTTACCCTGCGAAACAACTCCTGAAAACAAAGGGGTCCAGAAGAGATGCGCATGCTTCAAGAAGGAGGTCTTGAATGCACAAGAGAAGTCTGTCCCAGTCTGCCAAAAGGGAAGCCGACAGGGAAGATGACTGGCCTGGCTGAACAGGGAGATTCTGAAGGAAATTAGGGTAAAAAAGAGAGCCTACCAGTTATGGAAAAAAGGGCTGGCTACTCAGGAAGAGTTTAGAAATATAGTTAGATCCTGCCAAAAGAAAATCAGAGAGACGAAGGCAAAACTTGAACTCGATCTTGCCACTTCTGTTAGGGATAACAAAAAGTCCTTCTATAGATACATGAATAGCAAAAGGAGGGACACGGAACACCTCCATTCTTTGTTGGACATGGTTGGGAACATAGTTATCGACGACGAGGACAAGGCTGAGGTATTTAACACCTTCTTTACCTCAGTCTTCAACAGTAAGACAGGTTGTCCGGAGGACAGCTGGCTTCTGGAGCTTGTAGGCAGGGATAAGAAGCTGAATAACCCCCCTGTAATCAAGGAGGAAACAGTT